>JAPQRN010000027.1:14042603-14079161 GCA_037367275.1 Coranthus polyacanthus
CCCCTCCCTCCCCATCTATTTTTCATGGTATTAATATTGTTATCATTTTCATTTTTTATTTTTTATCATTTTAAGTTGCGATACAGCAACAGCATTTTATTAAAAGATTAAAATATACATTAGATTACATAGAGAATGGAGAGTTTACAGTGTTACAAGATGTGATCAAAGTAACTACATAAAAACATTAAATAAAGGCAAAAGAAAAGAAAAAAAAAAAATATGGGGGTGATTTTGTTTAGAGGTAGTAAGTGAGCACGCTAAGCTACAGAAATGTTGGATATGAATTTGAATGAGGTAATAAAGCTGCGTATTGATTGGTGGGATGTATAATTACTCTTAAGCTATATTATGTACAACTTTTCCTGTGTAATGGGGGCTGCTCCTGTGTGCCATGAGGAAATGATCTACTATGGGGGCTTTGTTGATTTCCATAAGCAGTACAAAAAAAAAAAAAAATGTTTACATATGTACATACTAAACATCAAATTATAAAATATGGAATGGTGTCATGTTATAGTCAAGCAATCAATTACGCTTCTTTATGTTCCAGAGTTTGAATAGTCATTTCCTTGTACTAATGTATATGGCTGTAAGGCAAAATAAATCTTGAAAGTAACTACAAAGCTGCCATTGAGCTGTCAACAGTAGCATTGTTGAGTTGCTGGACAAGATTGCAAGCACATTACAGTCAAAGAAACAGCTGCTCTAATCTACTATGCATTGTAAGAACTCAAAGAGAACTCAATTATCGAAATGGAAAATAGTAATTAAATCAAGAATCAAACAAATTGCCATTTAAAAACATCCTAAAATGTCACTTTAAATATATGCGTGTCATCTGGTATTTAAAGTTCGGAGGAAATATTGTCCTGAAAGTTTACGGAGTAACGTCTGAGGGCTGTTCTGTTTTTGTACATGTGTGTGCTTACCCCTACAACAAACAAATAAGAGCATGGAGATTACAGCTGGGGAGATTTATGACGACAGAAAGAAAACACTCAGGAAACATTGGGTGTTCATGATGGAGGATGTCATTTGCATGTGTGGCGTGATCGTGGACAAAATTTAATGTACAGGAAAACAAATCAGTTGTGAAAAGGTTTTGTTTATCCTCTGCAGTTGGTCAGCCAGTTAAAGAGTCCACACCCAGCTTGAGGCTAAGATGCATTAATAGCGGATCAATTCGAGGTATCAGAGTGCACACTTCCAGGTCCTTCTGTCGGAGATATTACAGAAGACGGCGTCGTTGCATCTTGCCATCCCCCATTAGCCTAAGACACAAACGGCAAAGGTTGAGATTACAATCACATTCTGTGCAACATGAGCCTGGTACAATTTTATACTCAAAGTGTAACAAAACACGCCGAGAATGGAAACAAGGCTTCGCTAAAGGAGGGAAAAAATAGATCTTGGTTGCGGTAATGTGTCAGTTGATATTAAAATGTTGTGGATGCCGTGATGCTGTGTGATTAGTCCAGACTCTGAGCATTCTTTGCATTACAGTAGCATCAGCAAAGAGACTCTTGGAAACAAATTTGTCTTGTGTCCCAACCAATGGGAGCAGTCCCTGAAATCAGTGTCTAAGCAGATTTCAGCAGCGGCCGACAGCTTGTCGCTACATATTCTCCTGTCAGTCAAGAAGAGGGAGGGCTCGGGCTGGGTGAGGTGGGGAGAGCTGAGTGAATGTGACAGGGCAGGGCCTCTCCAAGAAAGCCAGTCTTAGCCAGCCTGGCTTCGACTTGCTCCAGGCATGACCTAGCCTTTACTGGATCCTTCTACGTCACCACCAACAAAGCTAAAGGTTGTTCTATGCTAATATATCCATAAAGCACACTTTCTGGGTTGCTGCTACAAAATGCAAGCTTTGCCTCCATTTGACTTATTCAAGACTATTTTATTGCTGTAACTCTTTTCTTCTTTTCTTCTTTTCAGACGTTGAGGCTGTGCCGTCAGTGGCAGTTTTAGTTCAGATCGCACTGTCCTCTGCTGAGCCAGTAGGCACAGGTTTACACTGCACAAGGAAGTGAGAAACCTTGTGAGAAAGTGAAAAACACTTGATCCTACTACGAGCTGACATGTCTAAAGAGCTTATAGCAATAAGGCCTTAGCCACGCAAAAATGACACCAAAAGCATTGAGCGCTGGCAGCAGCCCCCACCATTTGTTTACATAAAATGTCTTATTTTTTTAATTCTGAAAAATACATTTCTGTTTTAATTTCCACTTACGTTGCTGCCTCATTTGTGACTGAAGCTTGAAACTATTTTAGACAGTGGATATGTGTGTATATTACAGACTTTACAATACACAGAAAGCAAACACTGAGTTTGCGATATAGTGAAGGTAGAGAGAGAGAGAGAGAGCTGTCTGATACTGCTTCTTTCTCTCTCCCTCTCTGTTCATCCTCTCTCATCAACGAAATTAATCTTTACTCTGATAGCTTCAGATTATGCGCTGCTTTGCAAAAAGGCTCCATATCAAACCTCATCAAGGAAGATGGAATTCATGTCTGGAAAGAGCTGCAGGCGATCACATGTTCATATTTTATCACGAAGATAAGGCTGTGGAAAATTCTGTGAAGCATTTCAAAACAGCTAAATGCAATAGATACCATACAGCGAAAGCCTTTTCATCTCATTTTGGTTTGAGTCAAACAAAGTACTAAAAGATATTTATTAAAGTAAAACTAGAGGTTTCATTCACCTGCCCTGAAATGACTAGCGTCCATTATAGCTGACGACTTGCCAGGATGTTTACATTGTCTTATATTTTTACAGCATCTTCTCTTTTTTTTAAGAAAATTAAAAGTACGTTCTCTCTCTCTCTCTCTCTCTCTCTCTCTCTCTCTCTCCCTATCTATATATATAGAATGAACGTGGTGTAGGAAATGTAGGAAAACAGAAATAATTCCTCTCACTTTGCCTTTTTTCTTACCAATCTGTACATGAAACCAGTAAAACCTCTACTTACATTTAAGCCATGTGGACTATACATCGTGTTTCCCCCAAGAGCATCATTGTATCCTGCCGTCTGACTGATAACATGGCGCAGGGTATCCACCTGAGGGGACAGACAGGGTGGACACGCTGGTCAACTCAGTGTCTCACATCAGGCCAACACTAACTGTAAACATGCTCAGTGAAGCAACAGATAGTGACTAGTGTGAAATCACAAAGGGACTCCCAAAACAGCAAATATACTAACCGGGTTTGTAACAACTAATAGATTTTTCTAATAAAAAAAAATAAAATAAAATAAAGGCATACTGACATTACAAGCATGCTTACAGCCATTACATTTTCTACAGTGGCTAATGGATTTACAACCAAAAATCAGGAGTGACAAAAAAAATAAAAGAAAAAAGAAAACAACTACCACTTAGATACTATGGCTACTTTAAATTAGCTTTATTTTACCTTAATCGTGAATAGCATAGATTTTTTTTTTCCTAAGTGCATGGTATTGATTGTGTGTTGATTGTGTAGCTGCGTTAAACTTACAAAATGGAAGACATCAACAACAAACATTAACAAGATGAGAGAGGAAGATAGCAATATAGAATACAGAAATAAGGGGAAAACACGGTACCAAAAACCCAATACCAACCCAAGAGCTCAAGTCAAAGCCAAATGCATTCACAAAATGTTTACTTAAGATGGTGCTCTGTTTGGAATAGTAACCAGGAAATTGCTCTGTGGCGTGATAGCAGTGGGGTGGGATTATATTTTGGCTGCCAAAATATTCCATCCAAAGCGAAATAGTCAGTAAACACTTGGTTTAGGTCAATCAGAGGTATTGGAGGCAATTTGAACTGCCTTCACATGAGCAGTATGTTTTTCTTATTGTGTTTCATTTTTTTATGTGCTTCAGACTGCACTGTGGATGGCTCAGTACACAGGCAAGACAAGGACAGCTCTCTGCACTGGTAGTCAGGAACTGTCCCTGATTGTTGATCCTACCTGTGACTGTACATTGGCTCCGACTTGTGCCCCTTGGTAAGAATCCCCATTCAGACTCTGCATGCTCAAGAACATGTCCCCAGAGTTTGGGAGGTTAAAAGAACCTGAAGAACCTGGAAAGGGAAGATGTAAGTAGCTGAATACATGAGAGGGCTATAAGGGAAAGCACAAACACGCACACGCGCACAAATAAAGCAGACGCGCACCACGCACGTGTCTGAATACACAGACCCAACTCAAACAGACACCAAAGAAAACTCCCACAAAGCAAGCAACTACAAGGATAGAGAAGAAAAGGAAGGGAAGCAAAGAAACAACAGAAGAGGACGATATGCAGCAGGACTGAAGAGGATAAGGGATTGTTTTACAAATGCGGTGGACACAAAATGAAATGAAAATCACATGACACAAGGGACCAGTTCTACATGTGGTTGGTCGCTTAAGCTCCCAATTGTTCCACATCACCTACTTCCAGTCTAACGTTGGCGGGAGGTATCACATGGTAAATGACAAGGACAATAAGAAGCTTATGAAAAGACCAGTACCAGTAAACATGTTGCTTAAAAGAGTGTTTTTGCTCTCTGCAGAATCCAGCTGAAACTCTTCATCTTTCATCTGGAATCCTGGGTGCAAGAAAAAGGGACCACTTCATAAGCTTACCACATCCCGACGTCAGGTCAACCTAGTCCAAACTCAGCATTACATTACTCATTACATCGGACTAAACATGCCGTTTTCGGCTTTGTGTTTATATGACTGTTATTCAGCATGAATTGCATACAATACAATTTTGATTTAATACTACTACTGCAGGTAAAATGCTCCCAGCCATTATGTTCCCCTTTATTTAGCAAAAAAGCAGTACCATTCAGTGGAACTACATACCATTACATTACAAATGACAGGAAGTTGACAGAAAGTCAGGGGAAAACAAATCCCATGGCATCATTCTGAATTCTTGCCTTTTTTTATTTTGCCAAAAATACATGTGTTCTCGGTTCACAAGTCAGAAACGCTCTCTTTATGCATGAGTTTGCTTGGCATCAACTGTCTTATAGACAGGAGACACTGTGATCCCCAAGCTGGGAGCAGAGCCTGTCACTCTTGCCTGTGTGAATGGTGCATGAGAGAGTGAGGCAGGTAGTCAGCAGGTTAAGGGCTGATGTGGAGGGCAGATATTTTTTTTGTTTTTTTTGTCTAGTGCCTACCGGAGTTAGGTGTGGTAGGGGAGTTGGCCTGGCTGTTCTGCACTGCAGCGGCTGCAGCGTGTGCTGCATTTACAGCAGTCTTGGCGGCGTACAGGTTGGCTTCTTCCTGAAACTTGCCGATATTTTTCTTGTACCGGATCCTTTTGTTGCCAAACCAGTTGGATACCTGTGTGGGAGAGCAGAGGAGGAGGAGCAGAGGAGTCAGACGTCGAGAAGCCACAGCAGCGTGCACTGAGCAGTGTGATTGTTTCAAGATGTCATGTTTGGGTCCATCAAGTACCCAATTCCCAGCCCCTGCAGTAATGTCCACCGGGTACACAAGCTAATTAAGCTGTAATCAGGAGCCACTAGTGTCTTCTCATGGAGGGGAGCATGACATGCTCTTAGTTCTGTCTCCTGACAAATATAAAACACTAGGGGCTTCTACTGCACAGTTATCATATTTTATATACAGTATATATATATATATGTGTGTGTTTCATATTAAGTAAATGGTTATGTTCTCCCTCAGTAAAATCAAGGTGTGCATGCTTTTTACAGTACAAGCTAAATGAATGAATCCAGCAAATGAGACTAGGTAATTGACACCTCACATTAAAAATTTTGTACAGTTAATTAACTAATGTGATTACATATTGTTATTCAAAGAAGCAAATAGAGCCTTAAGTTAGCTATTATATTTAATGCTACATGTCATTTTTAATATAAACATGAAAATGAAAAACAGTGAATCGTTGTGATAAATGTTCATCCTTTACTTAAATAAGTGTACACATGTATAAAAGCATGCATACCAATGTATCTAATACTATAAAGTCACTCTTCATTTATGACTGGCCTGGGTATCTTAAGTTAACAGAGATTTGTTTATATGTCTGACTGTACGTGCACATGGTGTGCATGCATGCACACTCAGTGAAAGGGAAGAAACGTTGTAATTAATTGATGACAGAAATATTATGGGAAAGACCTGCAAACATGTTAGCAGAGAATATTGGGGCAGTCAGTATTAAATGATATGTAAAGAAAATAAATATTTAATCAAAGTGAAATGCAACTCTTAAGGCAGAAGGAAGTGTTGACTTCAAATCAGTGAAATAATAGGAAATAAAAATGCAATACTGGTGAATATTCAGCTTTAGAGCAGTTGGAAACGCTAATTTTGTTGAATTGAAATGATGACATCCAACATCAGTCAGAGACCGAAAAGTTGTACGAGGGGTGAACCTTGTGTGTGAATGCTGGCTCTGCAATAACAGTGGAATAATAATGAGATGATGCTTGCTTTTAATGGTCCTATAAATTAGAGTGTCTTGTCGCTGTGCTGCTGCCCCCCTCTCAGGCCCTGCAGCCCACGGCTGGACCAGCCAAAGAGCAGCTGCCCCTAATGACGCTTTATTTAATTTCCACCCATGTGCTTAAATTTTAATATCCCCAGCAGCCCGCCAATGCTGTGGCGTAAAAACTGACTGGATTTGCAGGACATCAGATCATTTCTATCCTGCACGTCTCTGTGCTCTAAATCTTTAATATCTAGGCAATTAAAATTAATGACCATTCAGGCGAGGCCCACTGTTGGCAGGGTTTCCTTGACATCAATTGTTTGATGGGTTTACCTAGAGGTTAAACTAACAAGCAAGGTTTAATTGGAAGCAATGAAAGCCCTGGCCATCATCCTTTTTACTTAACCTGCTTATAGTGAATTCTAGAGCCAAAGACGATGCAATATACTCGCTCTTTTAGACAGCTCACAAAGTGCCCACAAACCCTTAGAAAACATAGAAAATGCTCAGTCTGTTTAATTTAACAAAATATTCATACAAACACTGTAGCCAACAGAGCTGGATTTGCTTAAAAGTCAGTTGCAGTGTTTGTAAATGGAGGCATTTTTTATTATTACGTGCAAAGGCTGGCAAAGATTTACTGCGCACTAATTTACTGTGTACCACGATTTTGCTTTAACTAGTACAGCGGACAATTTGCTACCACTTTGTAATAAAATCTGACTGATTATTGAAGTAGTAACAGTTAATCACATTTTTTTATCATTTTAATCTGTCCTGTCCTTTTTGATAAAGTGTGTCGTGACTGTGTTCTACCACTATATGGTGTTACAAGCTTGGACAGACTTAGGTTTGTTGGCATCAAATCCTTTTACACCACCCTTCTCTGTTCCACACACATTTCTCTCCTGCCCACTGAACTCTGGCTTTAGTGATTCTCGGGTTCAGCTAAATATTGAACAAATGCAGGCACTGTAAGGTGTGGAGCACAACCCAATCTACAGAACTAATTCCCTTTTATCTTGTGGCAGGCCATGCATTCAATTGACTCCTATGTGTGGTGAGAACCAGGTTGTGAGACTGAATTACCTGACATCAGCACCCTCAAAGGCAGCGATTGTATAATGACCAAGCAGACTCTTTGCAAGAACACCATACTGCTGCCTTTACTGTGCCCCACAAGAGAGGCTGTGGAGCTGTAGTTAATAATTCAAACTATTTTACCTTATTTCGGGTCAGTACTCCTTGCTAGTCAATGAAATGCAATGTATGATGTGTGTACGATCGCAATACATCTAGGGTTATAATGCCCTAAGTCCTTAAATACAAATACAGAGGTGGTCCTACTCGCTGTAGTATCATCAATTATACAGACCACATTAATAATGGATAAGATCTCAAGTCATAGTTTCTCTAAATTCACTGTGATCTGAAATATTGAAAAGCGTCACTTAGAAGAAAAAAAAACCCCTGTACATTCTGTGTAAGGTCAATTAATCTCTGCACTGAAATCTGGAACTATGTTGAACACGGTGTCTGTAAATAATTCCAAATATAGCTTCTAAAATCTCCATAAACCGTCGCACAAACCACAGTCATCCAGTGTCATGCCTTCATTCAGCGGCACATGCAAATGACAGAAGGAATCAGATGGCTTTCTTGCTATAAACAGGCATAATTTATGATAGCTTGATAATAAAGTCTACATTAAAGATTTTTTTTTTTTTGCGTGTTTAAGGACTCACACATACATACAAATCTCTTGAGGTAACAATGCTTGGGGTTCGCTCCCACTGAGGACGACTGTGCATCACTTGCAATTTAAATGATCCCTGTTAAAGTGACGCTGGGTGTTTCGTCAGCTATGACCCATCAAGCGAAGCCGCAGACTGATATTGGCACACCATTTATGACGGATGGTTTTAACTTAATGAACTGCTTGTGTAATCAACAAAGCCAGCGACATAGTTTGGGGTGTTTGAAAAATTACTTAGCAGAGCCCTCAGAGTAGCCACAGCGAGTGCTTACTGACTCTTTAAAGGCTGGGAAATGGTGAGGGATAACACTCTTATGGTGCGCTCGGCATCACATCGTGCCTCAGACTTTGTTACTCACTTAAAATGAGCCAAAGCACTAAGAATAAGTCAATAAGAATGTCTGCCGTGGTCTCGGCTGGTCTCGGAGTACACCGCTAATGGGGCCTGAGATGAGTTCAAGTGAATTTTTAAAAGCCCTCTAATTTCTGCATAGACTGATTTGCGCTCATGGGAACTCATACAGTGGCCTGTTTAGCAAGGCACTCAGAAAACAGTGCAGCTCCATTTCTGAGGGTCGGTGCCCATTTCTTTAACCATTATGAAGCGAACGGCGATCAGAGGTGGGTGGGGGGTAAAATAAACTCAGTTCGAAGATTCAAAAGACGACAGTTGACGCTCTACAACAAACAAAAATAATGTGGTAAACAATAGCGGTAAAGTTCATGTGACACATTTGTACACACATAATATGGTGATAACATGGGTGTATATTAAAATATAAAATAATCAGAATAGTCTGTGTTGTTGCGTGACTTAAGGGTAGGATGTACAGTCAAAACTTGAAAAATTCATTCATCTTTTTTTTAATGTACAAACTTCAAGCTTTAAATATTGTAATTTATGATAACATTAGCATTGATCTTGTGGTGTGAGGGAGGGAGGTTCTGTGCAGTGAAAAACTGTGAGGCTATTACATTCATAAACAAAGAAGATACAAAAAATGAAAACAGTGGATCAGGAGAAGTTATGACATACCTGTGATACTGTGATGGTGCTTCCCACCCCCTGAAGGCAAAAAAGAATGGGCTTTTACAGTATCTGACTCTTCATGACTACACTCAATATACCCCTCAACACCCCCTCCCCACACAGAAAAAACACTGCAGATTAATCGTTATTGTATGGATTAATGTTTCTCTGATATTGTCTCTCACGAGGACAACTATAGAACAATAGAGTAGAAAAATCTAGATAGTAGTCACAATAATAGCTGAAAAAAAGAGCACATGGTAATAAAACTTTGGATGTGGGGGTTAGGTGTGAGAGATATTGCCTTCAGGTTTCCCTAAAAATGAGGCTATAATAAATAGAAAGTGGGAAAGTCACATCTTCTAATTTTTAAAATGATAGCTGAGGCCATAAACAAGCCTTGTCAAACAAACATACAAATAGATACCCAGGATCATCCAGTGTTTTGAAGCACCAGACTTTAACAGCTTTTTCTTACAATAATGGATGATGCCATTTTTTTTCTTCCCAGCTTATGACCTGAGCGACTGACCGGGCAACAGAGAGAGCACACATGGTGGATGGGAATGAGAGGGAAAAATGGCAGGGGACCCAGCATTGGGGGGCTAAGGAAGGACAGCATAGTGCTTTGATTGAGGCCAAGATGATATAGGCCTCCCCTCCCTGTGGCCCTGCTCAGACTGACTGGGACCAGCCTTGACTGAAGCATCATTAGGCAGTCACAATGTCAAGGTTAGCTAAGGACATTGTGTCTTGATGGTGTGACCTACGGTAACTATCCCTCTAGGCTTTCCCACCCTGATTACCCACCAGCTACTGTTAGATGAGCACTACCCACCTGGGAAACTGTGATGCTGCACTTCTTGGCCAACTCCTCCTTAGCCTCCTCGCTTGGATACGGGTTACTGAGGTGCGAGTAGAAATATTCGTTCAAAATTTCTGTTGCTTGCTTGCTGAAGTTTCTCCTTTTCCGCCTGAGTGAGGAGCAAAACGAGAGAAAGGCCGAGCAAGCCTATTAGTGGGACCAGCATTAACTCATCCATTTGGATCGCACAAATTGCACAATCAATCTCACACATAAATGGTGAAAATAATGAGGAATGGGCTCTAAGGGCCCTCAGGAGCAGAATATCGTGTCCTGCTCCAAGAGTCTCGTCAAGACAGAGAAGACCAGGCTCTGACCAATAAACTGACAAGGACACACACACACAAACAAACAAAAACACACACGCAAAGTCACAAAACACATACAATGTTTAATTTGGTCTGTTGGTCTCCAATCTCCAGTCCAAGCGTGTAATGTGTAGAGTTTAGTGCAGCGGATGGGTGGGCTTCGTGATGGAGCGCAAAGCCCAGTCGGAGTGCATCTCGGTACATTATAGAAATCATGGCATGCACAGTTGAGCATTGTTCCTGAAGTGCCACAGCCCCAGGGATCTCCAGTAGAAACAAGCAAACTCTAACTAGATCTGGGTCCCCTTCCCTCCCAAGGGCACTACTTATCATGTTGTTGAGCATTTGCTTATTTTGCCTTGTTTACTGCATTTCACACAGGCAGTGGGCAGCAAATGTGCTTCCACTTGGGTAGTTTGGCCCGAACTTGTGCCGCTCTCCACAGAGCTCCACTGCACCATACTGTTAGTGATTAGAGTAATCCACAACACCTGCTGATGACCTCCCCTCCATCTATTATACAGGACTCGGTCCCCATTTTATTTGGTCTTAACTGCTCTCAGGTGTGAGGGCATGATTGTCTTGAAAATGGATAATGCATGGAACATGGACATAATTAAAATCATGCATCTCCACAGTGCTCATACTGTGTGCTGTGCCAGAAAAGTGAGAAAAAAACAACAAACTTTAGTCCTGCACACAGTCTAAAAATGACCCTGTCCACTGAATTTACCTATATGGGCCATGCAGGACCAATAAAAAAAAAAAAAAAATCTATGAACAAAATACACACACATGCATACACACATATATGCATGTGATCCACTGACCTGGCATCAAGGAATCTGGAGCGCAGGATCATGACAGCTTCACAGGTGCTCTGTTTCAGTTGCATCTGGATGGAGCTGAACTTACGGTGGATGATTCCCACCATGCGCTCAATCTCTTTGGGAGAGATGGGCCGTGTGCGAGACTGTTCCCTCAGCAGGTTCATCACATGGGTTGTGAATTCGTTACATGCCTGCCAAGTGAGACAGATACAAAAAATAGCCCAAGTCAGTTTTGTAAATGTCCCAAGTCAGAAGAAGTTGCAAAAGCCAAAGCCGTATAGATTTTTCAACCAGGAAATTAGTTCTTTGCAAATAAGTTCTTCGTTGAAAGCATCAACAGAGTGCAGTGCTTATATATTACATTGATGACATAATAAGTGAAGTCATCTATGAATATAAATGCAGATTTGCAATTTGGCTTGGCCCTAATGCAGAGCGAATTTAAACAGCTTTTTGTTAAACCAGTAGTTCATACATGATTAATTAGAATAACTCATTTACGTAGTGCACACTTTAGCTCATTACTCTGAGTAAAATTCGTTAAGTATTTACATTTAGATAATTAAAACCTGGAAACACCCTTAAGAAAGATGCATTTACTCCAGGCGAAGTGTTGTGTGCCCCCACATACCCACCTCCTCTCTCAGAGAGCACCAAGTAAATTAGTCTAATTTACCTTACTGGCTTGCTGAGGCATCACTGTTACACCTTCTATTTTCTCCCATAATGCCTCTGTGTTTAATGGCAGGCTCAAAGTGCTAGGTGAAGGGGCTGATCATACTTTCATTTAACACAGATGACTAAGGCACTTCTTGGATCTCTATAATCAGCTACAACACAGTGAGTAATACTGCCATTTTTTTCAAAGCTGATAACACATTCTCCCTGATTGTGCATATTCTCAGCAATTTTCTTGCTAATGCAGGGAATAAGCTGTAGTTCTAGAGCAAGGCGAAAACACAAAGTACAGTGAGTAGCTCCATTAAACACAAACTCAGATTTCAAATAGCTGGTGATCACGTGATTATTTCAACCAATTGCTGTTAAAAGGAACAATGATTGTGTTATTCTCTTATTCGTGATTTGTAATTTTGATAAGTAAATTTGTGAGCTGATCCCAGAGTTGTTTTACTGGGAAGATCTTGACGTTGGGACTGCATAGTCTGCTCCTTACCTGTTCATATTTCTCCAGCTCTGTGTGATAGATCTGTCTGATCTGGGTGAGTTTGGCTCTGTAGTCGGAATGTTCAATGGAGTTGTCGGCTGCCCCGCCCGAGGCTGCGGCTGCAGCTGCAGCAGCAGCAGATCCACCACCTTTCTCTGGTCCTGCCACACCCTCTGCCAGCAGCATGTTGTCTAAACGCATGAGCTGGGGGTCTGGGGGGTCCTCCTCCTGAGCACCTCGGATGCTGAGACCTGCAGAAACACAGATGAAAATTGAAGGTCAGTTAATGTCGTCCAGTGACATATTCGAGCACATTTACAAAAAGTTACAAATAATCAGGTGCAAACTGAATTTTAAGTGCAGTTAAAAGCATTATGATTCCACAGCCTGCTATAGTTGATGTTTCTCCTGCAGGTATACTGGGTGCCTTCTGTGCATGTGCTGTGTTCCTGTCCCCATGTCTATGCCTGTTCTCTTTTATTTACACACTGCGCTGCACACTGTGTGTACGGGAAGGCTGACATGACAGCAACATCCATAAACTGACAAATGCTCAATGGTGAAGTGGCACTTCTACTCTGTGAAAGGATGCTAAACAGAAAACTATACCTCTAGTAAGTGTCTCTGTCTTTGACACAGTGAATGCTTGGAACTCCTGAAAGTAACTACTCCCCTCCTTATTTTTATTTTCTTATATGATTTGAATCTTGTATTATTTTACAGCCTCTATTTTACAATATTTTCCTCAGCAGTAATAAAACTTGTGCGGGGTAAATTGTATGTAAAGTGCTCATTCTTGATTTCTGTCTGCGCTATCAGACCCTGCTGTTTATTTCCTCTGTTTTCTGCCTCGCTAGTCTTTCAGCAAGTCATAATCACCCAGCAGATAGCATACATGCACACCTGGATGCATTGGCAATGTAACCATGATGCCAGGCTTCACAAAAACACAAACAAACAAAAAAACACTGCGGGTCAGAATTACACGAAAAGCAAGCTCGGGCAATCCAGTCTAATAAGTGGATAAAAATGTGGCTCAATGGGCAGTAAATACTGAGTGGCTACTCGAACGTTATGATTACCAGAGTTGTTTCAATTCAATAATCCCTCCCGCAATTCAGAGATTTTCAACAGCTCATTACAGCTTCATTAAGATATGGCCAGCCTCTGGATTCTAAATAAGAAGATTAGTGGCTCTATTGTGTCAGCCAGTAGGCATGCAATCAGAGAAGCCCTTTTACCACGCTTTGACCGCCTGACCCTGCACACCATACTCTGGAGTAAATACTAGAGAGAGAACACACTCCTATCTTTATTATACACAGAAAAATTAGGAAACACATCATAATGTAGTCACTCTTCTGATGTTTTCATCTCTGTTGGTGCTTTGTTCAGCTGCAGTGCCACTGAAAAACAAATTTGCCTCTATTTATGGATCGGCTGGCTTTGAGTCTTTTAGGTGTAATGGTGTGAGAGGAGTGGATGAATGTGGCTATTTGTGTTGGAGACATTGAGGTGCTGGACAAGGCTCCATCAGGCTTGCAGAGCCAAGCCATCCATGTGGACAATATGCCACTGCTCCACTAACCCTCATCCACATCATACTGCATCTGCACCAACACCACCCAAAGCTCTCGTTCTGGACAGGCTCGGCGGTTTCTATTCCAGTTTGCGCGGCATGAAACAAAACGGCACATGATTCAAATGTTGACTGACCAGATGCCTGGCTACATATCTCAACATGCTCTAATAGCTGGTGGTTTCTCTGCCACCACAGTTCATATTTTCCTAATTCAGTATTTACTCCCACTCCCTGATTCAACACAAGCTCAGCGTGCTGCACTTTCCTTTGTGCTGCGGGTGGTGGTAAGTATGTAGGCACGTTTTTCATGTCAGGTATATTAAATATAACTCTGGGACGCAGCGTACATTTCCACACCAAACCCAGTTGTCACTTTCACTCCACTCACTCTATATCCAGGGGAAATGCAGCTGAGGGAATTTACAGGGCTTTTCAGCTAAATGGGCATAAATCACTGGTTTCATTCAAACTAAATAATCACAGGCCATAAAGAGCTACTTGTCTCTTACCATATATTACCACAAAGTTCCTGTGTGCAATAATGTAGCCATTCACAGCAAAGGAAAACAGAGCGAGACATTAGAAAGTGACATGTAATCCTGTTAGTCCACTGACATGTGGAGTGGCCGTGACATTTTTATCATACGTGTCCATTTCTATTTGGGAAATCAGCAGGATAAAAATGATTACTCTGCTGCCCTGAGAAGCAGACGGCCCTGCAGGAGTCCACCAGGGTGTATTTGTGCCACAGCAGCTCCGGCTGGCCATTCATAACACACATGTTGGGAGAGATGATGCGTCTGTCTTGCACTCAAGCACATAAATACAGAAAATTAAAAAAATAGGAAAACATAGCCTACAGAAAAAAAGTATTTTAAAAAACAGTGCAATGCATCTCTGTCTGGATGTCTCTCCCGTGCAGCAAATACCTTTGTTGAAGGAGCTGAAGATTGCGGATTCACTGTCTAAGCTCAGCATCGTCACACAACTTCCATAAAATAGGCTTGAGCAAGATAATATCTTTAATTTGCTCTGCGCTTGACAAATCTGTATAGTAACTTGCAAAGCCACAGTCGTATTCTAGCACCGCAATGCTGCTTGCCTTCTCAAATCTTTATCCTGTTTTTGTCTGATGATATGGGTATTAAAACAAGTTTGGGCACCCGAGTTAGCTCTAAGCCACCTCCACAGTCAAAGTGGGATTAATCTCTGTGCAAAGGAAAGTGCGGGAATCGTGTCACCTTGGCAAAGCCTGCGAGCAATAGGAACTTGAGAATGAAAAATCTATATATGGCTTAGTTATTTCATATAACTCTAATAATGCCGGTTCACTTAATTACCAGAACGCATATAATAATATAAAAAAAATCTGAATGTGTAATAGTAATGTAACATGTCCTTAATCGGCCTCATTTGTCATTCAACAATACAGGTGGAGTAGCTGGGAAAAGGCACTTGCCTTTATGATTGTTCCTCATTTCTCCTCTGTGGCTGAGACAAAAGAGACACTGTGATTAATCCATCCCTATCAGTCAGGGGTGGTTCTTCTTTTCATTTTTTACAGGTTCACCGTCAGTATCTGATCCAAGGAAGTAACAAATTTGACAGATAAAGACAATGCAGCCCTTTCTCTCATATACTCTCCCTGTTCTCTGTTTATAATCATTTCCGGTTTGGGGCTGTTGTCTCGTACATCATTCCCTGCTTGAAGCCCTGACAGTGATCTGAGCACTGCCTCGGGCCGCTCTCCTTTCCTCCCACCTCTTTCCCCCTGTGCCCTCTTTTATTCTGTGGGCTTAGCTGACCTTTGGCCCGCTGCTTGTTTACTCTCATCACTGAAGTGTGAGCAGGAGAGTCATAAAGCCAGAGCCCTGCTGGGTTAATGTGGCCTGCTGAAGAGGGAAGGGGTGGCTCTAGGCTTCTCCACCTCATTCTTCTGCACTGTCAGATGCCAGACAATACACCAGAAGAGTAGCGCTTCTTGCAGATAAAACCAGCCTTTTTTTTTTCCTTTTTTTTGTATTGTAGCTAATCTTTTTTTATAACTTAGTGTTTTCGTTAAGACACTAGGTAGCCCTGAGCTGCTGGTGAGCAGGTCTTGCTTGTGCGCTTAAATGTTTGGCACGGTGACACAGTTATTTCCAAAACATCCTGTTCATTACAAGTAACCCTGACCTCCTGAAGCTCCTCTCCTACCCAGTGCCTCTAGTGAATGGCTCCAGCCACATATTGACACTCTGTTCATCTAATTGCATTGATCCACAAAGGTCTCCCAAAGCTAACTAATCGAAACAGAATTTATTTTCTGTCAATATTTGCAAAGGTCATCTCTCTTAAAGCCGTGCAGTAGACGTGTGAGCAGAGAGTCTGGGAGGAAGAGGACTGTGGCATCTAGCCTGTTACTGAGGCTCGTCCAAGGTGAGCTTTAACTCTGGCTTGGCACTCAGGATCCAAGGCTTCTAATCCACCGTGTTATTAAAACCCGCTGCCAAAGCAACACACTAGAGACTACAGAGGGCTTAGAGTATCCATTTCACAAAGAGGCCAGTGTCACTACAGCCGCGTTCCACGTCTCCTTTGACTTCATATCATCTCTCCTTTGTCATGGTGCCTGGATCAGTGACTTTCAGCTCCAGAAGCGGGGAGCTGGATCAAATTACCATTGAAAATCTTTTGTTCTGACAAATGAAACATAAGGATCCTCTTTCACTGATGTTCTTAAAGTCTTTTTTAAGCTTGGCCTACATCCACATGGCACAAAGAATCTGAGAGAATGCCTGCGGGCTCTCTCTAGCATGTACAGTAATTAACATGCCATTAACACATTAATACACATTAACTATTCCCAATGTTAATGGCAGAGTAATTACCATACCTGATACCACACTGTGGGGAAGCCAATGCGCATTTGCCACTTTTTGTTTCTTTGTTGCGGGAACAGAAAAGAATAATTCTGAAGATAGCTCTTTCTGCTTTTTCGTCACGCAGAAAAAATACAATATTGTTCTGAGTTTCAAAGCCTGTGCATATGTTTTCATCATGGTGTAGTATCTCAATTTCAATCAGTAAACAATACTTTCACACATATAGTGCAACAGTTGTGATTTTATTTACAAGCCACACCTAAAACAAGAAAACACATCATTGTAAACCACAGAGGGCTGGCTTTAGGGGGAAGGCTGAAATACTGGAGGGGACAGTGTGTCTAGTGATTAAATGCAGAGTAAAAGGAGGCAGGGAATGGGCCCTAAACTGGGGAATCCCTGTCTAGAATGATGATGTATTTCCTCCCAGTGCAGTGAGTGATAAGCTAATCAGCCGCGCTGACAGTGAAGTGTTACAGCCCCCCAGTGCTGGGTCAAGACTTCTCCCATCATACACCACCAGCACACACTAAACAGACAGCGCATAGAGGTGGTGGTGGGGTTGGAGAGGGGAGTGACAAAAAGTGGCTCTGGTCAGAAAAGAAGATCTCTGTCAGTTCAGGTAGCCTTTGTCCCTCGATGATGATGCGCTTCTCTCCCTCCAAAGAGAAGACTGTGACAGTGGGCGCGAGAGGCGAGCGGGGAAGAGGGTGGAGGGGCTTGCCACTCTCAACCCACGACTCCAAGACATGTGGGGAGTGGGGGTGGGCAAAGGGGAGGGAAAAGACAACCCAAACAAACATCTTGAAGACATTTTGCCAAGCACACCAAAATTAATCACTGTCCCACGGTGGCACTGACATTTGTGGGAAGTGACACACAACATGACAGACTAGAGGGAGAGGATGAAAGGAGAGCGAGGAGGGGTGGGAGGGCTGGGTAAACAAGAGCCACTGTCACTCGCTGTGATCATGTGTGCATGTGTGTGATGTGTGTGTGTGTGTGTTTATATGTGAACGTGTGAGTGCCCGCTTTGTTTCCTGCCCTCTAAGACTCGATGTGGGCAAACGGCCAAGTGGTGTAGTGATGGCTGACCAGGCCTGGCGGTCGGCCGCACGCAGCGGTTGGGGAGACTGGCCAAATGAGTGGACAGGACCTCCGCTACAGATCAGCACTCTGACTGACCCTACAGGACACATACAGCATGGGGCTCCAACATAGGGCGCACATGGTTCACATGGTCTGCTAGTCACAAATCGAGCTGCAATCACTGAGACGCTCGAGTGTTATTCAGTTGGACGTCCTAAATCTATGACGAACATAAAGAATAATTTACTCAATGCAAGAGTCAAAGAATATTTTAATCTCTGTGCAGTAGGTAGACTGCACAGAGTACTGCCCGAGACAGTTATTGCATCTTGTGCTCCTATATTTAATTTTATTTATTGTGTTAGCATGTTTTTCTTTTCTTTTCTTCAGTTTCATTTTATATTTCATGTATTGATGGTCTTTAGCTGCTAGCCTCAATTTGCTGCAAAGATAGGCTGATTTGTTATTCAGACCCCAAGCAAATAATGCAAATGTGGCACTGAAAGCCACTTACGAAATACCCAAAGGCAACTAATCACTCCTTCTCTCATTCCAGCCTTTCTGCCTTTCTCCTAATTAGAAGATGGAGATTGCATGAAACCAGGTCACACAGCAGGTCCTGTACACACCGATAACCAGGAAAATACGTAGGCAAAACTTCATCCACATCTAGCCAAGCATGCATTATTTTAAAGGCTAGAGGTGAAAAAATAATGCTATTCAGGTTATTAATCCCATATATTTTACTGTATGCTTCCAAAGAAAGGATTTGGGCTGGAAGCATTTTGTGTAGCCCATGTGTTTTGTAGTTGTGTGTTTCTTTGTGTGCATGTATGTATGTGTGAATGTGCATACGCTCATGTCTGCATGGGTGCGTGCGAAGGCTACATGCTCGCATAAACAAAGAAATGGCATTGGTAGCATACAGCCAACCATGATCCACTGCCAGAGAGATTATTTTTTACAGTGGCATTTCTGCAAAGAGAGTTGACAGTCCATCATTTAGATTTTGCAGTGTATCCACGAAAAGGCTGCATTGCCTGAAGCAGAAGGAGCTGCTCTTTCCTTCAGTGTCTTTTATAGAGGAGAATTCAGCTCCAAATTGTAAAGCCGCAATCCTTTGCTAGCTGTGCTAGCGTGCAAGAACTCTCCTACAAGGCAACTGAGGTTATGACACCAGAATAAGACTGCGCTTGACATGCTGATTTTCACTGCATCCTATGTGAGGAATTATAAAGTTCCCAAAAACACATCCACCTCCAGTGTCTAAGGTTGCACGCACCTGAATAAGAGCTCTGTCTTTGGAAGAATCAGGAGCCTTATGTTGCAGGTTACTGCTAGGTCTGCAGAGTGCAATGCAAGGAGTGGCTGGGCAGATCAGGCCCAGGCCAAACAACAGCTTGTGACAGAAGCAGGCCAAAGAGGATGTTGAGACACGCAGAGACTTAACAGGCAGCCGGCTTGCCATGCACTCTTTTTCAGCTCTCCTTAGACTCAACACATCACTTCAAATCCATTGTAAGCGTCTCTTAAAGAACACAGCAAGAACAGAGTAAGCAAATGATTGCTGTGAGAATATCATCTCCCACCTGTCATTTCACTAGTTGAATATTTTGATTGTACACCTACAGATAATACTTCACTTTGTTGTGTGATATTCCGTGAACAAGGTAGCAAGAAAAGGTTATTTGGCACTAATTATTCCCAGCATGTACTTTACACACCATTTAATGAGTTAGACTGGAGGCGTGGCTATTGGCTGTGCTTGCTCCCCCAGTTATCCAAGATGAACTGTGCAATCTCCGTCACGTCACCCCTGTCATGTGTACCAAGTCCCCCTCTGCATCCGATACTCTGCCAGGGCTTCATTGGAGCAGAGACAAGGTGCCACTGAAGCAACACAACATCTCCCGTAGCGTCTCTGCACACAGCTAGGGTTGGGGGGGGGGGGGGTTGTAAAACTGGGAGCTCACTCTCATAATTACAATAATTAACAGTTGCAGATTTAATTGGAAGGGAAGGCATTAACAGGAGGAACATTGTGGTGGCGCGTGCAGAGGGAACCTTTGCTGCAAGAAGCTTTTGTCTTCTCTGTACCTAATGGTGCCTTGGCTGCGGTTGGCGAGTGCTGACACAACACAACACAACACAACCAAGCTGAGGGTTCAGACGGTGGGGCTTGTCAGGACTCAGACTGGAGGCAGATAATTAGGTGCCAGGTTAATGAGAGCACAGGCTCTTGATGGCATTTGGTTACTGTATGTGGGCAATTAATGACTTTGTTTTTGTGTTTTTATTGCCCACTTGAGTGGAAAACATAATACATTATTCACCTCAGGCCTGTGTGTGGTGTTTGATGGAGTAGCAGTGACTCTGGCTAAATAAACTGTTTCATCCATTGTTGTGAATGGCTAATTCAAAACAATCCTGTTTATATAAAGCTAGCAAAATGCAATCTCAGTTTTGCTTTTGGCTACCTCACTGTCTGACCTTTTCAGAACATAGCCTACTGCCTCCTGTTGCCAGTTATGATGTCAAGTAAACATGGACACTGCAGGTCAAGCATAGGACAATATAGCCACAAAACACACCAGAACAAAGAAACCAAACCCTTCGGCCATAAGCGTTCAGTTAATTCAGCGTATCGCATTTCATAATGTATTTGTGAAATTCCATACCCCCCTAGAAAAGCCCTGCTTCCATTCTAGAGGATTTATTGGCAATGAATCCACTGAGGGTCTTTAGACATCCTCTTCTTTAGCCCAACCACTCGACGGCTCCTATTTTGGAGTTAGTTGTTCTCTTGCCTGTGGTGGCCAATTAGAGTGCTATAAGATAAATGGGCACCCACAACTTTGATGTCCATCTTTTTAATAAGCTTTGGTTAAGATGACATCTGTGTGAAAGAGTTCAATATCTTCACAGTGGGAGAGAAAAGAGGTTTATTCTAAAATGAAATATCATGTAAATACTGCTGGAGGTTTAGGCCGGGTGGGGGGATCATGGTGTCGGCTGCGACTCTGGTGCTGGGATTCATTATCTTCCACTGCAGTTGCGCAGATTAGTCAGCAAAGGATGAATTTTAGAGCCTCGTGAAATCTGTGCTTTTATACAACTGAATCAGCTCCAGCATAAACAGAAAAAAGAAGAAAAGAAAAAAAAAAAAAATATATATATATATATAAAATATTCAGATATGTTGTATGAAAGCACTAAGTTTGTTTTTAAAGCAGAAAAAGGCAATTAATTAGCCTAAATAAAACAGTTGGCAAAAACAAAAAGGTGTTCCGTGTTTGCAATATGCAGCAATAATAGAGGGAACGCGCAGTGTAACAATATCTAAAATGGTGGGGTAACAAAATGGTGTATGAGTGTGTATGAATGTAAGAGAGAAAGAGTGGTGGAAAGAGAACATATATCTAACCTAGCCTGCGGACGTGCTCCTTTATACGTGTGTGTAACTCAGCCAGGAATAATGTAAATGTCTGGAGAGTCTTAAGACTGAGCAGGCCCGTATAAAAGCACCCTGTTTCAGGCTAGTAAAACAAGTCAATAAATACAGCGGAGAAGCCGGTGCTGTCTGCTGCACTCTCCTGAATGAAAACAGAGGTGAACTGCTTATTTTCAGTCTGGCACCAGAGGTTGACAGCGGCATTATGGGCGCTCATACATTCTGACTATCACTCGTCACAAGCTATATCTGTCAACATTACCCTCAAGTGCATTTTAGATGTAAAACAAGCATTCCTTGGGAAGAGTATTTATGACTTTTTGTGGTCAGCCGCTAAATGAGCTAAACGCTTTCTACAGCAGTGACTGACCAAGGTTATGACGTTTCCCTTTTTCAGTCCGTTCATCAGTTTGTCTCTCTGTTGATTTGCACAGACAGAACAAACACACAAGTATTTTATGCTAAGCCTCTGTAGGCCAGCACTTACTGCAGGAGAAGGCAGATCCTTCCTGCCTGCGCCTCAAATGCGAAGCTGATGACACAGACTCACGCAAAATGGAAACACCATTAGGTAGGCAAACACTTCACTGTGATAACTGCTACCTGATTACAGGGGGAAAGCACAGCCATGGTTCTCCTTTTTTTCATACTGTGTCAACACTTTGGGAAAGCAAATATTTCAGTGACTACCCTCCCTGTGCTTTAATCCATATGGTGCAT
Source organism: Coranthus polyacanthus (assembly GCA_037367275.1). Classification (NCBI taxonomy): domain Eukaryota; kingdom Metazoa; phylum Chordata; class Actinopteri; order Kurtiformes; family Apogonidae; genus Coranthus; species Coranthus polyacanthus. The sequence continues at coordinate 14,064,716 of JAPQRN010000027.1, forward strand.
TCTGTTTGTCACCGCAGATGTTGCCATTCCCTGGATGGGTTTTTTTCAGAATAGGAAGAACTCCTCTACGAGCAGGTAACAGTGGCACGTCTGCTCCGAACTACACAATGAATACACAAAGGTCACACACCATATCACAGCGGGGCCAGCATCAATCCTTTATTAAATTACCTAGCTATCTTATTTTCTGTCACAGGACTGATATGAGGGTTATCTTTTTCATTTATGTAGCGGATTTTCAGGGGATTATGCATTAAAGATTAAGGGTGTGTATACCTAACACCTCAGCACAACAAAATGCAATACCTCAGACAGTGCATGGCTGATGTGTGTAAGGAAAAGGGAGGTGCTATAAAACAAATCTTCAGCAGCCAGAAGTGGACAGGGTTTATTCTCCTCAGACAATACAAGCTGTGACTATACAGAATGTTTCAACCCTAAAATACTGTGGTAAGCAATACAAATCCCTTGGACAAAATGAAATGTATTAAACATGTGGATTTCATAAATCTCCCTTTCCTCGGTCTGGGTCAGAGGTATATTCACTGTAGAGCTCAGCAGGCACTTTTCCTCCAGCATTGTTACTCTGAGTAGCAAGTGGTAGCTCCGAGTGGTTTCAAAATGAATGTCAGCAAAAGCTGCACGTGTATGGCAAACAGCATATCCACACAGTAAAATGGTTCAAATCACTTACCCCTGCAACTTTATAAGAGTATTTCAGTGGCGTAGGGCATGCTATAGAAATTCTTTAGTTGAAACAGAGATCTACGCTGCGGATAAACTGTTTCAAATATCGCATAATGTAAAATGTTAAATATTTCAGAAACTGTTCTGGATGAAGTAGTTTTCCAATTTTACTCTCCATAGTGCAGATAGTGTCAAAAAGGGGAAAAAGCCAGTCAGATCTGAGCACAACACTGTTAAACACCCAACTGGGATCCCTTTAACCTTGAGTAGTATACCAAAGGTAGAGGCAGCCTGGGGCTATGGGGGGACTGGCTACTACAACTCCCAGTGCCATGCTGTTCCACAGTGGGGGCCCAACATGGCCAGATTGCCAGAGAGGCCAGCAGAGGTGGTGCTACAGTGTTAGCAGAAGCTGATCATTCATCTGAGCCTGCTGTAACATTCATTTAAGTTGCTCCATTATCTATTTGTTTTGTTTATTCTTTTTTGGTCTCCTCACTGAGGAGAAAGTGCACCCATGTTCACCTTGTGGGTGTTACAGCATCTGTCGGTGGCTCGTTCATGAGACATTCCCACTAATTATTTAGCTGGCTTGATGGATAATCAGTGATAGTTAAAGATCAGAGGAGCTAAGAAAAGACTGTGTGTAATTATCATTGCTCTGCAGTTCTGACTAATAAGTATAGGACTTTTCAAACCCAATGAGGAAAGCAGCATGGACACACATTTAAATAAAGTCTTTTAAATACTCTACCAACCCGGCTCTATTTTGATTTGCAAACTGCAAGCTAGTAAACAAAGTATGAATGATGTATGAACGTTATACTTTGCTTTGTGTGTGGGGCCTGGGAGAAAAGATGAATAAAGATGAAAGACAAATTAGGGTGTGAAAGAGAAATTTGTTCCCTCAAGCTTAGGTTAGGGCTGAGGCAAAACAAATAAGGCCTACAACCTATGAGTCACTTCTATCCCATTGTACACTTCAATCATTTTTCTGACAGCTGACGATTACTTCATCATCGCATAAAGACAGATTAAAAAGTTGTCAAATTAAATATTAAAGAGGGACTGCAGGCAGTGGTGAATTTTTAAAGGAATAACACAGATTGGAGATGAAATGAGGCACCTATATGCATATTTTATGCCATAGGGAACAAATGCATATATTTTCCTCTAGGCCACCTACTTTGTAATAAAGAATAGTGAGTGTATAGATGTGGTAATGCAGCACGGCGGAAATGATATGAAAGAGAAATTGGTTTTACATAATGATGTCAAAAGGAATATGGCTCTGCATGGTCATGCGGAATAAAGATAAGATTCTCTTTCTCCGTGAGTGAATATTTTGCTAATGGTTTCTTCATTTCCTTTAAGAATAAAGAAGCCAGCTTTGTATGAACCCTGAATGAGTTTCAATTGAATGAAGTTAACATTTATCTTTCAATAGCATAAGAGATCTGTTGGAAATACCCATGTGTGAAAGAGAATACTGAATGTAAAAGCTTTGTCATCTGTTGAAATAAAGAGAAAGTGACAAGTGACAGTAATGCTATCACATTTTCAGCAGGAGGAAGACTTGAAGAAGAGAACAAAGCGGTAAAATGCAACGCAAGAGGGTTAAATCTCTGTAAAGCACAGAGAGGAGGCTGCATTTCACAAAGTCAGCATCGATTGGAGTAAACAATGACTGATCAATACGCACATAAAAGGCTCCTTCTAACAAAGACTTACATGTAGATTTCATATATCATATCACACAAACAGACCGTCTGCACACAGCAGAGTCTCCTCAAGCCTGTTGAATTAGAAGCTGCACACCCTTTTTATTAGAACCTATTGCTGTTTTTTTTTTTTTTGTTTTTTTCTGTTCATTACTAGTGCGTGGATACACTCCGGTGTCCGTACACACTTACTCATGCAATAAGCATCATTGTCACAGAGGCTTCCGTTCCAAATGGTTCAGCCTCCACCATCTGCAGGCGTTCCCAGACACACCGCTTTGAGTCTGCCATAATGATGCATGACTAAGTACAGTTAAAGTGTTGCAGTCTGTTGGCAAAAAGCAGTCAAGCACTTTGCTATAGTGTCACTACGGATAAACCATACAGCTGAAGGCTGACGATGGATAAAAGGCAGTGACAGGTCTAGTGATGTGACTGTGTGTGTGTGTGTGTGTGTCTGTGCGCGCATGTGGATTCACATGTATATGAGAGGTTAGAAACCATGGCACAGCAGATTTGTAAGTGTACTTAACTAGAATGTGAAATAGGGTTGGACACAGTGAAATAAAATGCTGTGCTGGAGTCTGTTGAAACTGGGACACGGTTTTAAAAGTTATCCCCCCCCCCACCCCCCACCCTGCCAATAAGCAGCCATCTCCCTCTGCTACTGTGGTTTTAAGGGAATCACAATCTCATGGATTTGCAAATATTGTTTGTTGTTAGCCAGCACAACAGAAAATCCTCAAATGCAATACATGTGCATTATTTATAGAAGCATATTCATCTCTTCTCGCTGTATTTGGACAGCGTATCTGAAAAATTATCTTATTTTTGGATTTTTTCATTTACAGACAATCTGTGTGTGTTCCCTCAGTCAGTCAAAGTCCAATGCTTGTGAAGCGCTATTTATGAATAACTCTTATTTGGCCTAGTACAACCGACTGAATATAGCAATAAGGGACTCAAGACTCAGTTCACTATCCTCTCTAAGCCACTCTCTCTCTTCATTTCACTGTCTCCTCCTGTACTCTTCATGGTAGATATTCAGTGTACAGTGAATACAGAGGAGACAAAGAACTATCTATTATACTGTACTCTGTTTGCCAAAGTCTTTAGTGTCAAAACGCTCCACAGACTTTGTTGCTGCTTTGTCGAGTTCATTGCTGCAGCCGCTTTCATGTAAATGATCTTGAATGTTATTTTCTAAAGAATGCATTTTAAAAAGAAATTCTCATTTCTGCCTCTGCATCTTGTCACTAACCCTTTTCTCTCCTATCTCCTCCCCTCCTTTCCCGCTCCCTCCTGCCGCAGCCGTAGACTGCATAATTGATGCAAATACTGTCACATGTGTCAGGAGTGGAGGCTCTTCTAGTTTACTTCTGTGCAACACTTTATCGAAGAACATTAAGTGGAGAAAGCAGCCTCATGCCAGGGGTGGAAAATCAGCTTGTCAGTGGTCTCATTCACACAGCCATCAGAGCCATTGCTTCAGGATTGTTTCATCAAGGTGATTGAGAACAAAAAGTACGGGAGCAAATTCCAGCTTATGTTTAAGAGCCCTGCCACATACATTATTTATATTTTTTGCCCACCCTGGTTTCTTCAGCCATCTGAATACATCATTGCCTAATTCTCAGATATTCCTCCAAATGTCCTCCTATTTGTGCTATATCCTTTCCACATCAACCACAGCAAACCATTAGGCTTGTAGAGCACACTTTTTTTGTGTGTGTGACACAGACCCGAAATTATAGATAGCTGCTTGCGAGGAGCGCAAGGACCTGGTGGGAAAGCTGTAATGGGTGTTGAGTGACTGGAGTGCAGTCAGGGACAGAAACAGGATTTCATTTACAACAACGATACAGAAGGAATTATGTAAAATGGTAACATTCCATGCCATTTAATGAGCCATATTCGCTAATGTCTAAAGTCTATGGTCTAGGAGTAATAAAAGGCACTGCCTGCCAGAGCTCGGCTGCTACACTGTTTCTGTCTATTTCGAGCTCTGTATGAAACAATGGTGCATAACAGAACAGGCAGACATTTGCAGTTCTTTACCCTGCGCGCTGAATGCTCAGGCTTCAGACAGAGTGAGGCGCTTGTCTGCTACCCTTTCCCCTCCTCCCTCTCCCATGCTCTCCCTGTCCTCTTTTTTCTGGCCCTAGTCTGTGCTACAGATTAAGTGACTTGATCCTGCAAACATCTGAAGAATTCAGCTCCACAAAGGGGTCAGACAAAGGCCAGGGGATTGCCTTACAGGTCTTCCTCCATTAGCAGATCCACAGAGGTGTCATCAGGAGGGCTCTGCAGGCAACAAAGATGCCTCAAAAAGATTGCCAATTGATGTTTATCTCTGGACTCATTATTAACACCCTCACAGCCTGCCCCTTTTCGGACATATGATCTATGATTAATGGAGGAAATTGATTAACCTTGCAATGTGCACATCTCAAGCATGATGAGTTGTATATATATATATTTTTTTTTTTTTCAGAATGGAAAATGGAATTCTACATCTTAGCTTTTTGTCAAATCTTCACAGTTTTTCGCACAAACAAGTTCTCGCTTGTGAACTGCAATACTCACGCCAAGTAAGCTGCAAGTGCTGACTGTCTCTTTGTTTGCATGTCTCTTGATATAGACAAACAAAAATACCCCGTATTTTCGAGGCAATAGCATTTACAAAGAATATCTGGGGCTCCTAGAAAAACATTTCAACTGTAATAAGCTTTCTCCATGAGAGTCTGAAACATTTCAGAGGGCTCCTTTGAAGCTCTCACTATGTTGACTGTTCATATATAGACAGTGCTTGGAAAGCCTGAGCGCCATATCGCTGTAACCTCTCAGTGCTTCTGCATTAATAATTAATTGCCAATGTGAGTAAACACCACTGTAGATACAAGAATGCCCCTAACAACACAAACTCTGCTGCTCCCACTTAAAGCTGTATGCCCAACAAATTTGACTGGGTTTGTGGATTCATGCTAATGTTGCACATAAACTCTATTCTGTCACAGACATCATGGAGAAAATTTTAGCAGTAGCTTTTATTCATTTTTTTATTTTTTTTTTTATTTATCCAGCTTTGCATTTTAACGATGTTAAAAAAAAAATTGAAATGACTGTGATTTGCTCAATTCTCCAAAAAACCTCCATACGGGAGGCTCAGGTAGGCGGCTTCATCTTTCATTCTGCAGACTCCCATGTACAGTCAGACGTGCTCAAGAGGAAATTTGGAGGCGTTGCTCTTGCGCTGTTACCCTTTAGCTTACAGGCAACATGCTGTGAGTTTACAGCTAACGCAACCTCATTTATATTACTTATAGTGAGGAATGTATGTGCGGGGCCTGTAGAACATGCTGACCTTGTCACTGTAGCAGCATCCTCCCGCAATAGTGAGAAGCCTGCTGGTGTTCAGGTACTGTTACCCAGCCACTGTTACTCAGTGGCTTCCTGCTTGCGTTTTTCATGAAGGGGAAACCAAGGGCCCTTGAATATAACAGCAGAGCAGTTTCTTATTGAATGGCTGAGCCCTGCTGTAAAACAACATAACATGCCCATTGAGCTCTGATTAAAAGATTTTATTACATACACAATATGAGAGCAAAGGGCAATATCAGGTTTTGAGCATCCAGATTGTTTCTGAATACAAGAGAGATGCGGGGCTCTGTAATATATGATATAATATGTACACTAATCATATTACGGTGGTTGTGTATGCATCACCAATGATCCTTATTTAGCTTTTAGTGGTGGAATATGACCAGCTATTCAGAATTCAGATAGCGTCTTTTATCTTACTATAAATCCTCATTATTTCTAATAGCACTTCTGAAGGCTAAAGAGTAGAGCAGAGCATGTTCTCTTTATTCTGCAGCCACTGACAGACATGGCCAAGCACTATGGGTTAATGTAATATCACAGTTGGGTGCCTTCTCAACTCACTTACATTCCCTGTTAGCTTAAAAGTCCTTCTGTGAAAAAAAAAAAAAGTATGCACTGCATGAAAGGAGATGACGATTGTGGAAGCATAAAAAAAAAAAACGGCAGAAGACCCACAAAAACTCCGAAAGCTGCATTTCATCAAAACGAAAAAAAAGTAGGACAAAGAAGCAACTGTGAATTGCGATAGATTAAATAGATATCAAAGGTGCATTTAAAAGATTTTAATCAGGCAAGACATTATTATATTGATGTACAATAGAGTAATAATGTCTGAGGAAAACAAAAGACAAAAATTCACATCTGTGATATCCATTGGCTCATTTTGTCATGAAGAAACGTTGGTCTAAGAATAGAAAAATGGACTGTAAAAAGTCCATGGTTCATCTACTGAGACTGGCATATCAATTAGGATTGTGAATAAGAGTGTAATTGAAAGCAACAGGAGCAGAAAGAAGCGGAAATTCATCAAGGCAAGCATGGAAAAGCACAAATGAGTTCCAAGCAAGACACGGAGAGCCTCGTCCCTATTCTTCTCCTCTGTCTTTGCCGGGAACACATCCACCTAATCTCTCCTGCTATTACCAAACAATGAAATCAGCAACCAAACAACTCTGCCTTGTGTAGTTTCCTTTAATAATTCTTAGGAGGCTAATTGTTTTATTAGAGGTACAAATAAATATTTCTTAGACTGTCTCTCCTTCCAGCCACAGTAGATTCATAAACTTAGTGTTAACAGCACATTGGGTGCTAAAGTGTGCAGCCTCTGGGCCGCAATAAGTGGTAAATCTAGTTTTACAAAAGTGAGGAAAACGGAGCTCCATGTGTAGCATTAACCAATTACTGTTGGCTCATCAGTCACAACCTGTTGAAGTGGTGCGCCACCTCTTAGCATGTAATTTTGAGAAAACTGAGAATTTTAAGTGCCGTTGAGGTTACAGGTCACCCAACTGGGACTTTTATAGATAGGTTTTATTGGGTGTGCGCTCTGCTTTGTGCACGTGATCGCTATCCGGGCCTGAGTTGCCATAGAGAAGCTCGCTGGGCAGCAGCATCTGTGTCTTTCTGTACTCTTATCTTTGCTGGCAAGCGAGCACACAAGTGCAGGCCTGCCACACAATCATTGTACCACAGCTCCACTGTCACTAAATGGCACGTTCTCTCAGCCCTAGTCCTCCCTTTCCTAGGCACGGGCTTCTCCAGCTGCAGCCTAATTTCCTGTGACTTGCCTAATTACTGTAATTAAGGATTAATTGCCATTAATTATTCACACATAAGCTCATCGCAAATCATGGGGTAAATGTCTTATGAAAGCTGCCATACAAGCCATGTATAAACACACTAGGATGCTCCAGGCGGCTGAATCGATCACTCAGCCCTCCAGCAAATCTCCATGCCACACTTAGGAAAACAGCGATAACTCTCCCCAAAATCAACAGCCTATCCAGGTGACGGAGGAATCAATTCACATGCTTTATTTGTCTCAGCCACATACAGTTGCTTCTAGTAGTGCTTTCAGGTTCACAGAGACTTCAAGCAGACAGAGAAAAATGAAATATGCAGCAAACAGTAACTATGTCTATTTAAAAAATGTGCGACGTCTGGAAGAACAACATTAAGATAATGAAAGTAAATTAAGTGTGAGTGAGAGAAAAGACAAGTAGGAATCTGCTTTCTTCTACTTCTGTCATTTTATCCTTCGTGTCAGCAACGTTCGATCTGCTATTACAGCAAAGAGGTAAGAAATACACCAATAGAATTTATACAAATTATACAAAATTTATTAAAGCCATTCCCTTAAATAATTCCCATTTTGGTTTTTACCTCTTTGTTTCTGTAAACTCACAAAGTCCAGTTTTACCTAGGAGACTCTTTTGTGGATCATAGAGAAAAACGCCTTTAACCTCTACGGGGAGAAGCTTTTTTATTTCTTTGGGAAAAGTGACCATTGATGTCTGAGTGTGGGACCTTCTGACACTCAGACATGGTAGGCAAATATTTACACTTGCAAACACTCTGATGATTCCCAAGCACTTTTAGGGAAATAGTTGTTAAAGCTTCAGCATCATAAAATCATAATAATGGCTATAATGTAAATCTGCTGAGTATGAAATGTCTTCCATGGGGCCGCATGCAAACAGTATTTAAAATCAGACATTTTTACAAGGCTTTAAATCAGTAGTGCAGCTAAAGCATTCCACGTGTTGACAGAGACTAAAAAGAAGAAGTAAACTGTCTGCGAGACCTCACAGCAGTGCTGCAAACTTTGTCATAGTAAAGAGAATGACAATTACTTTGTGAATCTATAAGTTTGCTTTGGAAAGCTGCTGCTTCAGCAAAGATATTCCTCGCTCAGGTCGTTTGTTTCTATAAACAATGGTCACAGAGCGAGAGGTCGAATTCGAGGTGGATGAGATGAGAGGGCTCTAATTGACGAGCCAAAGGCAAATGTAGCAGATTAATGCAGGAAACATCTTCATTTCTGCTGCATAAGTTTGTGTGTCTGATTTAAACATTTATGTTAATGGGCCTTCTGGCAGCTCTTTAATGCTCTACACTCTCTTGTAAACAGCCTCTTCGCAAATCCATCACTGGGCCATCCTGCAAAATCCAAGCAATACAGGGAGAGGGAAGAGATAACACCATTCCAGATCAAGACAAGGGGATAACAAGGCTACAGACATACAGAGGCCGCTTGAGCCAATGCTGGCAGAATTTCCCCTGATCAGCATTATTGCAGCCAGAGTTTAATTTATAGAGCTGAGCCAGTCCTGTTTTATGCGTTTGTTAGATTAATGTGCAGAGCCATACTTTTTTACTGCTATGGTCTTTGATCAAGTTCAATTTATTGGGATTAACCTGTGGTTCAAGCATTGTCCGGGATCCACGTTCCGTCATTATATGATGCCTCTATTTTCTCCAGCTGTGACTGGGTTTCTATAATTACACACAAGTTAAAACTGTCAAATCTGTCCTCAACTTGTGATGATTCTTTAATGACCCTTTGCAACACATTCATTTGCTCTTGTTTTGAAGTTAGTTTTATACCTTTTGATTTAGCAACTTGCCCCCTTAAATAAGTATGTGGTAATTGTTACCCTATAAGGAGCAATGCTGTGATAAATACTACTTTTCACTGAGACACAAGAGAGGTGCCTGATTGTACTGTGGTGTTAATATGGAAACGTGTTGGACAGTCGACGTGTCACCGCGCAGTGTGTCAGCATGTGAGTTACAAGACCCCACAGCCTGTGTAACTTTCCGTGGACCCTGCTGCCCCCACACATTTCACACTCCCACCTCCCTCTGTGTGACACCTCCCAGCACGCACATGCATCATCGCGTCATTGATGCCTAATTGATACTTCCCTTTTTATTGTCACCTTCCCTCTCTGTTAGCTGACTTAGTTCTCCGTGTCGCTTTGCATTTATGGACTCCCGGCTGCCTTGATCTCGGTAATTAGAGTTTATGTGCTAATTGGTGTAAATACAAAGATGGGAGTTGCAGGCACACACTTCACATCGCAGCTATAAATTGTGACTCTGATAAGTGTGGATTGTTGTGTGAAGGGACAGCTGAGGTGTCTCAAGGAATTGATATTTCTGGATATTTCTGACAGCTTTGTCGTTCTTTACAAATTCAGAGCGAAAAAATATTTCAGGAGATAGCTTACAGTAGTCTGGCTTTGAAAGTCCCCTTTACATGTCAAATGTCACGCTTACTATTTCTAGCCCAAAGGGTTAACTTAATTATCAAGCTATAAGAACGTTTGACTTGTGAACGTGAGTATTTCAAATCACATTTTATATAAATGTTTGTTCATAAGTAAGCAATTAATTGTCAACACTAACCAAGGCAAAACTCACAAACAAGCTGAAATTTGTGACCAGTTGACTTTTCTTAATGGGAATAATAAAAATCTGTCACAAATTTCCTTCATTGGATTTTACAGATTGGCTATTTCTGTAACAAGGCAACGCCTCGAGTTTAAACAGAAGATTAAAACAAGCGTCTTTAATTACCTTAACAGTAGCCTTTATAACAATACAGCAGAAACAACTTTAAGCCTTTTATGAAGATATGGGTGGAGTAACTGCTCAGAAAATACATGATATGATTTTAATCTGTCAAAATCAAAGCTACCTGAGCTTAATGTTTAGTGATTAGATTCTTTGACAGCAAAAATAAAAACACGTTCAAAGGCAAAACATCAAAAACCAGTCTGCACAAGTCTTCCTATTACTGTATAATATGTTTCTTAAACCATCTGCCTCAAAATGCTCAATTTCAGTGAAATGTGAGACACAATTATGGAGATATCAAATAGCAAACTTTTGCACTGATTAAAATCAAGGTTCAGCCGTGTGCTTTTCACATGCAAACACACAGATGTATGTGTCTTTCCCTCCTTTCATTTCCAACTTGGTTCTTTTTAAACTCTGTGTTGTCAGCAGATGTCCTTCTAACGGAGACAAAGAAAATGAGAGGGGGCTGGATATCATCAGCATAGAAATGAGCCTCCTCTCGATGCCCCTTCTAAGGCACAGCCACAGCGCCGCTCCAGCCACTGCACTACCTTTTCAACTTGCAAATGACAGTGTCACCAAATGCTATCCTTCCATCAATCAAGTCGGGGGGGTCATGAATATACAAAAGGCAAAGCGGAGACTGGCTGCCTCCCGCAGCTCTACTTGGCCCAATTATACAGGCTCAGCTTTCTCCTCTGAGCTTCCACTTTTTGTTTCAGTCTAAAGGGTACAGTCCTAGGCAGCCCCGGGCTTAATCAAGGTAGGTCACGCATACTGGACCTCTCAAGTGGACTGCAAATGCAAGTTAAATGTGGACACCAAATGTCATCTTTCTTTTACATCATTACTGCTAGGGGGTAAAGACAGCAGGGGTCAGTTCCGCACCCCTTTTTCCTTGCACACTCTGCCACATCCCATGCACTGAAGTCCTCCTCTTTACCCAAACACAAGACCGGCCCTCTATGCTGCTGAAGCCCCCCCTCCTCCCTCCTCCCAAAGCCTCCCTGCAGCAGCCTGCTTGCCCCTTTCTTTACCCCAGCTGTCAGATCATAGTAGTGAATTAGCATTCTAACGGATACGCCTCAACCCAGGGATGAATTAGCACACAGGAGTAACTAATGACCTCCCTGCTGAAAGTGGACCTTATAGTCGATGGCACAGCTGATCAATACCGCCGCTTCAGCTCAGCTTACTCTCTCTTTTTAGTTTTCACCAAAATCTTTCCACAGCCTTAGAAAAGACATTAAAGACAGCTTGTTTAAAACAAAATTCAGGTTATCAAACAAGTCACATTTTGAATTGTTTATTTAAATTAGAAATTAGCATGAAACCCATTAATACAGGTGATTGCTGAACACGAAGCTCATTGGTCAATAACGTCTCATTGTTACAGTATGTATTCATTATGATGGAGAATGTAAACAAGACAAATCCATGTGTTAATGTAAGTAATGTTACCTGATAGCATCAATCACGGGATACAGCAATTGTGCTCCTGTTCTGTGTTGCGAAAGCTGACCGATCAATCATCTCATTAAAAGCGATGATTCTAATTGTTTTTGATGAGTGTGGCACCGATGCAAAGGTTAAGACCATTTTGTTCCACTGAAAGCCGGCTGGTTGAATGAATGCGTTATAAATTTGTCACATAAAACTGTGACACTGATTAAGCCGGATTTTTTTACCTGACCAATTACAATGACTTATTTCTGCATAAACAAAACTCAAAATCATTCATTCCTTCCTAAGAGAAAGAGGTGACAAGAAGTGGCTGTCATTTTGTTTATCAGAATTTAAGACCTTCTAAAAACCCACACAGATAGCTGGTAAAATACGCCGCGTCTCGGAATAGATGCAACGAGCAGTTTTGAACGAGCTTTGATCAGCTTTTTTGATGTGTTAATGTGTCAGCGGAGGCACAGCAATCAAGTCACAATAACTCTCAGAGGAGTGTGAGAAAGCAGAGGGTTAATGTGGGCCTATGGCTGAGAAAATAAATTACTCTAAATATGTAAGTGGACATTGGAATGGGCCCTGTAAGAGCAGAGTGGGTTTGGGTAAACCAACAGTCTGTCGGCAGTAATTTATAGACAGCAATGATAAATACTATTTGTCCATGACAGTCACATGAAATAATAAACCATGGCTGGCTATAAACATTACTAAATCCTGACACTATTGATTTATAATGTCTAACAGTGACATCAAACCAAACAACTGACAGAAACAATGCCAGGGCTTTAGGAGCAGTTTGTCAACTATTAATTCTGTCAAAGGGAGTTTTCGCTCTAAGCCGAGAGAGCTTGTCTTGCAGTTGTCAATCCCTCTGCTGGAAACGACTGCAGCACGTCCGCGGGTAAGGGCCCTAGGCACTGCTCCGTTAGCCCTAATTACCCTCATCCTTGCTTTGGCAACGACAAGACCAGCCTCTATTTAAAATGCATGTTAATTATGCAAATTATTAATTGGGCTGGTGCTTGAGGATTTGTGTTTATGCCCAGATTAGAGTTAATAACTGTATCAAGCTACGTTTTAAGCCTGACCTATGACAAGTAATGCTGAGGTGCTGAAAGGGATATTTTCCAATACATTACCCTCTCTTCTCTTCCAAGTCCATAACCCATCACAGAAGACTGAATAAATGACATACACATTCTCCAACCACACTACACGTTGGATCCGTGCACTGTTTAACATCTGACTCTGCTGCTCCACAGTGGATTGTTAAAGATCTTGTGGCAGCCCAGCAGTTTATATTTGGTAGTAACTAGCATGCGCACATAATCACACAAAAGCTGGCACCTTAAACACACACTCAGTCACATAAACAGTAAAGGGTCTTATTTCACGGCAATTCTGGACTAGCTGTCAGGCTAATTGCACACACCTGTGATGGGGACCACACATGCTCTGTCACCACCTGCCATAGAGAACAGTCAACAACGGTCTGCACTCTGGTCACCCGGTTACCAGCAAGTTAAAGCAGGGATCATAGGAGAACCGAATGTCATGTACTCGTTCCAGTCTTAAAATCCTTAATATGCTCAGTGGCCATTCACAAGTCAATTACGAAATTGCACACAGCATTGCACACAACATTAACTGTTAGGGAGAAGCTGCAGCACGTCATACCCCCAGTATATGCATATGTGCTGTATGTAGCCGATGAAATTTGTGATTATGGCTGGTTTCAACTGTATGTTCATTATGGATTTACTTCAGCTCCTCTCAGTCCCCCACATCCGGCTTGAGCTCGCTAAACCTCTGGGAGCTCTGGGAGGACTCCCTCGATGGGGTTAAGCTTGAGTTTGTGTGCCGACAGTCATGCATGAACGAGAAGCTGCTGCACAATACCCAAGAGATATGAAAGGAATATCAACTGCCAAAACCTTGGAATAAGGAGACCATATAAACACTTCATTCATCATTGTGTTTGTTTGGGTTTTTTTTTTTTTTACTTTTAAGGTTGTTTCATTTTTTTGCAGGTCAAGACACAATGTGTCGACACTGAACACTGATTTGAAATAAAAGGCTAGCGTTGTACTGTTGACAATTTTGACATTAGTGGTAGTTCATCAAATGACGAAAGGTTAAAAAACATATATTTTGACACATACTGTAAGCAAACATAACCACTACTGTAAGTTTAGCTAGCAAGCAAAAACAATTAGTTTATAATAAAGATAACTGTCATCTCATCTCTCATCTCAAGTATTTTTTTTTCTTTTAAATGTTATTTTTTGTTGACTTTTGAGAGAACCATACACATGTTATGATTAAACAACAGACTGCAGAGAGTGTCAGCCCCAGTGTCAGCCAGTCAGCAGTCTTTCCACTTCCTGCCACGACTGAAATGGTTAAGGGCGCATTAAGCTGTTTTGCTCAATGGCCCTTGACCAATATAAAGAAGTACTGAGATAGCATGTTCTGATTTATGCCCTGTGAAGTCATTATGAATGCATGCACGCACATGCGTGAAGACCAATACACACAGTTAGATAGATAGATAGATAGATAGATAGATAGATAGATAGATAGATAGATAGATAGATAGATAGATAGATAGA
>JAPQRN010000027.1:14089008-14101575 GCA_037367275.1 Coranthus polyacanthus
CCACCCCCCCCCCCCCTTCACAATTATGGCTCGTACGGGTTTTTTCCACTGTCTGTCCTTTCTCTGTGTTTGTATTCCCTCCCACAGCCAGCCCAGATCTACAGGGCAGCGCTTTGGCTCTGCAAGAGACATGCTGGCAAAGAGGAAGGTCATGGTTTTTACAACTGCAGCTCCCCAATGCTGACAGCCCATGCTGCCAAAGTGACACACTCTGTTTGGCTTTCCCACGTTCATAGAGCTCCAGAGCACTTCGTCTTTATCACAGAGCATGCCACACACACACACACACACACACACACACACACGAACATGCACATTTAATCAGCCTCTGCGCTGCATTTCCTCTCAATGTGCAAGAAAATGATCACAAGTAGAGGCCTAATCACAAAGTATGCAGATCTGGAAATTATCCTGTTCATGGATGCATTTCCGTTTTTCTTTCTTTTCCTTACAAAACCCTGTGGACTGGGGGTAGAGGAAAGAACCAAAGAAAAAGAAAACCATGAATGTACGTGCTAGGGCCTAGGGGCAGTGCACACCCCTCTATCGCTTCCCTCATCAAGCATGGATTCTAATCAGGGCTGGGGAGATATAAGATGCTCAGTCATTAAATAAATTAACTCTGCCACTCCATGCTCTCCTTCAGCACCCGCGAGAGGCCCGCCGTGCTCTGCATACTTACAGAGGCTCCGAGCATTACGCACCTCACCTTCATGCCACAACCTAGCAAGCCTGCCAACACACACGCACACGCACACACAGAGGTTAAGAACTAATCTTGAATATTTACAGATGGAAACAAACCACACCTCCTCTGCCTCAATAACTGATAACAAGCCTCACTTTATTTAATTGCATGAAAAAAAGACTCCCTGACATTCCCTGTAAAGAATACAGGTATGCCCCACACAATTTTGGCACGTGCATTAAAAAAAATCCAGGTGCACATGACTGATAAATAAACTCCGAAGACCAGCGCTGATTCACAGCGTTTGCGCGACAGCGTAGACATGAGTTTTTTGTGGATCTGTGCAGTGTGCTGCCATTCATCAAGAGGAAGCAAGTGCAGTGACGAACAGTAAGAGAGCTCAGTGTCGGCTCGGATCACTGACACAAACAATCAAAGCTGACACAGTCTTCGTATAGCACCTGCCACTCCGGGAACACAAATAGATCAATATGAGGGGGAACTCATTCAGTGTTTAAAACTCATATCCTTGCACCCACATCATCTTCCAGAACCCCATGATGTAAAAAGTGCATGCTTAATACATATCAATCACTTTGACAGAGGAAATGCTTATTTGAGAAGCCAACATGAGGCAAATACACCGTGTCAGCAGAATGTCCGTTGTCAAAACTTGCTATTTGAATTTCCATCGCATTGTGCAGAGACAAATGTCCTTAGAAATCCCTTACATTGCAATTTCTATCATTTTAATGCACGCTTTAATTCTCCATTACTTAGAGAGGAAGTACCTGGGAGCGTAGAAACACATTAGAGAAAGTAAGAAATGAACAGAAGGGTCTGGGGATCTCTCTAGCAGACACAATTAAATATTCATGTGTCTCCTCCTAGGACACAACAGATACAGATCATTATCATGGCAACAGCACACCACCATTTTGTTCACATGTTTGGCTCTGAATCAATGTGTGTGTGTATAAAATTTCATGCAAAAAGAAGAGTATCCGTATCCTTTCCTTTTTTAGTAAAATTAAATGAATTAAAATTTTTCTTACGCGTCTTACAAAAATGTATTTGGAATTATGGCGATATTCACACGTTAAATTTTGCAAATCAAAATTATGGAATTTTTTTTTTTTGTTATGTGTTAGGTCAGTGTCTCTCAGCTACATGCCACAGAACAATACACTACCTCACCATGTTAGTGAATCATTCCAAAATTCATTACAAGCGCTCAGTCCTTTCCTGACTCCCCGCTTGAGGAAAAAGTCAGAGAAGAATAGCAGTAATGTACTCTGGATGACCTCCACTTTCTAAAGAGAGGAGAAACCAGCCTTTTTTTGCTTTTCAATCCCCATCAAAGAGGAGTAAAAGGAGGGACAGCATTCCCCTGCTCGGCATCATTAATCATAGCTTTCTGGGAGCAAGCGCATATTAATTTCTGTCATCCCAAACATCATTTGGTATTGTTATGCCACAGCTTAGTCCTCATTCACCAGCAGACGCCGGCCGTTCCTCCTGGTTGAAGGAAGACAGGGCCTGTGTGGCTGTGTTTCAGAGCAAGAGGCCTTTATCCCTGGGGCTCTGACACCAATTAAGCCATTTCACCGAGAGACGAAAACAGGGCCCGCCGTTTCACTGTAACATGAGCCAGCACCTAGCTGCTGGCCCCTCGCCATCTTTCCATTACTTCAGACACAAAAATGAACTTCAAGGTCTTAAGAAAATAAAAGATGATATGCTTAGTAAATGGTCAAACTTCACTGACCTCTGAAAAAATTACAAACAGGAGGTATTTGGTCACCAGGTAGCAGCCCCAACAGTTTTTCTGTCATCAGCACCAGAAATACAATTAATTCTATTTACTCTGAGTATACTTTTAAATTCAAAAATATCATCAATAAAAAATGTTGGTATCATGCCATAACTGATAAAGAAAAATGCTCAGTGTGCAGTTCCTTTTACATCTTTTTTCCCCATGGTTGCCTTTTGGCAGGCAGCAGAGTGGAGCTTGTCTTAGGGCAAAAGCAGAATAATGCAAGGTTTGTTATGAATTAAATATTAGAAATCTTAACACAGCAGCCAATAAGAATTATTTGCCTTATTAAAGCAGCAGAAGACGCTGATTAAATTTTCATTGCATTGCAGTCTTTTTCCCATTTCTGCCTTCAATATATCATTCTAATGTATGAAACATGTGGAACAATGGCATATGGAACAATGGGAAGAGGGGCTTCATTTTCAAGCTTGCAAATGAGGACGATACAGCACAGATTTCCCTTTTTCTGTTTTTAGGAAACAATCTTGTGAAAAGAAAAGAAAGGTGATGACAATGTATTATTCTGTTTTAGAGACTGCTAACAAGTGGCAGACTCCAGGGCTGTCTGACTGTCTTTCCACTGTGTAAAATCTTAAAACTGAGACTTAAAATGTATACATTTACCCGCTGCTGCCTCTGTTGCTAATTCCTGCATCACTGTACCCACAAAAAATCCATCACCTGCGGGAGTAACAACCCCACGCACTCTAAAGGATCATCTAAAACACAGACATTAAGCTGCCTACAAAACATTTAGGTAACAGTATATCTATCAAAGGCTTGAATTACAGAAAAGGCTATCTGAGCTAAAACAAAAATAGTGACAAAAACATGACTGTTTTCATTGTTCCTGCACTTACAAATGATAGGTCATTTAGTTGTCCACATGTAATGTGTACAGAGTAAATGAACATCATGGTGTCTATTGTCCCATGAGGAAAACTCTTCCCTGAAACACTAGAGCTAATGAAATAGGGACCTATAAATAGCAGAGTCATTACTGAGAGAGGACTTGCTTTGCACCAGTCTTTCACTCTAACCCTTTTTACACTAATAACCAGCTCTATGGCATTACATAGCTTGGCCATCCAGTGACACAGTAATGAACATCATGACACTGGAGACTCACGGAGAGTGAAAAAACAAATCTTTTAGTCCTGAATAAATTCAAGCTGGAGCTGAAAGCAAGCACATCATGCACACTGCTAAGTACAAGATAGACAAAAAAAATACTATGAAACAAAAAGCCATAATTAACCTTCTTTTCATGATCATACTGTAAGTGCACCAAAAGTTGTTTTATTTTTGAAAATTGTTGTTGCTTTTTTACCGTTAAGACTCATGCAGACAGGTTGATTTAGGAAGCAGAAAATCTGACTTGTTTTTACTTGTCAGAAAAAAAGTGCATGATATTGAAAGTCACTTAAAAGTGGTGCAAACTCCATATCCAACTTTTGAAAAAGGAAAATTTGGTTTGAGTATGTCTGGAAGGTCATAGGTCTCCTACTGCTTTGACAAGAGCGCAGCTCCAGTGATGCATTAAAAAAAATCTTGCTAACTCATGCCAGAGCCCTGACAAGAGAACAAGTTTAATCGTTCACATCTCTGTTTTCATCAGCCGTTTCTTCAAATCAACACAAAAGTGCAATCTATTTCTACAGGGGGTCAACGTTCGAACTAGCTTCTTCCTGCCTTCCTCGTGTTTTTATTTTTACATTCAGCGACAGACACACACCATAAAAAGAAAAAGGGGCATGCAAAGAGTCTCCAACAGCCATGCTCCTTCTGCTGTAAACTAATTTCAATCAATCCTTCCTTTTTGCATCCCAAGCAGCCTCTGCTGGCTGCCACCGCCTGAAGATAACTATTTCACCACCTCTGTCATGCCTAATTAACAACTCAGATGTACAATTCAGAAATTTCGCAATTAACCTACTAAAATATTGTTGGAGGATGCTAATTGTTATGCCAGTTGCCATAAAGACTCATTTGCATAACGTATGTGCAAAAAACAATTATGAGCTGTTGATCGCGCAGGAGCCCACAGAAAACGCTTCAAGCAATGAAGGGGGAGCGGGAGGGACATGTGCACGATGGGTTCTCCTGTGTGCAGACGGAGGGACAGCACTGAATCATGGTACAAAAACCAGATTTGAGGAGCTGTGCAGATACCAGACAGCACCGGCGGAAAAGGTATCTATCTCCACAACAACAAAAAAAAAGCATTTAGCCTTCCAAATGAAACTGATATGTACTCTTTGTTTTTTGTTTTTTTTGTTTGGTTTTTTTTTTTCCTTTCCTCTTTGTCTGGCTCTCCCTCTTTTCATCTTAGCCGATGGGAAATGGTGGGTATTTGGGAGCTTCTTAGATAATAGGCACATCTTCCCGGTCCCTCTCGTGCTTTAGAGGAGGAAGCACTAGTGGCCCTGCCATTGAGTCAGTCAGGAACCCAGCTGTGTGTGAGCCATTCGGCACAACACTATCTAGTCACTGCAGCCGCATCACTGGGGCTCTCTGAGACAAAAAGCAGCCAAAGTCAATTGTCTCTCCTGCTGAATAGCTTTCTGTTCTCTGTCAGGCATTTACTGGAGGTTTTTCAGAACTGATATATACATACATATATATATATATATATATATATATCTTTTTTTTTTCTAAATGTATGTAGTGAAAAAAATCCTACCTTATACAAGCGTCTTGTATTTTTACTTACTATAATAATAATAATTGTATTAATAATAATAACCCGTTAGGAATGAGAGGGCTCATTAACTATGTCAGGGAACATTGAAATTAATGTTCCCTGTAGATTTCAGAAATGCTTACCTCCTCAGTCCTAACTCTATTTACTCCAGGTAATGCTTTTAGTCAGCCTTGCATGTGGTTAATTACAGGCTCATCCTGAACTGTATTTAGTTAACACAGTCTTCTCAGCTGAACATTACATATACCATAGGCAAACTAATAAACATAGATGAAAGCATGTTTAGCGGCTGGCAGAAGACAAATCAAATATGTGCTACAGGACGCCGACATTGGCTCGGACTGTGAGAGTAGTCCCTCCCTAATCCACTGCTTTAAACACTGGATCGGAGCATTTATCAGGCTGAATCTGCCACACTCTCTCTCTCTCCTACCTCTCCAGACCCCCCGTTTCTGAACCTGACGAGTCAAAGGTCAGGAAAACAACAAGTCAATACGCAGCCAAAAGAAGCGCCATGCAGCTGAGAGAGCTGTGGAGAGGTCTAAGCCTCTCTGTGGCACTCCGTGATTTAGCCTGTAATAGTTTTCTGTAATCTCTTTCTATTGATTAAACCTCACATCAAAGAGGAGTCTTGCTACAGAACCTCTCTTTTCCTGGTCAGAAATACCATATGGAGGTAATCTTTCACCTTTGTTATTCTTGCCGCTCCCACTGCTGCTGCTGTGAGCCTCTCTTCCAAGCATGAGAGCAAGACAAGGGAGTAGCCAGCAGGATAAAACAAACCCAGCACAGAGGAATAACTGCAAAACTCATCTGAATCGCAGGCAATTTTCACTGAATGCATCCATTGTCTTCTCATACAGCCTAAGGGAAAAAGGTACAACATGAATGTGTCCTTTGTGTTGAAACGGAAAGGAAAATGATCAGGAATAAAACTATTTTAATTTCTTCTTTTTTTTTTTTTTTTTTTTTACATATATAGCAAAAGAAAAAAAAACATCACAGACTGAAGGACAAAGAACACCACTTGTCAACCAAATCTCACATTTAGCTTATTTAAATGCAAAACCAAGGAAATTTGGGGAAAAAAACCCTCCTGCTAAAAACACTCAATTTAGTGACAGGCAAATGACTTCATGCTGCCACTTAATCTCATTTCTTGCATAATGCTCTCTAATTAGCATATCAAAGTGAATTAATACTTCTAGGGCATTAGCAATGCAGAAATATGCTGTAGCTCCACAATAGCAGTCAGAAGAGTGCCAGAAACTTCTTAACAGCCTTAAAAGTCTTTAGAATATCTTAATATCACTACAAAATACACTTACTTACTTCTATTTAAAAAAACAAAACAAAGAAAAGCGACTCTCAGATTGTTCTCATCACCTAGATTTGGCCTCACCACTGATCACAAAATAATACTTTCATGAAAAACATGTAATAAAACATCTAACGCTTTGAAGTCGAACCTTAGACTCACTATTCATCTGTTCACTAGACAATGCGTCTCGATAACATGATACATGCGCACAGTAATTACACCGATGATTCTTGGACTGCTTTCAAATTTATTATTAAAAGTCATTTTCAGCCACAGCGGATCCCATGGCTAAAAGACAGCGGCCCCTGTGCCATATGAAGGGACATGAAAGGGCCAAGGAAGCCCTCTGAACGATGCTACAGGAGCCAGTGAAAGGCTCACTGTGTGCTGGAAAAACAGGCCGGTCAACAAGGCCACCAGACCAGCTGAGCTCTGTCAATGGCTAAGAGGGGGAGGCTGTGACTCTAAACCACAGGTTAACCATGCACACACACACACACAAACACACACACAACCTCTTTCTCCCTCTCTTCCTCTGCCCTGTCTCTTTCTCAAACCCTCACGTCGAGGCTCATGCACTCACACACACATCTACATAATAATTTCACACTCTAATCTTTTTTTTTTGTCTACTTTTTAATGCTACTTTGAACGTTTAAACTTTAGAGCCAGAGACACTCCCAGTGGAGCCGTCACACAAGTTTCTACAAACAAACCGGGGGAAATGTGATTTAAAGCCTGATCTAGGTCACTCGCACAGCGACACAAATCGGAACTTTCCTAAAATGTACAATAAGTTTAACAAAAAAAAAAATAAAAAAAAAAAAAATCAGATTTTCACGCCGGACTCCGTTTTTACAAGTGCACTGACGTATAAAAAAAAAAAACATTTTCACATGAAATCAGTGACTGCACGCCACACAGAAGCTGGCATCCTGCGCAACCTGTGTCTTGTGTTTTTCTTGCTCTGTCTCTTGCTTTGTGTGAACTCAACAGGCACACACACAGCAGCAGCAGCAGAGCAGCTCGGCTAGACTGTGGACCCTCTGCCTGCCCCTGCAGACGCCACCTGTGTTGGGGAAGTTCATAAACTTTTATGATGTCCCCTAAGCCTATTTCCTCATAAAACGCACAAAGGTCACAAATCTGACGGGCCATCGCGTCTTCTGAATTATACAACATTGTTTTCTCTTTTTGTCGCCCGAGAAATGATTTTCTTCAAATTCCAAAAAAAAAAACCAAAAAAAAAAACGCGTGACGTTCCACAGCTTGAATATTTGAAGCAACCGTTTCCATAAGCACTAATTACGCTACCACGTAAACGTAGCACAAAATAAATACCGACTCTAAAAAGTATATTTTCCTTGAAACATAATTAATTTGACAATTTAAATCCACGTGCCTTGTAAGCATTTGGAAAAATTGCTTAAGTACAACAGCTGTCTCTACTGAGGTGACCTCTTCAGAATATACTGATGGAGTTTGAGTTATTAAAAAGAGACCCCCACTCCAAACAGAAAAGAAAAAAAAACACCTATAAATTGTACGTGTGTGTGTACTACCGAATATGTTCGTATACAGAAGGTTTGCAACCCTGCATGGTCAAAAGAAATTAGTAGACTTAAGACAGGTGACGTGTAACTGTGCCACATACTTCAGTCTAAAAAATAAAATAAAACAAATTCCAAAATTCTAACTTTTACTTAATACTTGTCGACAAGCTGATTCAATTATTTGCATCAACTCAGGACTAAGTGTTTACAATTTTAGAAAACCACCAGAGTCAGGTCGCACTGTCAATTACAATTGAATTATTAATTGAACATGTGCTCGCCATTATACTCTATATTAAATGTGATAATTGTTAGGCTATAAAGCATGAATTCTGTGTGATCTGAAGTATGTAGAGCATATGCTACGGGATTTCCCCATCCTGCTCAGTGCCAGAGTAGTGAGGGTGAACGCTGGAGCTCCCTTTCTGTTTAAATTCTAACATGCAGTGATGGAAAAGATGCTCCTGCAAAAACACAAGCACCTTCACTTAAAAAAAAAATCACCTGCGCTCTGACAGCAGAACTGTTTCTGTAGTGCACAAAGGCATGTTTAAAACAGTGATTGATTGATTTGGGCAGAGGTCCCCTGTAACCTGGATGCTGGCTGCCATAAGATCACTGGGAGGTATAATTGTACCTAAGTTCTGATATTCCCTCTTTCTTTGAGTTTATGAATATTTCTCACACACTTTCACGCCGATCTTACCTGTTTTTTCTTTGATTTCACAGAGAACGCTGAAGAGTGCTGGTTTCATTCTGTGACAGTTCAGTCCATGTTTCCTGTTTCAGTATAAGACAAAATAAAATAGTGAAATAAGTTCACTGCTACATCACATTTTAGACAATTACAACGTATGACATTAACTTTACTCATCACTACCTTATTCCTATTGTTCCAATCCACAAATATCCCTCAAATCTTATTCATTGCACTTAAAAAAAAGTAACTTTCTGCCAGATTAGACAATATTTTTCCTTGCGTTTTAATTTTAGTTGCAGTGATTAAATGAGTCTGCAGACAATGTATTATTATTATTTTAGCACCACTTGTAGTTTTGCTGCTATGTGGTATCTTAACAACAACAGGACATCTGTGCACACCAACTTTTAACACATCCTCACTCAGGTTCACATTTAAATAAAATGCTCTTGTTCCATCACAGGCAACTTTGTCGTGTGTTTGAGCTCTGAGAGGCAGTAAATGCACCTCGCTGTAAGATTATCATTAAAGGCACTCCAGCCTATTGTTATGCATGGGGGAGTTAAGTTAAGCGGGCCACATCTCTATAATGATACGTTCAGCGTTTTGGAGTGCGAAGTTAATAAAACATAGAAATCAACCAACTTTGCTTGCGCCTCGTCCAGACTTTGATCAGTTATGGTCATTATTTGATGCAGAATGTCACCAATGTCTTGTTTTCTTCCGTCTCCGTCTGTCCCATCGTGTCCATGTGGAGGCGGCAGTGCCATGCCTCCTTGTACCGAGTGGCCAGCAAGACTGACACCGCCGATCGACTGCATGATCCGGGCTTGATCGTCCATATTAGCCGCTAAAGAGTCTGTGCACTGAGCCACACAAATTGAAAAACTCATATACGAAATCGGCTATAACATATGCCGCAGACTGGAATGATGTACGGCTGTGTGGTTCTTCAGCGATGTGGAGCAAACACGTTTTTTTTTTTTTTTTTTTTTTTTTTTTTTTTTTTTTTAATGAAGACTAGCAATGATGTTTAGCGTAATTCTTGTGTCCAAGTTGTTGCTGTCCTCTCGCCTTTTTTTTTTACGCGCGGTCCAAAGTGCCAAAACGCGTAAATTTGTTTGTAGAAAAATGCATAAATCGTTCTTTTCTTATTAAAACTTCTTTGTCAAAATTGACGGTCGGTGTCCATCGTATCCCGCACGAATCCTCATGCCAATCTGTCTTTTCTCTGGGATTTGACGGGTGATATAGACAGAAACGCTCCTTGGTGATCTCTCATTTATTAGCGCTCTTCTTGGGATTCCCGGCGCATTTCCTCTCCAAAATGTCCAAATCCTCCTCGCGAACCACCGGCAACAAAATATCCAATGTGGAAACGTGTAAACAAATAAAAAAATCTTAGGCTTGCAGGTGTTGCCAACTATAAATGTGCAGAAATGATTCCCGCAACAATTGACAGTATTTCAAAAAAAAAAAAAAAAAAACACAATCTGCGGCATAGGTGTCCAAATGTGACTATAAAAATATGAAATGTACAAAAAGTTGGGATTTTTCTTTTCTTTCTTTTTTTTTTAGAAAAAAAAAAAAAGCAAGCACGAGAAGAAATTAATTAGGGTACAACGCTGTATAAAGGCGATGCGCAAAAAAATATCTTAGCCCTGCTGAAATTTATGAGCTCCAGCCTCTGCCTGTGTGTGTTTTATGTTGTTTGATGGCAGCGGTAGTGAGCGATTGACAGTGTGCCAATGCCACTCACTCAGTGCAGACGTGTCAGAGCAGGGAACAGGGGTAAAAAAAAAAAAAAAAAATTAAAAAAATACAAAATACGAAATGAAAATGCACGCTCCGCCCTGCAGAGGAGGGGTCTATATTCTTGTCACTTCTCGCCTGAACACCGAAAAACAAAATGTTAAGAGCTAGTACTTAGGATGGTGATTATAATGATGAAAGCACGGCAGAGTCCCCTCTCTTTTTCTTGCAGCGGCGGTTGCAGGGTATCCTCGTTTCCTCACGCGTGCACGTGCAGCTATGTGCATATTCTCTACAAATAATAAAGATTTACCCCTGCTACAACACAGGCAAATACATAATGAGAGTTTTTATACAGTTTGATGTAGAACTGCATAGTCCCTTGTAAGCCTTGGTTCAAGCCAGGCAAGCAGTAGACATGTTTATATTATTGGAAAGTAAAGCTCCTCGACCAATCCCCGGCGAGAATGACTAAGACTGACGATCCGTGTGTCCTATTACTGGCAGATGCATGATGCTGAAAGCCCACCCACTCCATCCCTCCATCTTCACACTGCTCTTACAAAAGGATGGGAACTTCTGATTGGTCGTTGCTACGAGTGACATCCATTGCACAAACAGGCGGCGCTGCTCTGTGCTGCTCCGCAGTTGCTATGGTAGCAGACAAGTTGTTGAGCTGGATGCAAGGCAGCAAATATACAGTGCACGGCTACAATATGCATCTAGATCCTGGATTTGTAAAGAAAAAGGGAAAATATCACGAGTTTGTCCCTGTTATGGGTTATTCATGATAACTATGCAGTGTTCTTCTTTTGAAGGACGGATCCGCTGCTTGTCTTTCAGTGGTTTGTGCAATGCAAGGCCTTTGGAAGGAACTTTTTTTTTATAGAAGGCATGTTTGATGGGGACCTTACGTTAAAAACACAACGACTTTATGCTGTTTCTAAAAGCCAAAATGACATCGTTGCCAAGCACTGTATCCATGCTTACATTTTTCTGAAGTTATATTACAGCTTTCAAGATTATTCTAATAAATGTGCAATGTTTTCATTACTAGATTTTCCGCGTGGAAACTGCTGGCCACATTTTGGCCTTTCTCTTATTTGGTGTCATTTCTTTTTTTGTGAAGTTGTGCACTGATGAGCCAAACAGAGACTGAAGTCCTGAAAAACACCATCTCCATAGCCCACATTTTATTCTGAGGAGCATGATCTGCTGAGAAAGCAATAACTGTTGTTTTTTTGGGGGTTTTTTTTGCACATGCTGGTGTTATTGGTGATGGTGAGCAACTCAATCGTAAACAAAAAATTCTTTAAAAATACATTTCCGAGACTCTTCTCCTTGGGAAATGGTGGTTTAATTAGCTTGTTGATTACTGTGCGCCTACTAAAAGTGTTTTGTTGCACAAGATTGTTTATCACTGCCTACATTTTTGACATAATGCTCTCAACAAATAACCACCATCATTGAAGTTTTCTATTTAGCACAGGATGCCTTTGGGTCAGATTGGGGAAGAAAGAAAGATGTGTTTTACAGCAAAAAGAGGGAATGTTTTTTTTTTTTTGGTATAAAACAGAAGAAGACTAAAGAGGGACAAAAGGAGAAATAGAGATACAATGACAAATAAAATACTTGAAAAATAGTGAGTCAGAGTCTCAGAGTCATGCTCAATACAAGTAAAAAGTATCTTTTTGAAAACCAATAATAACGCTGTTGGTTTTATACTTTTATGTCAAGGGACGCAAATTCATGTAATGTTGGCATAACGTTGATGAAGTTAACCCTCGCATTTCTAAATAGAACAGAAGGACACAAGCTCTACATGTAATAATAGTGTTAATAACTGTATTTATACACCAGCTTTCATACACAAGAATGCAGCTCAAAGTGCTTTACAGAAAAAGATAAACATGAAATATTATTATATACAAATATTATTATGTATACTCATACACACACACACACACACACACACACACACACACA
The DNA here is from genome assembly GCA_037367275.1 of Coranthus polyacanthus. Taxonomy (NCBI): domain Eukaryota; kingdom Metazoa; phylum Chordata; class Actinopteri; order Kurtiformes; family Apogonidae; genus Coranthus; species Coranthus polyacanthus. The sequence goes on from JAPQRN010000027.1 coordinate 14,101,532, forward strand.
CACACACATATATATATATATATATATATATATATAATAGTGGT
>JAPQRN010000027.1:14101675-14113259 GCA_037367275.1 Coranthus polyacanthus
AGTGAGTATAGTTAAAAATCGTAAAATGAAAGCATACAAATGTTCAATTAAAAGAAGTGTCAATATAAAAGCATGTGTGAAGAAGCAATACAATTAATTAAAAGCAAGGCCATAAAAATAGGTCTTGAGCTGTTTCTTGAAACTGTCATCTGAAGTTATTTCTAATTTGTAGAGTTTATTCCAAACCTTTGGTGCATTAAAAACAGAAAGCTTCTTCACCAAACTTTTTCGTGGTTCATTTTTGTAACATCCAGCGAGCCCGCACTGGAAGACCTAAGGGGACGGTTTGGAACATACTCGCATAAGCAATGTGAGATGTACGATGGTGTTAGATCATTAAGAGCCTTATGAACAAGTGAAAGAATTTTAAAATCAATCCTCAGTGACACAGGGAGCCAGTGTAAAGATGCTGAAGCTGGAGTTAAGTGATCTCTTTTCCTACTTCTTGTTAATACCCCGGCTGCTGAATTTTGGACGAGCTGCAGTTTATCCATTGTTTTTTTTTTTGTTTTTTTTTTTCGGTAATCCAGAATAAAGTGCAAGCAATAATCCAAGCGAGAAAATACAAAAGCATGAATCGTCCTTTTTGGCGGCTTCCAGTGTAAGGTGCGGTCTGACTCGGTGATAAAAGGCAATCTTCGTGACATTTTTTTATGTGAGAGTTAAACGGTAATTCAGAACCAAGAACGTGAATGTGACAAATGTGGATTCTAATTCATTTCATTATTTGTTACATGTCACAACAAACATGTTCCTTCTGAGCGCGGCGAGTAAATATGGACATTAACATCTTGCCATGGTAATAAAGTGTAATAACGTAACTCTGATTTCAAGTGTCACTTTAAATTTAAGCCAATCAAACATTTTGTCACAAAAAAACAAGTGTTCAAACACTCCTGTTGTCACCTGTCTAGTTCTCCATTTGCAGTTCAGGGTTTACCATGATGATCTTTATATGTATATATATATATATATATATATATATATAAAAGCACAAAAATACAGTAACTTTAGCACACTTAGTTATTGAGAAAAGTGCATTTAATTAGTAGAAAATAATAATGCACTTTTTATACATCTCGGTATAATATGTCATGTTTAAATATTAAAAAAAAAAAAAATCACTTTGAAATGTGCCACTGGAGAATGTCACTGATGTTTAGACAACATACTAATGAATGATATATTTGACAATTTCAATACGTAAAAAACAAAACAAAACACGTGTTCGAGGACTGTGTGGCTCTGCTCATTCATTTGACCTTGAAGTATTGGAGCGACACACTCTTGAGTTTAGTGAATGGGAGTCCCAGGACTACTGCATTTATCATTGAAATACTGAGCTGTCAAGTCACACTACATACCTGTCAAAAAGGGCTCAAAGGTACAGCTCCGGCTCCTCTCCTCTGTTGCAGTGCATGATTCTTCATTGTATTGCATAGCAAGCCCATTCACCGTTGTTTTCAGTCATATGTCAACATAATTCATTTCCATATGTGACAGCTCCTTACAGTAAGACCACTGAGTTTACATAACCAAGCAGCGAGGCTATCCGCTGATTTCCGCTTTTCCATGTTACACTTAATGCCTAAAAGCGCGAAAGAATGATCCTAAAAACGAAGCAGGTCAGTTTGTGAGAAGAATGAATGACTAAATGTTATATGTAATTTGACAAGCTGCTTCCACGTGTGCTGTTCATTAGGACGAATCAAATGACAATATTTGCACAAATGAGCTAAGCAAGGCATAAGAATAAGCACCTATGAGTGTAGAGACAACACTTTGTCATCATGCTTCTCATTGTAACATCTGAAAAGACCCACAGGTGCTGTAGAAAGTGACTGTGTTGTCATATTTCATTTAGGCATCCTTCTGCAAAGCTGTAATTGCCTAATTAGCTTGTTAATTAGGAGATTAGCATTTACTGATAGAGTGGCTTGCTCTGTTGTGATGAGAGTAATACAGATTAAGTGAGAAGTTATGGGTGCATGATTTCACAATTTCGCTGTCCACAAAGAGGTCACAAATCATTAAAAGATTTGTGAAATCGCTGCGTGTTTTACATCTGAAGATGGTGTCTCGTCTTTCTCTGAGCTTCCCTCCGTCAGAAATGGCGTTGACGACGGCAGAGTCCTGATGAAAGAATGCAGCAGCCTCGTGAAGGCAACGTGTCACACGGCAGTGAGATACCTCCTGGTCTGAGTGTCGCCTGCGTGATCCCCTGTTGCTCAGGCAGATTGGAGGAAATGACCGAGCAGACGGTGCCAGAGACATTACTAACCCAATTATGAACCGTCTTTCATTTGGTTTGGATACTTTATTCTTATTTATTTCCTGGTATTTGTCGCCGGTATGCATGCACTTCATCTTCATTACCGAGATAGCAGAGAGAATATTTGTTGGATCTGCTCCTTTGTTGTGGTAATGAAACGTGCCTTTAAAAATTCCCATATATGTGTCAGAGCTGATAATCAAAGGTCAAAATATCAAGCGTTGTGTTTCGCACAGAGTAGAGTGTGTTTTATAGGTAACAATGTAGGCTATATTATATCTGCTAATGAGTTGTTAACTCCCCGTGCGGTTATTAAATGATGTGTTAGTGTTAGTTTGGGAGGTAAACTAATAAACCATTAAGAATGTTAAATGCACAATTAGAGAGTTGATTCATCTCAAGCAGAATTTGCTGGACATGAGTAAATTAAGGTGGCGACTTTGTGCTTTGAGAGTCTGGACTGAGCGGAAAAATGCTCACGATAAACATCCCAAAGAAGCAGCTTCTCTTCATAAACAACAAAAATCAAAGCGCCCTCAATCAATACGCTTTACCGTAACTCCAACTTTCTCAAGAGGTACTCAGTGTCCCACTCCGGTCATACCGGACAGATCTTCAAGCTGAATGTTGCTTAAAAGGTCAACCTTTTGATAAAGTTGTAATCCCAACAGCGCAAAGTATCATATCTAAAGAATCTGTTTCTTTAGGAAGTCAAGACAGATGTGAGAGATCAGGAGCAGGCAGTAATCAGGAGGGGAAGGTGAGAGGTACACAGCTATACTGCTCGCCACGATCAATCATACTATACTTGTCCTCCCTCGACTCTCGCTGTTACTGTCTCCACTGAATGCACTTCTCTCTTTGCTTAAAATTATTACACAGGCCATAAACCCAGAGAGGTGAGTGTCCTGTTAATGTGGGTACATGTAGTGGTTGCAGTAACCTTTAAGATTGGCCAGCGGTGGTGGCTTGGACACGGGCCATATATTCTGGTCAATACCAGACACAGATTGACTTGAGGAGGCATTTTAAGGCTGTACATTTTAATTGTCATCTAGGCCGAAGCCCAAATTGATTCCCAAGAGCAGAATAACATCAGACTTTGATTGCAAAGCGTTCGTCGTAAAACTTGCGGCTTTCTAAAACTTTTCCTGCGGTAAAAAGCTGGAAGTAGGTGGATCGCATGCCAGGAAATGAAAAGATGTTAGATGCAGTGGTTTAAATATATCGTTACCGATATTACAGATGCTTTTAATTTTTTTTTTTTTTTTGTGCAAACGCTGCTTCACAATGTTAAGGCTAAAGTCTTCACTGAGCTGCTGCCATGTCCGCCACACTGACTTTGGATTTTATCTCACTCGCTTTATCTCCTTCATATATTTAATTGTAAAGATTTAAACATTAAATTTTACAACTTTTTTCTCCCTTCAACATCAATTTGCCTGGTAATGAAGAGAAAATCTCCAAAGAGGTCATAGTGTAGCGTGTCTAAATCACTGTGGCCAGACTGCCCTCAACTCAGCTTGAGTATTGACATTATGCCAGCTATGACACCATAACTCAGCCCACTGCGATGGTCATTTGATAAATGGTATCATAAATTGTTGACAAAACAATTTGTGATGTATTATGTTACCGATGGGTTGTACTGCTTATCAAATCAAGTAATCTGGCAGGGCTCTCCATTCATCAGCATAATGCAAGCGCTTGCCGTAGATAGTGATGACTTTGTTGCTTTGTCGACATACAGTTCAAATGTAGTGTTGCTGGAAGCAGAAAGTGCAGCCAGCATCACAGTTTCATTATTTTTATGAGGCTCTTATGGAGGTGCAGTGTTACTATCTTTTCCCTCAATTGAGGAGAAGAGTGTAGTATGAGCAGTATATTGTGCATTGTTCAGAAATAGCTTGTCTTATCTAAAAGAGTTATCATATCAAAAGTCTTCGGCGCTTGAAAGAATTACAAGGTGCAAACAAACACCCCGGTTGGATAAAAATTAATGAAGCCAAACCAAAAAGGAGGCAAAATACTTTTTTTTTGCACGTGCCGTAAAGTTTCTCTGTAAACCCTGAAAATGCATTCGCTGGAGCCAGAGCTCAATGTTACATTTAATAAATGAATGCCTTTACTTCTGCAGCAAAAAAAAAAAATGACCAGATTACATGAAATGAAAAAATTATGAGCTATGCGAAAAGGCACCCTTTTCAGAATTAGTTCCAGATTCTGGAACGTGGACATTCATATGCATATAGAAATGCCTACAAGCTTAAAATCTCCTTTTATAGCAGTGAGCGGTACAATAAGGTTTACTTTAAATGTTGCAGTTTGACATGCCAGGCAGCAGTTAAAACAGTTGTGTGTTTTTTTTTTTTTTCCTCCTTGCCAAACATTTGTCATCGATTATTTCTCTTAAAAACATGCCAGACAGAAAATAATCCTATTGCTCCCAACAGCTCATCGGTGACTTCATTAATGTTTGACTGGGGACGAGCTGTGACCATTCGCGCCGATAGCTGTCTTTTCTTCTTTTTTTTTTTTTGAGGTGTCCTCAAAGAAAAGAAAAATGAAAACAAAAAGAAAGCAAGAGAAAGATCAGGTGCATCTCAGCAGTCAGTCTGGTTGGTGTAATCAAGAGCAGTGTAATACTTTTTTTTGTTTTTTTTTCATTATTAATATTATTTTTAGCTTCTATGAAGACACAAGATTGCACTTTTTATTGTCAGCTTTCTTCAAACGTGTTCAGGTGAATATGTCTGTCTGCGTCCCGTACGTCTTGTTAGGAAGGCATTCATTTGAAACATAGAGCGCCATATTTATGAAGTACACCAACATACAGTCTGTGTTAGAGCCAATTTCCACCTGAAATATTTGATCTTAAAAGCCAATGCGCAATTGAAGCCTCCTGCTCTTGATCAAGAAGCAATGTTGTGTCTTTTCATCATGCCTTTCTTTGCTGGAAGTCGCCTGTCCATCCTTTCTCTGACAGTGCCATTTCTGTTTGGTTGGCAGTGGGCGACCCTTGGGCTTCAAAGATACATTGAAGTTCTGCAAATAATCTGTCAACCATGGGGACCAACGTCTATAACAACATCTGTCCACCACATCTCAACAAACCTATTCATGAATGCAGCGTTTGTTGTTGACATGATGGAAAATGTTTTTTGTCATCAGAGTGTTTTAGCGCGGCGAAGGCCCCCAACACAACCGCTGCTTCTTCCTTATCATTGTTTTAATGCAGTTTGTCGAGGAAAAGGGATTAGATGACCCACTGGTTTGTGACATTTAGTATCCGCTATCTCACTGAGGAGGCGCTGGGATTTATGAAATGGGTCATACACATTCACATGAGTCTTACTTAAGCCTCCTGTTAAAGCCACATGACCTTAAGAGAGAGGGAAACGTATCACTGGAAAATGCTAATGTGGTGCATTTGGTGCACATTAATTCTGCGCATGAATTCGACACATATTTCACTCCTGTAAAAAATAAAAATGGAGCTTTAGAGTGATGCTCTCTTTTCTTTTAAACATTAAGGGAATCTGCTCTTTAGCAATTAGGTCTATGTGTAATTTGTCAACTGATGATATCACCGTGGCTATAATTATTTTTCTTGCGATGATATGCGAATTAGGGAAAACTGCTGATTTGAGAGGTTTTCAGTGTGTCAGAGAGAGCACCTAAAAATTCAGTAATTACTATGTCAGTCTCCCAGAGGGTTGGTAGAAGGTTAGTGATCATAAGGGAACGTGTCGAGGTTTTGTTTTAACTGTGAGGCGTGCAGAGGGATAACATCAGCAGCACCTCGCTTGCTATGTTTGGAGAAATTTGTTCCACATTTTATGTCTATTCGCTTTCCTCTCGCCCAACTCCAGCTGCCGATTTCTCTGGAAAGTGTGCTACACTAAGTTCTCAAGGTTAATGCTTCTCTGGAGCCTTTACCTTTGGCCTTCTGCACAGATCACCGCAATTAGGCCTTTCACTTGTGAATTAAAACTGTTTGAAATGTAGAGGTCCGCTTTCATCGTCTGACCCTGTGCCCTGAAAGAGGCAAAAAACACTGAGTTCAAAGGTGTCATAATAAAAGGCCAGTATTATGGTGAATTCTGGACGTTGCATAATTTGGCATGACATTTTTGCTTTTTTTTTTGGTTTGCTTTTTTTTTTTTTTTTTTTTGGTACACGCACGCATATTTGGTGTGCTTGACAGGGTCTTTTGCGCTAATTCATTGCCTTGAAAGGCGCGATGAGTTCAGGGGCGGATCATATAAACACATGGTGTCTGCAAGGCCACATCACATCATTTGCTACATCTTCAGAATCGTACTGCGGCTGCAGTTTGTTTGCTAATGAAAGGATCTCAGCAGAAGAGTAAAAGGAAGGTATCATATTTGACCGCAACATAATGTTAGAAAAGGTGATTGATGAAGACAACGTTAATAAGATTGACTTCAATTGCAATTAGCCCTGCTAACCGTGTGTCTATTGATGCTCCGGGAAAATAGTGCACATTAAGTATGCAACTCAATGTATTGGAAGGTGAAGATGGAGGAATGTTGCCTGTGTGAGGAGAGATAGCACAAACAGTCCTGTTGATCGGGAACAATTTTTTTGCCATTTCATTGTACCGTGACATATCTTTCATTAAGGTTTAGGCATTAGCTTAAACTAGAACCAGTATCCAATAGTAATTAACTTGAGTATATCGGTGAGCCATTATTCACATTAAAGTAACCTTTTAATAGCTGAGCCTTTAACTCCACTGCAGGTAATGACTTTAAAGAGTGCTTATTAAAAGAGAAATGGTAATGAGCTTTAATAAAGCAGAACAACTTTGAAATGAAGAGCACTTTTCAATAGAAAAGGATAGAGGGATTGGACCTGTGATTCCATTAACGAGACTAATGATTCTTTATCAGCCCTCTTATGTGTACATGGAGTTAACATTAACAGTGATTGAGGATGGGTTTCAGTGAAAAGATGGGCCTTTTCATTGCCCTTTAAAAGATCAGATAAGAGAAAAAGAACTTTAGTAATTTAAATCACCGAGAATTGATAACACAAGTGCTATGACCTCAAACTCAGCGAGTGGAGCAGGAATCTCCTTCAGCACTTATGGACTGTAACAATACAGCACATCTGTAATTATAAAATGAATCTGTCTCATTATGTGTGAAAATGAAGCGAGTGAAAGGAAGTAGATTAAGCGATAAGAGTGTCAAAATTTAACTTCGAAAATGTTGGTTATCTATTTTATATTGTAGAGAATCTAGATTTATAAAGAATCAGATCCCTTCCATGTCGAAATTTCAATACTGTACAAAGTGAATATTACTTTTAACAATAGGTCGTTTGGATCGTACATTATGGAGCCAAAAAAAAAAGAAGCCAGAAGGCAACAATGTAGAAAAGACAAAGCATTAAAGAAACACAGGGACAGAGGGAATGGAAATAATTAAATCAATCTTTGGCGAGCAGCTGGAGCAGGACTCCAGCTGACAATAGCACCTGGGTGTGCAGCACAGGCTGCCTGGGGCTGCGCTGGCTACCCACCCTCCCTTCTCCTCAACGCCCCCCACCAAAGCCCACTAACGGCCCCCGGCCCCTGCTGAAGCTCAGGCTGGTATACCCCCACCCCCATCGCCATGTTTTCAGACAGAGGCGGCATCGTCACTCTGACGCTTACAGCCTAATTAAAGGGATGATTTGTGAAATGCCATCTTTTTATTCAATTAATCATGAACACAAAGCTATAAAACCCATCATCCAAACATATTTGCTGTGTACCTAATAGATTAAGGTATATTAAAGAAGCAAGGTTATGATCTATTTCATAAAAAAGAAAAAAAGTTGACAAACCTCCTGATATTTAAAATCCTGTCAATCTGAGTAGTGTGTCAGCATCGCTGCTGCAATACAAATGATTCCTTCTCACCATTAGTGACAACAACTTGCTCTGTGTTCGTACATCACTTTGCTTTCTTTAAACAGAAGCCAAACATACATGTCTAAATGAATGACTTTGCAGAAACTCAAACAAATGCTCTCCTTCTTCCATGTTCCTCCTCATCTCAACATGTTTTAATTAGTGGTGAAAAATGAGTTCATTTGGAAGATAAATAACATGAGCCGTGCATGTCTGTTTTTACTTGGCAGGGCTAAAGATGGGTGTTTTTCCCTCCATTCTCACAGAGAGAAGAGAGACAATTTGCATAGCTTATGAAGCCCGCTAAACACAAATGCTGCTCGTATTTTTAATTCTTTATAATAATATAAAATTATAGGGGCTCCTGCAAAAAGGGGAATGATTGTAGAGAGGATTTATTGAAAACATTGGCAAAATATTGCCATATGTGCGCCGTACTCATGTCTAATCCTGTTTGATTTAGATGTTAATTAATAGCTCTATTTAGTGATAAATAGTAAACAGTAATCCTTTTCTATTTTGTTTCTGACAGTCCGTGAGTTTCAGTGATGTAATCGGCGTGCAGCTCCTAAGGGTACGTTTTGAAAGTAGCACTAACCTTGTAAGGTTCTGGAGATTTCTTTCTTCTTCTGACCAGCATCAAAAGTTGAAAAGATATTGAAAACATTACAATATTAAAAGCGCGTCTCAAGTGGCCAGTTCACACCTGAAATATTTATAAATTCAACATCCAGCGTGGTCAAGGTAAGGTACTGAGTGAAGCATGCTTGAGTTTTTAATTGTTTCATTTTCGACTCGCCTTTAGGAAAGTCTTTTAAGTTTTCCACCTTGAGGAACTGCCCATGGCTCTTTTTCTCTTCTTGCCCGGGAGCGCCGTCTTTATGTGAGTTCAAACTGAAAAAGAAATCAGCATCTCACTTTGAAAGTTCCTTATATCATCTTTATTTTTTTATCATATTTCACCAGCGCTAAACAACTTTACTATGTGGAGAAGAAATTACACATATCATCAATAAATATTTATTCAGTGGTTGTGGTGAGCAATGGGTGAGAACTCAGGTGTAATTTGGTTTCAGTCTATCAAGATTAATTTTGTCATGAACATGATGAATGCAATGCGGGGCAATGCTCCGATGCATCAGTGTCACTCCAGATGAGATTTTTCATGGGAGTTGAGAGTTTCTAAGATTAAGTGCAGTATTAGTCAATGTTTTTGGGATAAGACTTCACACTAATTTAGTGAAGAGCAACAACCTGCAGAGGAGGCTCCATTAGCAATGACAATGAACTACAGCTCTGGTGGGAAAATCTGATTAACGCCGCTTGCTGGAATTGTGAACTCATTTCACTGGTTGGGCGATAATTCTACATTTGCAGGAATACCAGCTCATAAAGTGTCTATGTCCGTGCCAAATTCTCTCTTTACCGGAGGATTGTCATATTTCACGAGTCCCCAGAAGGCAACGCCATTGTTGGTTTTGACACTGAATTTATAGATGTGTCAAGGGAGTACAAATCAGTCCTGAAAAACGTATCTCAAAACCCGTATCAGAAAAGAGGTATTTGTTTATGAATTCCAAAATATGTTAGATCTAATTTGTGAGGCAATGTAATGTGCCAAATTTTAAACAAAAGCAAGAGCGTGCCTCAGGCAAAATGAAATGGAAAGTGGGTAAAAAGTATGCCTGTAAGATCAGTGTTTTCTTGAAATATCTATTCTCATCAGGATATTGAATGCTTACAAAGCATGATCAAATTTTTATGTGTTTCAACTTTATTCACAATGTAGGAGGACTGACCTTTCACTACGAAATATCTCTTCATTATTCCCCTTTTTCAAGGAAGTTCCTGTATTGAGATCAGACATTCTGAATATATAACACTGACAAGCTGCTGTCAGCATTGATTTCCATTTCTCCCAGAAATATGGTGTTGAAATCCTCTCCGGGCAGATAAGTATCTTTACACATGACTGCCAGATTTGATTGCCTTCTGTAAAGGGGACTGTATTGGAGTCACTCTCAATGCATGCCAGAGTACATTGTATTCTTCTTCTGTTATGCCATACTATGCCCCTCACAGAGCCCTCATCTAAATAGGAATATTTCTTCCATGCTTCGCTGTCTTTAGAAGGATTGGTGTGCAGCAGGGCCGGGTTGTTGGAAGAACAGGGGGGGATCCACTCGCTGCTCACTCTAACGGAACATGTGACCTTAGCAAACTGGAGATGTCGGCTCGTATTGCTATAAAAAGTCTTTTTTTTATGTACTGTGCACTCGGAACGTCTCTTTTATCCTAAAATATGAGCAGCCTGTTTAAGAGTCAAAGCCAAGAATCAACCAGTTACAATAGCCACAAAATGTATTGTAATAGGCACAGCATAAACTCCATGCTGCAGCTCCCTGTTGTGCTCTGTGTTTTCGCAGGTTATTTGTGAAAAAAAAAAAAACAACCTTATCAGAGACTTAAAAAGACATTTATGAGCACACGTTCCCTGTGCTCTTTATTGTAGGCTATCATACAGTTTCACGTTCCACGTTTAATTCTGCAACGCAACAACACTGCAACAGCTGCGTCGAAGATATTCCACATTCATCTAAGGAAAGAAAAATGGGTTTGAAGAGTGAGCTCAGTTTAAGTTTTGCCATCTCTTGGCAATTAACTTTCTTACTTTGTAAGAATGAAATCAGGGAACGAGATATATGCTCAGTGCTAAAAGCAGGATTTCTGTTTTATAGTGTTGGAGCAGTGATGAGTGTGGTATGTTGTGATGAGGGTACTAGGTTTGATGGTTGCTGCTTCACACAGTGCAATAATAAATTTGGGGCTATGGGGGTCTGACATTGTCTGCGCTCAGTATAATTAAGCGGTGCATTAGAAAGAAGGTTGGAATAAAACATGAGTATGTAAATGCAGCCTGGAGCTGATGTTCTAGTGATTATTACAATGCAGATAAAGCATTTCTCACAACTGCCTGTGTCTACTGAAGCCTCCAAAAACATCTGGACCTTTTAATTGAAAAATGGCATGATGTTTCACTGTGCTGCTTTGTGCTAAGTGAAGTTAACAATTAAGACGAAAATGTAATTGATAAGAATTGCGTTGCTTCATTATTTGGTGTTCTCGTCAAGAAAATTGATTTATCAATTATTTACAGGTCACAGAGCAGAGGCCACGCGTTTGTGTTCTCATTGCATCATCGTCCCGAAACGTACAGCGCGGAGCTCAGTGCATCTCAAGAGTTCCTCCACGTGAAATCAATCATAACATTATGCTCAAAGCTAATTACTTTTTGTGCTGGTACATGTTAAACAGTGATGCATGGACTGCTTCTTTACTCTGTTTAATATAAAACTGTGGGAGGGGGGGGGGGGGGGGGGGGCCAAAAA
>JAPQRN010000027.1:14113883-14124918 GCA_037367275.1 Coranthus polyacanthus
AATACGTAAATAAATATGACTCATTTTTGACCGCCAGTAATAAGTTGTGTTATTATTATTTCTTTCTGATGAGTTAATGTATGTTACGGTAAGTGATAAGTAAGTTAATATGTGAGTGCAAATGTTAAATGATACGCTCAAACCAACACAAGTTTGAGTTATGGTCTTTAGAAAATAGTGTCGTGACGAATGATGACAAACGTTTGCTCTTAATAAACAGTTTCCTTTTTAAGTAGCTTTAAGTTTGGACAAATGATGCACGACAGCACCACATCTACAGCCTGCATCAAATCTTCACTGAAGCTGAGTGAAATATTCCAACCCAACACTCCATGTTTTTATGACTGCTTCGTTCAATCACATGGAAATATTCAAATGTCTTGCGAGTCGAATCTTACACTCAGTTTTCCAACATTCGGTTTAACACATTTGGAAATCTGAGACATGGATGGATCACCGCAAGAGTTTGAAAACCAGAGTTTGAAAGAAGTTTTTTGAGTCAAACACGAATAAAAAGTGTCCTGACGTTGTGGATATTATATGACATTTTATTTCAACAAAATAATTACATGTCGTCAATTAACATAATATTGAAGTGACAAAAATATTGATCCGTAATGTAAATATATTCATTGTTTGTATGTAGTGTATTTATAGGGTTTATGGGGTGTGTTTTAAAAAATGACTCATGTCGACTAATATTTAATGGGTGACGTTATATTTATAGCAAAATCTAATTTCACTGGCAATTTAGTTACGTGTGAACGCAACGTCTGAGAGACCGGGTTTGAAGCTAATGCGAGAAACTATCACAGCAGTAAACAGGTCACCCGTTAGTGTGTAAATGTTACCTGGAAGGCTCTGTGTCTGGAAAACAGGTTTCATCTCTGCTTCTTAAATGCTTCCACAAAATTGCAGCTTCCTTTTCCAGATTATCCAGAAGCAAAGAATTTATTGTCACTGTAAATATTAGACCAATCCCTTCCATAGACACTAGCGCTTAAAGTCTACATTTGATCTGACTGAAAAGAGTGAGTCCAGTCTTTTTGATGCTCTGCGAACATTCCTTCATCCTCCCTGTCTGAAGTCTCTAGATTAGTGGGCCTGGGGCAGAGGCTGTTCATCTGCCAATATGGCACCAGCCTGAGTGATGGGCATGTGGCGATGTCACTAATGATCAGACCATAATGATTCGCTGACAGGGGAGGAGAGCAATAGATTGTCACTGGGGGTTGAGTTAAAGAGGGGCCCTAATGATCTGCCTGCAAACACTGCCGGAGCACCTCCTATATCACTCCATCTCTTTACTATACTACTCATCAGGTTCCTCTCCAATGGAGGGAGCCACTGTGTTGTGTCTCAATGCCATCTCGCAACGCACTGTAAACATCTGTCACCTCCATATCTATATTTCATGCTATTACCTTTTAGGCCTTGGGCTGCGTGCTGTAAGCCTCGGGGTACTTGATTTCCGCCAGCATGAGCTTTCAGTGGAGGAAGGATCAAGTCGTAATCATGGTGCTGCATGGCGGTGTTTTAGCAGCGGGTGTCCTATATACCAACATCCCAAGTGGTTCCAATTCTGTAGCACTCAGCAAAATGAAGAATACCTTATGACCTCTATTTTTATCAGATGCTCTGTTACCCCTGTCTCCCTTTTCTGTCTCTACTATAGTTCTTAACCTGCCATGAGAATAAACCTGACAGGTTAAAATATATGCAAAGCCGTACATTCGCAAAGTTTACAAATAGAAAACAATAATTCACCGTCCTGTTTTGTCAGTAATTTTGGGGGTTTTTACTTCATTATCCGCATATACAAGCAAATTTAGTTGCAATCTTGAATAAAAATGTTAAAACTTTTGTCTTTCGACTCACACGCAGTGAGTGTTGGGGAGTAACTAGTTCCGTTACTTGATTAAATTACAACATCTATTACAGTTACTGAGAATATATGTAATTAAATTACAGTTAGAACACAGCAAAATGTTTGAGATCACACAATATTATATCCAATATATTCTTTTTGGTAAAAAGCTTGTTTATTAAGTTGTTTATTTTGGTGGCTGTGCTTTACAATCAACATATTCTGATCTTAGTTCAAGTTATGCACAGATACAGATACAGACTGGCTTTATTAATCCCCAGGAGGAAATTCAATGTCCATCAACTCAATTAAAACCATTCTGTCAGATATTGATGAGCTTTTAGCACAAGTTTGACAGTAATCACTGTCGAGTACTGTCGTGCGGTTGTTTCACATCCACCAGGTCACCTGTGACCTATTTTACAGTTGGTGTTACATTTGAGCCGCCATGTTTGAACCACATGTGGAACACAGAAACTAGGAGGCGTCCCCTTTCAGATGAAGTCTAATAAATGCATTTTCGGTCTTATTAGGGTTCCATGAAAAGAGCGGATGTTAAAGGTTAAATGCATATTGTTTTTGAGAATTCTTCACATTTAAAACCTTTATTAGAAATCAACAAGTAACCATATGTAGTAAGTAGCATTACTTTGACGAAGTAAAAGTATCCATCACTGCATACAGTACAGCGCATCCATCCACGCCACTTATCCATCACACTTCCACAGACAGCCGTGTGGATGAAACATTAGTGCCTCGCATGATGTTAACACACAGCAACATTTTCCAACATTACCATCACTAGAGAACTCTTCCACCCCTTCAGTGTATTTAATTATGGTTGGACTTGATTCAACACTCATCCTCTCAATATTATTTTATCTCATTTAAGGGGAAAAATGAAAGGTGGAGAAAAAAAAGGCGGCAAGTACTTTCGTAATTTAAGAGAGTGTTAATGAGTGGCTGCTAACCTTTATGAGTTATCCATCATCCGGTAATGGAGGCAAGGATCCCTTTTCCAATCTGCTTCATTAAAAACTTTCTATTAAATCTAAATATGACGCCGCATACAGCTGAAATTAATACAGTTTCAGGATGTCTAATTCATCCTTACAGTGCTCAAATCCTCCTTGAACATTTTAAGCGCATTGATTTTATATGAATATTATTTAAGAAGACAGAGGTCCTTAAAAGCGTCTCCGAACGATAAAATGCTACATCAGAATCGAGACTGAAGTTGCATCATTAGCGTTGAATTTATCATAGCTGTTGTATATTAGAGGGGATTGTTTGTCGCTTTATCAGGTGACGTCAGGACTTTATGGCTGAAGGAAAAACAAACTAAAGTACATTTCTGAACTCGTGTTTGAATGGACTAATGGCCTGGGTCTACAGGGTCACAGTATTCCACTTTAATGCTACAAATCTGAGTTTTGGGTGCAGACAGGAAGCTCTTGGTGCCATAGTTTATAGTATTTTGCATATGTTTATGGGTTTAAATACAACATTCGACCAGGAGTACATAATTTCTGCTTTCTATATTTCTTTTGCGCTAAACAGTCGAATCAAATGAATCAGAAAAATCAGACATGTCACCACTTCCGTAACCTTTTTAGTGTAAATAAATTCTGTGCGTTGGACTTTATTTCTGCATTCAAAAAAAAAAAAAGAAGACTTAAATCTTCCACTCAGGCAGATTGCAGTAATATTTCAATTGACACGCCCTACAGAAAACTTGCACTCAGCACTGTTATGTTATTTGAATCAGGGTCGGTTGCTGCTAATGCCCACCAGTCAGCATCCAGTATTTCTGTGCGTGAGAACATTTGCTGTGAAGATATATCCCTTCCATAATGCACATTTAAATGAAAAAGCCCACAAGCACATTATTCTGATCCTGAGTTATAGACGACTTGAAAGGAAATTCCTGAAAGCCAATACTGTAAAAAAAAAAAAAAAAAAAAAAAGTACAAAATAATCTATGTCATGGATAATATTCCCTCTTTTTGCCACATCATATTTCCATTTTCCCATTTCCACCTATTTCCTTCAAATGGTTGTTGGCTAAAAACGCGCCTGGCTATATCTCTAAACCAGATGTGTGCAGTTGCTATGTCAATCCAATAGCCCCAAACTCCTTTTGGACGATATGGAAAAGTGCAGGAGGGCAAATGGTGAAGTCAGAGATTCTCCCCTCCCTTTCTTGTCATAAATCATGCTTGGCAGCACAGAATAAGCTACTTCTAGAGACATCGCTACTGGCACTATACCCATTGCCATTCATCACCTCCGAGGAACTACAAAAAGCTCAAAAAAATCACCACAAGCTTCCCAGTGTAACCTCTGGACCAACATCACGAACATTAGCAAAAGTGCATTCCTCTCCCGAAGACAAGGCAATGTTTGCCACCTGCGCAATCATTCCATTTTATTGCCATTGTGGCCTTTTTGAGAATTTAACGGAGCTAATTGCTCTTCATTTACTCGCAGGAATGAATATAATCTAATGAGGCATTTGAGAAGGGAAAAAAATGACTTTCTCTCATGGAAAGATTTTTCAGGGGGTAAATATCCTCATAACTGTCAAGTGTGAAGTTGAGGACACTTTGGCCGTGGTAGAAAATGTGTAGCTATTTTGTTCAGTTTTTTTTTTTTTTTTTTTTTTTGCCAACCATTTAAATATTGTATTAAATGCTCAAATTCATGCTGTAATTTTCTTTACCTTCTCGCCAACTTTTTTCCAGTGACCTTTGTTAAAATTGAACACTAAATTCAGAGGCATTTTCATGAACTTCCAGCCTCTTTTTGCTCCAGCGTATACACTCCAACACATGGATCTATTACACCAGCATGAGAGAAACGCATACAAGGAATGATATGCCCAACTCCCTCTACATGAACTAACCTTTAGCCTGCACCTTAAAATGACTGCTGTTTTTCATTTTCCTCGAAGGGATCTGACGGGCATGGCAGTAATGGCACTGATGAATGCCAGAATAAACAGACGGTGGGAGACAAGACAAAGAAGATGAATGTGTCTGAAGGTAGGATTCTTGGCAGTTCTGAATTCAGCAAAAAAAACAACCTGGATTTCATTTTTTTGGAACTTATCTGTTTGCACGAAAAGGACTTCCTGTGTTTGTCCAGACAGCAGTGCCCTTTTATGAACACTCACCGTGCGCTTCACACATATAAGTTTTGGCCACAGCAAATTACCCAGATGGGTCGCTCTGTCTCTCTCTCTGAACATGTGTTTTTGTTTATCATCTTTTGGCCGGTTTCAGCACAAGCTAAATGCCCCAGCGCTGGTCATTATGGATAGGGAGGATGAAGGTAAGAAGGCATCCATTTGTCCGAGTACATTATGTTCCGACAGGAGATAAGATATTTAATGCGACTGTAAGGTGAGTTCTTCAGAATTACAAAAGAGTAGCTTGTCATTTTAACTGTTTGACTCAGATCTGCAAGGTCTACTCACATGTACATATCTATCCATTAATATGTCCCTTTAGCAGTTTGGAAATGATGTGGATGAGCCCTGATATCGGAGTGTTCTGGGTTCAGCCCTGAGTGCAGACTGCAAGGACCGTTAAAATATAAAATATATATATATAATATATATATAATATAAAATATACATGAAGTCACCAAATGTTTTCATGTTCATATTCTGTAAAAACAGAAAGTGGTGTCAGTCTCCTCTGACTCTTATTAAGAAGGAAAAATGTCAAACTGTACCAAAGTGGAATACAAAGATTCTATACATTTACATAGTTTTAACATAGTTTATGTTTAAATATTTCCCTAATTGTCCTTCACATGCCTTCCCAAGATTATTCACCTGTAGCACACGCAACCAAAAAAACCTAATCTTCCAAGATACTTGACCTTACTGACGACTTCCACTTTAATTTGCATTAAAAATGTGAAATATAGATGGATTTCCAATGACAAATGCTCTTGGATTGGTTTCTGTGGAGCAATATGAAAATTTACAGTTGGCATTAATATTAATGTATCATTATCAGCTGTCTGATTTCATAAATAAGTACAGCAGTGTCAGGTCTGGTATAGATCACTTGGATAGGGCACACTTTGCAAAACCACACTTTAAAGAGCTTTGTGAATTTAATTGGGAAAATTGCAAATCAGGTAGTCAGCCGTATAACTCATTGTCACATTTAATCAATAAACTTTGTAAATCAACTCATTTAATTTATAAATGATCTTATATAGATCAGGCAACCAATTAAACAATTAGCATACATTTAGCAATTAATTAATTTAACCATTAATCACGCTATTACAGTTCAAATTTTGAGCCAGCAAATTTGGGAGCAGACGTGCAGGCTGGCGTTGGAGCACTACATCATGCCTGGGGAGTGCAGATTGTGACACAGCTAGATTTACTGTGCTAAAAATCAATGCAATTAGGAGAGAGGCTGGAAGCTGGCCTGGGGTCCAGCATGGTCTTTAGAAGATTTTTGTCACACACGCAGACACACACTTACTCCAAAAGTTTCTCTTTCTCAAATCTTAGGACATATTAAGGTCACCATTCGCGGCGTGTAAGTGTATAAGAACGTTTATAAGACATGTGTCTGAAGTCGTGCTTAAGATGCACCGTGTTGTGTTTTTCAGCATGCGTATGTCATTGTCAAATTAACTGTGGCACCTTGGTATAATTATCACAAACAAATGAGACAACGTTGCAGATAATTGGTTGCCCCTGTCTCAAACCTCCTTTTTCTGATCTTAGTGTGTAGGAAATTTACGCTACATTTCTGATAAAAAAGCCACGACTGGTCCAGTATTTACATGTAGACATGAGCATTTCACTCTGTTCACTATCGAGCACTATCAAGAGGAACTCTGCTTCTATTCATATTCATTATATTCCATTTGTATGTTCTAAAGACTTTCATAACAGTTTTAAATATGTTTTATTTATTAAGAGACTATGGTTTGCAATAGCTTATAACAAACAGCGATGAAAGGGCATAAAAAAAAGTACATCTCCAAACAAAAAATCTTTAACTGTAGCAACTGTATCCACACATATATACTCTGTATCATGTGTGATCAATAAAGCCACATGTACGATAATTGGATCCGTTTGTGACTCCTGGTATCAGCAGCTGTAATCAGCTCATCTCATTTTAATTAATTTCCCGACGCGACCGCAATCGCAAAATATGGATCCTATGTTTATGTTTATGCATATCTTCTCGTGTTACGTCTTTCCAGCCAATCGTACGTGTCGTGATGATGAACGCGACTCATGGGCACCGCCGTCGTTAACTGTTAATCAAATCCCCTTTATAAATCTGAATTTTTAGGTACTTTGTTACAGGCCAGTACTATATTAACCCAGTGCAAATCTCTAGTTTATGACTCGCATATGATCGTTTTTGACAAAATGCATTCATTTTCAACCTCTGACACAGTACTTTAACGTTTCCCATCTGGAGGGCACTGTTTGGTGCTGTGCGGCTCATGTACAGTGTGTTTTATAATAGCTTTTTCTTTGAACAGCTGCCTGCTATAACTGCAAATAAGACAATAGGACAGACGAGGCTTAAAACAGGGCGCTTTTAATTTCTTAAATGAAGTTGGGTGATGTCTCAGAGTTTTTCGTGTTTAGTCACAACAGGCGACACCTCTGACATGACGAAGTATTATCATTTGATCCAGCTTTATTCAATGCAGCGAGTAGTCACCATAAAAGAAATAATTGCTTTTCACAGTTTTAACCTTTTTGAGATTTTGAAAATAACTGCCCTGAGGAGTAGTTTCAGTCTACATTGCAGGAGAGGCAAAGGTGAGTTCAGGTTGAGATGTTGTGAAAAGCTGCCCTCAAACACAGGATGCAGGCAGGGTTGAAGAGCTGTCCGGGCCTTGGGTTGCTGATTGTCTCATCTGTCTTGACTAAGTCAGCAGGATGTGACAGCCGCCCTCTCTCTGTTACCCACTGACCACTGGGCTTGGCATCCACTCCACTCACCTGCCCTATCACCGCCTCCACCATATCTCTGTCCTCGTCTTATTCTCACCTCAAAGTCTTTGCAGCAAGAATGAGGATCAACGCCTCGGTGTCAAAGACGAGGAATGCAGGCTAACAATTTCTGACTGCGGACTTACAACTCTCAGTTCCGGGTGCTGACTTCAGTTTGTTGCTTTTTGATAATCCTCCCTGTCTGACAAAGTGACAAACCATCACTTTAAACGTAAGTGACTGATCAGGTACTATTTACTTTAGCTCACAGAAGTAGCAGTTTCAACTGTAAGCTCAAGTTTTTGATGAAAAATAACGTTTTGTTTTTTTGTGAATGCATGCATTGAATAATCGCATTTTTTAAAGCAGCACTCAACACTAACCCGGGGAACATTTTGTGTTTGGCTTGTGAGTCAAATCGGTGGCTTTTACTGAATATGTATGTAGAAGGTGGAGCCTTGTCTCATTCCTGACTGAGCTGCAAATCCTCATTGTCACCGTGTTTGTCTTTCAGGTTGCTAAGTTCACTGTGTCATCATGCCCGTCATTCCTGAAGGGACTGTACATCATATACAAGCCTCCCCGTGTTACTGTCCTCTTTTTTTTATATGAAGGATGTCAAAATAATATTATGATCTGTCCTGTATGGTTACTCTGCAGCTAGAAATATCATTTTTGGACACTTTACCTCGTCAGACACCCATAAATGTCAGTTAAGTTTCCAAAATTATATCTTCATGTGGTCTATCAAATTTGTTACATCCTGCATTTCCAGTAAAATATTTCTCACAAACATTTTGTATTATTCAGTACCAAGACTATGGCTGGGAGCTGAACTATATTTTATCCATAAACAAAAGTTGCAGTTTGTCTTTGGAAACTAAATTCAAAAGGGGGATATGAAGCTTTTACATCTCAAGATCTCCGAGTCCTTATTTCATTCTTCTTTTGTGTATTTCATTACAGCTCCTTTTTACTCACTGCTCATCACAATCCTGATCCCAGACTTAAAGCAGCGACAAAAGCCGGCTCGTCAGGGATAACAGATGAGCGTAGATGAACAGTGTCAGGTAAAGTGCTGTGAAAGACATTTAATGTGTTTTATATCAGTGTGTCTGAATTGTCCAGGAACACTTGAATCACTCAGTGTCAACCAAATACGGCGTAATGAGACTCGCCTCCTCTCATCTGAAGACACATGTCTCTCTGCTGTCACTCAGGCTAACGGAGGAAAAAGGGTTTTCGAGCCTTTTGAAGCACGCAGGCTACATGATAGTACTACGTTTTGCATCAGGAATTGCTCAAGCGGGATTATTTCATTACAAGTCTC
This sequence comes from Coranthus polyacanthus, assembly GCA_037367275.1. NCBI lineage: Eukaryota > Metazoa > Chordata > Actinopteri > Kurtiformes > Apogonidae > Coranthus > Coranthus polyacanthus. The sequence continues at coordinate 14,123,076 of JAPQRN010000027.1, forward strand.
CCAGAGAGAGGACAGAGGTCACACTCTGGAGCTCATTCAAACATCTGGAGTTCAGGAACATAAATTATTAAATGAGGCAGCAATCTGGATTGAGACACCTAACTATTTTTCATGGTGTACTTACTTTTGATGGTATTCGGTTTCCAACGCTTGTCATTTTTTTTTTTTTTTTTTTTTACTTTTAATGTTTACAAAGCTTGAGCTGTTTTGAGCAGCAGATTAGTCTTGGCTACGCAGCAGTCTGTCTGTGGTTTTCCTGTGCTTCTTCTACTCCTGTGACACAGTCTGGCCTGACAGAAGAAGGTTCTTTTTTCCAGCGGGATGTTTCTTTGGTGTCTCTTTGGAAAACTTAGAGTTTCCTCTATTGTTGCCAACACAAACCAATGGTAGGCAAGGTCCGGCCCTGTGATGGGGGTAAAGAGGCTGATGATGCATCCTAGCCTCCTCTTTGGTTGTCACAACTGGAAAAGAATCGACTTTAGCCGAGAGAGACATCTCTAATTATCCCCACCTGTGCCCGGCAACAATGGGAGGGTCGAGATGAAGCCATTAGATGTCTCTCCACTGGCACCACCAAGAGTTTGTATACATCTGTGTCTTATTTTCTTTTCTGGCACAATCAGTCCAGCAAGCTAAGCAGGCATGACCGGATTTGGCAAGTTCCAAGGACTTTGGCAAAGTTAGACAAGGAGGAAGCGGTGAGATGTAGAGAGGGGGATGAGCTGGCATGGACACTGTGTTTGCTTTCTCCCCTGCCTGTTACTTGAGCTGGGTGTGTTGCTTGGAGAGGCTGCTATGTTGGTCAAAACAATCCACAACACGCTGAAGGAGACAGAGAAGGTTGCAGAGAACCAGGCGTGGGAGAAGAAGTAATTAAATGAGGTTCTTATTTCATGTTTGTTCCTGTGGTTTGGGTTCGTGTATACCTAGAAGGCAGCAAACATCTTTCCAGCGCGGAGGATATCTCGGTTGCTGGTCAGGATTACCAGGATACTTAAGCTCATCTTCCATTTGACTCATAGTGCTTGATAGAAAAAGGCTCATTGTGATTTCAGTATTGTCAGTTCTGATTAGCTGAGTCAAGCCTTTGTCTGCCCCTGCAAGTGTGCATGTTGTCAAAGCTATTTACGAGCAATGACCAGATATGAAGCCCAGACTATTGCGGTCATGTAAACAGCCACATCTGTTTGAACCCACCTGCTCCCCAGTGTTTACTGGCCCTGTAAATAATGAAATAAGTCCAGCATATTACTACTGCATAAAAATATAGCAGTAGCACCGGCTTTTGGATTGAATGGCAAAAAGAAACAAAGGAAACCTCTACATTTCTAAATGAAAATAATCTTAATGAAGTGTGTCCACTATGGCCACTTCATCACACCTATGTTTTTGTCTGTGCTGCTATGCATGTTCATTCATTCAGCTGCTCATTCATTCATTTCCCTCTTTATTTATTTATATATCTCCTTCAGTGTTTGTTTTCATTTTAGTCCCTTGAACCTTGCCACCCTGCGTGTGACACCCAGGCTGTGAGCGAAGACGGAGAGGCGGGCTGGTTCAGAATGATCACTATCATTAACATTCACGGGGGGTTCACTTATCATCCCTGACTGGAGGGACATGGCAGCCATTATGAGACGTCCGCAGGTGGAGCGCCATGATACATATTGCATCTTGCCACAATGGATTTATGTATTCAGTAACAAAAGAAAAGTCTAATGAAAAAATACAGAAGGCAATCCTTTATTCCTCGCTCGACTTCAAGTGAGGCCACCATGTCCTGCGATGAGGAGGAGCATGGGGAATTCCAGGGCTGTACACTGACCTGCCACTCAGGCTGTGT
>JAPQRN010000027.1:14125145-14148351 GCA_037367275.1 Coranthus polyacanthus
CCCCCCCCCCCCCCCCCCCCCCCCCCCCCCCCCCCCCCCCCCCCCCCCACGGCACACGTCACCTAGCACTGGAACCAAGTTTTACTGGCTACACCTAACAAAGAAACTAAAACAGTTTAATTACGACACAATGTCCCAAATACAAGTCAGATTCCCATTGTTAATGGAGGTAAACCATGAGCTGTAAAATATAAAACTATGGGTAACTATAACAAAACGTAGCTTGATGGCGTCGTGGAGCATGGGTCCATGGGAGATGTTTTCAGTGCCATTGCCAATGGAAGAAATTATGTTTACAGATGAGGTAATGCATTTATGTTTTATTCACTTTACGTTTAGTGGCTTCAACTGTATCTATCTTGCGTAATGTCATTCTAATGAAATAGCCACAAGTAAAATTAGCTGACTTTGAACATTCTTGATAAAAGTATAAAAGTATACAAGTCAGCAAAATATATAACATTAGTTTAGTTGTTTTTGGATACTTTAAGGCAGAAATGTTACATATTATACCTTTAATATGTAACTACGCATGTGCAGCTTAGTGTTTTGCGACAGGTACGTTGATTATGTGCGTTACATTTGATGTCCTTTCAGCCTTATGTTTCCTCATTGTGTGACACATTTGTAAATGGAAGTTATATCCATCTGTACGTAATGCGATTTGTAAATGGTAATACTAATTTAAATACAGCATAAGGAGGTACATAATGTGATTTCCTGACAGATTTCCTTATGCTTGATTAAAGACGCAATTTCTATTCTCAAATTTCCTTGAGTAGAAAGGCTCCCAGACCAGTAATAACCTAATTGGAGAGAAGCCTCTAACTAGTGTTGCTCCTCTGTGTCCCTGTGTATAAATAGAGTCTATAATGGACCGGGGTGTGATGCCATCATTCATCTCCGCTCAGAAACACTCCAGGTTCAGGTCTTTGCTCATTTTCCTAATGATGCTCTTGTTTTAGGTATGTTTTCACTTTAAGGTTTGTAAGATTCCAGCTTAATGGATACTATTCATCACAGACTTCTGTACCCAAGTCCAGTTTGCCTAGCAAACTTATTTGACATAACAAATTGCCAAAATGAAAGGCTTCTCAAGCAGGGAAGTGGTATATTTTTCAAACCAATAGGTAAATGTGTGAAAAAAGACCACATCCCAGTCTTAGAGGTCAGACTCCATTTTCTGTTCTCCTTTTTCCTGTACAGGGTTTGCTCTGCTGTGGTTATATGACGGTTGCATCACTGACAAATTAATCTATTGTTTGTTAATTTACTTAACATGGCTATGTAAAGTGCTTTTTAATTTTGAATGTTAATTGCCTAAAAAGGGCTCTCAGTGCCAAATTCCACTGGCACCAAATAAAGGGAGGTCTCCGAAAAATGGTGTCTTTGGGGAAGAATATCCCATATGATAGCCTCTGGTTATGCCATGCTTTTATGTGGTAGATTACTCCCTGGCTCTGAACCAAAAAAGCCTGCTTTTTAACCACTGCTTCTCCCATTTGCCTCAGGATGCTCATGGGCTGGCAGGTTGCACAACACATTACCATCCTGCAGCAGCTCTTAAAACACATTTTAGCCCTGAAACACAGCTGGCATCTTGGCCAGCACTGCTGTGTTGGGCATGGAACGACCAAACGTGGATGTTAGAGAGAAATTAAAATGGAACCCAGTTGGAATAATAAGAGTGAATCTATGTTTTGTCGTCCATGATTTTCTCATTCCAAACATATTCCCTGTTTGAACCAACATCTCATCATTGCAAGAACAGGCTTTGATTATTGTAAGCTAATTTGAAAGACATTATATATTTGTGATGGAGAGAGCTCAGTGTAATGCAGTGTGTGCGATAGTGCTCATGGATGGCTGCCCTCATGTGTTTGAGTGTGTACTAGCTCATGCCAAATTCAGGGTCTACGTGCAGAGTTATGTGTTGCTAAACATCACTAAGATCCAACAGCCCAGTGTGATGCCTTTGGTTTCCAATCTCATGCTTCACGCCTGCTGCCCCTCTATCATGGATTCTTATTTAAAAGCAGGACCCTCGCCGAATCCCCTGAGGAGCAGATGATGTGCAGGTTTTGGTAGGGACCATATCCAATGAATACTGTCCCTATCACTATGAATGGTATTCAAGAGTTCCAGTAACTGATCCAACTCTTAGCTTCTCTATCTGCAGGGCAACGAATGCTGTCAGCTCAAAAAAAACAAAACAAACCCTATGCATTACATCAGAAAAAGGTACGCCTGATTCCTGAGTGTATTTTCTGTTTCAGAGACCACAGTCAGATTTGTTCGTAAGACATTGCAGATTATTAATGTGCGTGATTAGCACAGACTCTTGATTCTTTTCCTGGAGCTGCTGCGGTTTTTATTTAAGAGTACAACTCTGCTCCACATTCCCCTCTTTTAAATGCATCATAAATAATGTCCTATCTTTAAACATGCCTAAAATGAAATGCGCAGAAGGAGGGGGCAGTAAATATGAGCCGTCCACGTGCTCGTCTTGTCCATGTCATCAAGCTGAGTGCATTCAAAGGCTTCATGGAAGACTAATTGTGCAGATCTGGCCCCAAAACATGATCTTCCATAAATATTATAATGCATTTTATTTACTTGTTATTTTTAATGAACACTTCAACTTCTCGAGACAATGATATATTAATGCGCGCAGGTTCACGAACAGGTTCTCACATATAAAATAAAGACTTCTGACGTGACAAATAAGTCAAACTGCTGCTGATTTTTCTCAAAATTCACATCCAGTGTTGGGATTGTGGTTTATTTATATAAATAAAGTCGCCAATAAAGTTGAAAAAGTCCAAAAAAAACCATCAGTTAAAACCAAACACTGTAACAACAGAAAAAACACTGATTAATGTGAAACTTGAATTAAAAGTTCTTACATATAACTTTGATTTTAAATCACAGCCAATAAAAAAAATAGGAAGCTTTTTACCAACAAGAGTATATTTGAATGTAACCCCTTCATAATCAACATTTTGGTTAGTAACTGTAACATTGCTGTAACAGATGACATTTATTTTTAAATTGAATTACGTGACGTCATTACATGTAACTAGTTACTCCCCGACACTGTTTACAACTACTACATCAGCGCAAGCATTTTGAGTGGTCAGTATTTCTTTTGTGTCTTATTTTTATTTTGTGCTAACAGAATATTGCGCCTGATAACAAAGGGATAAAATGTCTCTGACTGTCTATAATGCACAACCGTGATTTTAAGTTATGTTTTAAAGCAACATACAACACACTGTTTTTAGAGTGAGACACCACGCTGTTAAAAGATAACTAGTATATAATAATTCTCCTGAGATTACAGAGATTTTTTTTAAAGGGCTGCAGTGAGTGGCGCTGCACTGATGTAGAGGCCTAGTTAAAAACTTCTACAATGACAAATACTTTATTCAGCATTCAGATGGATGTAGGAAGTTTGCTGAAGTAACCTGATGTGGTGAGCTAAAGGTGAATATACCACAAGGCTGCAGCCCGCCACCTCCCATTGTCTTGATAGGGGAGCAAGAGATGTACAGCGGCCTCAAATGGAGGTGGCATCTGGTGCCCAATTTGTCATGCCTGAATTACCCAGGAGCTGATAAAGGCTGAAGTTTTAATAAAAGTTGGGCGCCACAGATAGCAGGGTGAAGGACACTGATGAAGTGTCTTGGGGCCTATTTCCAGCTAGAGATAAGAACCTACAGAGAGAGGTGGGTCGAGGGTCTAGCTCAGTGTGATAATACGCTGATGCTGAGAAAAAAAAAAAAAAAGTGCTGTTGAAATGCAACACAGCACACATAATGGAAAAAATAATAAATAAGCAAATAAATAATGATGATGATCTAAACGAGGAGAAGCCAGGGTGGAGGCTATGGAGTCCTGAAGCGTCTCTGCCTGTAATTTGGCCACCCGCCAGCAGCCATTGCTCACCCTCAGCTGCGACGGCAAGCTCCAGATGTGCCAACGGCACGTTTTGGATTTTGCCAGCTGACTGCACCGTTTGATAGCCCGCTCTCTGGATGCCCATCACCGGCCGCAGAGATAGAATTAAATGATGATGATCTTCCCACAAGTTGGGTGAGGAAACAACGCATATAAATCTTGATTTCATCTCAGCGTGAGAAGTCTTTATCCATCATCACTCTTAATGAACAAGTCATTAGCCGCGATGAATGGCGCTCTGGGCTCCTGCTCGCCACTGCTGCTTTTGTTTGCAGCTTTCAGGGGCAACTTCCTGTGCCCTTTGAGAGGGTCAAACTCATTTCTCCAGATGTGGGGTAACCTCTCTGCTCCTGGGGTGGCTGCACACCCATGTACTAAACAGGGCCTGGAAAAATGAGGATTTTCTGTTTTTGCCTGACTGTCTGTATCTCTGCAAGTCTCTGCATGCCCTATCATCCAGAGAAGCACATTAGCAAACTCGGTGGCCGCCTATTATGGTAATTTTATGTGCACAATCCTCCACTTGATGCAAGCTTGCTATGTAAACAGAAAAAGGCTTTTTGTTATACTGTAATAGAAAACTACTGAGGAGATGTAAAACCATGCTGTGCACTGCAGCTACACTGTAATACAAATATATACCATCAACACTGGGACAAGACTTGATGTTTTTCTGTATCTGCAAACTTGATCAGTCTTTTATCTGTGCTGATAATTCCTGCCACAGTTTAAAGGATTCAGCATTTGAAATGAATGAGCTGTTTGGTGAACACGTTCTCTTCAAGACAAACATTTCCTGGGAGTCTTCGTTTTTATTTGCAAACACCGTGCTGCTAAAAGCATTGTTAAAGAATTTAACAGTGTGCACCATATACCCCCAGGCTACCAGAATCTAAAACACCTACATGAAAGTTGGATGAAACTGTTGTGATCTTCTCCTCCGCCTTCTCTGAAGTACAACAGTGCTTGAAATATGAAAAAAGAGAAGGCATCAATCCAGCTGTACAGCAGTAAATGTGAAGAGATAAAGGTTGACACCAGATAATTGAAAATATCTGGCACTAATACACTAGAGTCTGTGTTTGTATTTGAACATAAAGGAGAAGACTGGCATGTGACTTTCCTTGTTAGTGACAGCTGCCATGTTCCCCAGTCTGCTGGGACATACTGTACTGCAGGATTCATCTGACTTGTACAGTATGTCTGAAGTTCCTCAAATCCCCCAAGACACATCTTTACATGTGTGATGATTTTCCTGAAGAGAGGTTCCAGTTAAATCTTTTCAGAAGTTTTTTCCGCCTTGATTTTTCCTGAACCTTTAAGTCTCAGAAATAACAGAGACCAAACACAAAGCGTGAGTGAGCTTGTGTCTGCTGTTTTACCCATGGGATTATTTCTAGTCCTTTAAGAAAACATTGTAATTTTGTCTCAGTTTCTAATGGCAGGGTGTGCGATGAGCAATGGTAGCACTACACTGCGCTTCTCTAGTGATCAGTCTAATGCTTCAGTTGATGAAATAGAAATTTACTGATGTTGTGGATACGCACCATATTTATCTGTGTTTCCAGTTTCAACACGCTCTCAGTATAGGTGCAGAAGTGAAATACCCATTACTGCATGTGTCAGTGTCATAAACAATAGCGTCGACTCCTCGGAAGGAGGAAGGGCGGTAATGGAGGCAGTGCATCAATGTTCAGCACAAGGTCTGCAATTCACACCAGGAGAACACTCACCTGAGCATCAGGAATGCTGGTAGGGGCCGCCATTACCAGGAGCAGATGTGTAGGGGAAGACCGGTTTGTAAAATGAACTCTGTATGCACACGACTTAAAGGGTCAGTTCACCCAAAGCGAAGAGAAAATATAACAGTAACTCTGTCAAGTCTGCGTACCGGGGGTGGTTCCAAATGCAAATACATTATTCAGAAAAGCACAAACAGTGTGGTTTTCTGAATATTTCCCATAAAAAATGTATTTAGGAAGAAAAATAACATGAAGTAGTTGGTGTTCCCCTTGTACGGGTGGTGGTGTATTTATGCGCCGCCTACTCGTGCCGAAGTAAAAGAAAGACAACAGGAGAAACGAGGGCAAAGACAGCGCAGACTGAAAAGCAGCAGCACAGCCTGAGACAGCCTTTTTTACCTGGTTTATGAGGCTGCTTTGGGAAGTGGAGTTTTCATAGTATGTTAGCTCCAGCAGTGTAGTTCATTAGTTCAGTGATGTTTATGGTTACATATACGTGACAGTGTTTGAGTATAAACATAAAGTGTTCGTAATTATTATAATAGTTTAATAAACACTTCAAATATTCCGAAATTAGAAAACAGTTACAAAAACAGTTATGCCTAGTTCTACTTTTATTTGTATACAAATGCAAATACAAATCATTTTTCTGCCTCAACAAATACTATACTGAGCACATTCTGCACCTCTGTACTACTGACATAACACCACAGTTAGTGCTTTTATTTAGATATCTTCAGCTGCATTTGGTGTCACAAGTAAAACATAAAAGCAGTAGTAGTAGTAGTAGTAGTAGTAGTACTAAAAATGACTATTGATTGACTGAAAGACTCTTGAGGTTTTGAGGTCTTGAAAGTTTTTAGATATCATTTCATTAGGCTTTGAGCAACACGCAAACAAAAACCTACTCTGACTGCGATGTCAAAGGTGGATAAACCTCAAACAAAACTATCTGCAGGGTCGTGGGGAGTGAACTGACCTTTCAACATTTTAAAGAGGAGATTAATTAATTACTTTGTTTGTTGTGGAGCGATAGGAATGAGGGCTGCATTACCGTGGATTATTACTGGAAAATTACACAGCTCAAATAGCCTATGCACCTTCCTACAAGGTCTGTTTTGTAAAGGGTGTTATTTTAAAATAATAACGTACATGCAATGAGATGACTTACCGCGTGTGCATTTTTTATAAAACCACATTTGTTTTCGATCCTCTATAAGCAGAATAAAAGTCTTCTTTACTTTAACTTAACGTAAGTGCTTTCAAACTCAACTTAGCCATTTGATAATGAATAATAGAGGTGCTAACAGTCTTTTAGGGGGTCTATAAAGTAGTTACATAGGTCTCTCATGGCCTGTAAAGTGATGGTGCCTGAGGCCAAAAGTGCAATTACTTGGAAAAAAAAAAGAATACAAGCTCAGAGGGGCTTCCTCATCTGAAGGTGAGCATATTTAGTTTCAAAGTTTAATTCAAATGATCACTGGGAGGGAAAATGAAAAAGTTTGAAAGTACTGCTTGCTTATATTTCCACTGTCCGTGAGATTTGGAGGAAAAACGAGGACTTGTTGCAAAACCTTATGCAATATTGTTGACCTGATTTTCAAAATAAAAACTGTGGTGTGTGCTTTTGATGACTCCATATGATGTAGTGTAATAATAAAGAAAGAAAGTTTGAGAATGAAATACAACTACCAGCTGTTAGGCGTGTGTAGCAAAATACTGTTTATATAGAAGTTCAGAGCAGGCAGTCAAATAAAAAAAAAGGACCTTAAAAGCGGCCACTATCACTAAAATGTCCTTGTTTCTTGTCAGAATCTGAATCTCAGCACTCGTTGACAGTTTTGCCAATGAGCAGTGATAGCGCTGCCAGCTCATAGTACCTCTTAACTTTGCCTTGATTGTCACTGTTCTACCCCTGTGGTCATAGCAGCAACCTTTCCATGCCGTACGCTCTGTCCTTCAGTTTTTGCTCGATTGTGGGCATGATATTTTCCCAGAGGACCTCCCTTAGCCATTCTGCCGCCCCCTGGGACCACAGTTTTAGGTGAGGTTGCCAAATCTTTCAGCAGCATATGATACATTCTGGGTCATCTTGCTCTTACTGCTGCAAAAATTGAACTTATTTTTGTTGACCTAAGTAAGGCTACCAGTGGCAGAATGGCTGACTGAGGCTGTCTTTGTGTGTAAACAGACAGATATCATGCTGTCCCTTCCGCTCGGTGCAGTGAGAAGCCAAAATGATCAAAAATGCCATTAACCAGAGGTTTAAGTAGAAGTAAAAACACTACAGTGCAGAAATACTCCATTACAGGTAAAAGTCAGAGCAGAATGATCTGCTTCTTTTATTATAGAATATTGTATTATTCTACTTTTATATGTTTTAGTAACAAGTAACTACAAGTGTCAAATGAACGTGTGAGTAAAATGTACAGTATTTGATTTAGTGAAACACATCCAATAGGATATAAGCAAATACCACAGACCAACTATTACAATAAACACTCAATCAAACTGATACCTGCTATATATAGCCTACTGTAAATAAAGGCTGAAACAAAGGCAACATGTAGCGCTTTTGACAGATTTATGTCAGTAAATGCAACTAATAGAAATGCCTAGAACGTTGCAGTTCCGTAACAATGTTTAGATGATAAAATGTAGTTTGAGAGCATTTTTCTCATTTTTTGCTAATAAGTCATTGCATTCGCTCCCTCTGTTGGTTAAGTATTTCAACATCTACATGAAAACAGTTTTGTCTGTCTGATTTAATGAGGTACAGGAAAATAATAAAGCAATGAGTAGTGAAATAAACTCCTTCAGATAAAAGAGAGCCGTACTGAGAGTTTGATGGCACGCGGGCTTCAAGGAGCTTTTTGTCCTCAGAGCTGTTATTTCCCTGGCTTAAGGTGAACGTAATGTAGCTGCTGATGGGTGTTGTTGGGAGAGAAAGGCACAGCGATATGGTGATGACTGTGGCCTTGTCAGTAATTCAGCAGATCAGATGACACTTCAATAGAAGAGCGTGAGTGTGGGGTGGAATTTGAAAATTGAGTTGACAACACCAACTATAAAGGCGTTATGGTCTCTGGTATTGGACTTAAAACGGCTGCTGCCATTGTTGTTGAACAATGTGCTCGTGAAAGATTGCTCTATGAAGCAGCAATATTGCCTCTTGTACTTAAAAGTTAAGACTCGAATTTTATTTTTCTAAATTGAATAAGGGCACAATAGGAAGTCTCAGCAGGTGTGGATATAGTCTAAATGTTGCAATTCAGCTCGCACTGTGTTGTGCGATAAATGTTCGCATTAGGTATTCTGTAATTCCTATGAAAATGAGTCAAGAAACTGCATTTTTATGCTCTAAGACCATCAAAGAGTGAAATTGCATAGAGATTATAAGCCAGCAGTGATGCAATATTTTTAAGAGGTGTGATTGCAGTGGATTTAAACAAAAGCAGCTGTGGTGCAACATTAACATTGCTCTATCCTGTCAAGATTTCCTCTTAAAGTGTTATTTTCCCCCCTCGCAGTTCTGTCTGATTTAAAATGGTTTGGAGGAACAGTCTGCAAATCCTCCTTGAGCGGATTACAGCTGAGGTTGGAAAACTTGGGGCAATTTCATGTGCTTGCTAAATTGCATAGATACCAGTAAGTCAGAAGCAAATAATACAGCGAGTCCATTTTCTTGACATTTTTCAGCTAAATGTATTAGCGTGACTTTTTTTTTTTTTTTTTTGCCCCTGCGTGCTGAATTTAGAAGTTCATCGAAAATATATTGTTATTTCGTATCATTTATCATCTGTCATTCACAGAAAATGTACATGTATTTTCTAAGACAGTGCTGTAATGTGAGAATGTGGAAATGCTTAAAGTGCCAGTCCTGTATTAACAGAGCATTCAGCATGTACTGAGAGGTGTGATTTTATAAAGAAATTGCGTCAGCTTCTGAAGAATGCCTTTATGTTTCCAAACCCGGCTCTTTAACACACATTTCAGAGGAGGGCTGTCAGCTTATGGCATATTAGCTAGATGGGTCTGTTTCCCATGGGACACAAGAGGCTAGCTTGGAGGGATCCCAGGGAAGAAATGGAAGACACACTATGTGAAATGCTTTGCTCTGTCATTCCAATTCAGCACAATAAAAATCAAACGCAGCTTGGCCACAGACCACAGCTTCACCTGGAGCCTTCCACAGCGCAGTGCCAGCCTCCGACAAGATACAGCTGTTGTAAAAATAACGCTTTCCAAATTCATTTTAAACTGTAAACTGCAATGACCTGTAATTGAAAAATAAACTCTTTTCTTCTCGCACACTGCAGTCGTTCGCATAGTTCTGTTTGCTGTTAAATGGCAAATTATTAGACGCTACACCTGAAATTACACATTAACGTTTTAATTTCATTCCTATTTATCCTGTAGCACGTGTAATTGAATTCGCAAATGGAAGAAAATATTCAACTTTTTTTTGTATTAATGTTCAATTGCCTTGTGTAATTTCTCATTTCATGTATGAATGAGTAATGAAGGTCCCATTTTACCACATGTCCCATTTTCTCAGGGCTGCACTTTTAAGAGACAGTCACACAGTGTGCTCTCTATGTTGTTTTCCACAATGCTGACTGAGTACAGTAAAACAACCTCCGCCACGCTACTTGCCCTTATGGACCCAGAAAACATGAAATCAATACTGCATGCATTTCAAGCAGGAAAATTCTGTTATTGAGTATACTGCTATATAATGGTTTCCATTATTGACAACTATGAGTTATGAAATAAAACCTAATGCAATGAGGATGAGGAAAATAGTATTTGAGGGTTTTCATTGGATCAATTTTAAGTCAGAGCAGTGTATTTTGATGACAATAAAATGCTAATCCTTCCCCGCATAGAGCATCAAAAAAGGTTAGGAAAGTGCAGAGGTATCAAAAATGTTAACATGAAAGAGCATGAGAAATAATGATAGCGTCTTCTGGGTTGTCTTTCTTGATTTTCCGAGGGCCACTCTGCTGGAATTTAACTTGACAGTACTGAATGCTTATTGGTTAGTTTTTCCAAACACAGGACGATGAGCTCGTTGCGGCAAAACACTGATCCACACAGTGTTCGTGTCCAAAACGTTGACGTGGTAAATGACCAGATAATCAAGTTATTGCTTAAACGCAAACCCAAACTTTTCTTCTTTTGCTTGCATATGCACACCGCCTTTAAAGAGAGCAACAGATCTGGTGCATGCCGTTTTTACCCTTAATGTTGTATCTAAAGTTGATATTACATCCAAATAAAGCCATCTTATAATTAATATTTTCAAATCTGACGTTAGCCTCGAACACCCTTTTAAAATGAACCGTGAAGTCATTTTGGAGAAGTGAGTTTTTTTTTTCCCTTAGTAGTTTAAAAACAAAGAAGCTTTTTTTTTTCTTTTTTTTTTAATCTACTTCTGACTTTATTATTTCTGCTGCTCTATGTTTTCACAGAGCTTGTGTATATTAGCTGTCATGCAATAATTAGAAGAACTCTAATGTGAATTTAACAAACCGGAGCTTGTGCATACAGTAGTCAGTGTGACCATGCTATTGATGCAGCCCTCTGAATGTGGCTGATCTCAGATGACCCTTCCTCTTTTCTCCCCCCCATCGCCCCCCCTCCTCCTCCCCTTTCTTATCCATTACATGGGAGCTGAATGATGGTGATTTGGTTGAGGCCCAGTGAGTGCCTGTAGAAAATTGGTTGGTTGATAAAAACCCTCCTATCAAAGGGGGCTACTTTCTCATTTACATTTAGATGAGTATTGATTATTTATTTACTCAGTGGAGTGGGATTCTTTTCCAATCTTATCTCTCGTCTGTGCCTGTCACCTGGAAAAAAAGAGATAGAGTTCTTGACACCACACTAAGATAACAGCATTTTGTAGAGCAGATAAAACTTGGAATGGTGGTCTCTGCCTCTATATTCCCTTTTTCCTCCTACCCAATTTTGACGGAAAAGAGAAAGTTTGGAAAATTAAAACTGATAGCCCTTGTTCAAAGAGGGGGGGGGGGCGCAGGTGAAGGAATCTCAATTTGCAGGGGGAACAAGTCAAATTGGTTGTCCAGATATGGTCAGGCTGCTTCCACTGGGAGAAATCTTATCTTAGTTGTCTCAGTAGTTTAGGATTTCCATCAGATATAATATAATATTGTTTGATATTGGTGTGCAACAGTAATGTACATTTTTATCTGGACTATAATAAGATTTTATCAAATACTGCATGCTGACTTACATATGATACCAGTGTTTGCAGACTGTGGAAATGAAGCCCGTGGACATGTCTGTCATGTTCTAAGTGCTAAACTCTGGTGATGTTTGGATGGTTGAGCTGGGGATTGGTCATGCATTGCCAATGAGTCTGGAGGCTTGTGGCAGCGTGAGGAGCTTTGTGAGACTGACTAAAGGTGTTTAGTGTGGGAGGTGCAGCATGTGGGTGCTCTGTAGGAATTGGGAACCCCTGACAGACCCTGCCTCTTCTTCTCAGCTCTTTGATGGAGAATGAAGAGTCTCTTGAGGTGGCCTCTGTCAGCTCCACTCCTCCTCAAAGCAGACACCCAGCTTCATCACAACACTGCCGCGCCTTCTCACCCTTCAACCCCCGGGCCACTCCCATCCTCTCATGGTCACTTTTCATCTCCTCTCTCTCTGCACAGAGGATGTTGCCACATAGACTTGTAATCACTCTATTTAGAGTATATCTAATGGGGAGCTTGCATATGCTTTGACCCCAGCGCGGATCAAGGTTGGCGATATGGCAGGTTGGTACAGTATGCAGAGCTACATGGACAATGACTATCCACTACTGCCTCACAGAAGGTGACTTATTATGCAGCTCAAGGATTATAGCCCATTTTTCTTTGTTAGCCAGTCAGTCATTAGCCTAGTTACACATCTGGATCCCCACAGCAATTTAAGGATATGGAAGGTTCCCTCAAAAAACCTAATTAGTCCAACTGGAGAGGAACATCTTGTTTTCCTACACCCCTAATGGATTGGACCAAGGTCTTTTGAAATGCAAACCCATCAAGGAGATGGCTGAAAAAAGCTCCCACCCCCCAATCACCTCCACTGCGCCTCAGAGCATACATCCTCACTTCGAACTTGGTGCTTTCCTGAGCTAATACAGCTATCTGCATTAATATTATTTATACAGTATGTCAGAAAGCTCATTTACATGTGTAGCCACCTTTAGATCCAACTGCGCCGCAGTGTGAGCTGCTTTTGATGGACTGGATGGACTGGATATTACAGCGGAGGCACATTTTGTTTTTTGTGTAAATGACAAATTGCTTTACATGTATATTGCTTTGTTTTTGGGTGCCTATTATTTGAAAACATTAGAATAAAATGATGATTTTTCTATGTGACAGCTATGTGAAAAGATTTTTTTTCAATCCCTTTGGTCGTATAGTTATTATTCAACATCTCTGAGAAGGGTCTGAGAAACATTGCTTTTTAGTAAAAGTTGTGTAATATATAATAATGAATGGCATGATGACTAAAGGATAATGATGATATTATTAACAATAATAGATTTAATAGCTGTAATATGTCTAAAGGGCATCAACCATTTTAGTTATTCATTTTTGAAGTTATGGTAGATAATATAGCTGCATATCATCTGCATAACAGTCAAAGACAAAGGATAATGTGGATAATATGACCTGGGATGATGTAGAGAAAGAATAAAATCTGGCACACGGTGTTTAATCTTTGCAGGTAATGAGACTCACTTTCCAAGTATTATGGAAATTAATTCAAAGTGATTATATTGCAAAAGAGAGTACGCATTACGACCTTAAAACAACATTAAAAAGCAAACCAGATAAAAAAAAATGCCTCAATGCCAGAAAACACAGTGCAGGACATATATAAAAAAAGGCTCTGACACTTCTGCTATACAGATATGAAACGTATAAAGTATTTAAGCCTCACCTCATGTATCTCTACTTCTTAGTCTACTGTATAAACAGTATAAACTGACTATTTTTATCTCTGTCGCTCAAGAGCTGCTGGATTTATATAAAGCCTATAGCTGGTTGTAATATATGTTAATCAGGGCTGTCAGATAGTTGCCGGACGTTAAAGAAAGGCCCACAAAATCAGTAGTTCACAGTCAGCCCGCCTGCGAAATCTCTCATGTGACTCTTGTAACTAACCCGCATCATTCTCACTGTTTGCCTACAGGAGGAGACCACACGTGTGACTGGAGCTCTGTGACATGACAAGATGCCATGTTGTGAAATTTAAAACAAAGTGACACGGAGCTGCACTACATTTCATGATACGCATTGAGATGCGAGTTAATATGAAACATGTTTTTGGTTTTTTTTCCCCCTCCCTGTTCAGTCTTAAAGCTGTTTTGGTAAAAAAAAAATGTTTTTTTTTTTTTGTTTTTTTTTGGTTAGTATTTTTTTTTTCCTTTTTCTTGAGATTATAAAGCATTCACAAACTACAAAGTGGCAGCACACATTTCAGCGAGAAACACTCACTACTCTGAATCCTCCAGACCTCTCTGACTGAATATGTGTGTGTTGCCATTGTTAGCTTTGAAGGAAGAAAAAACGAATTGGTCCATCAGCCTTCCAACAACAACAGGGATTGAATGGCAAGGTAAGTACAGCACACAGACTTGGCCGGCTCACTGATTAGATGACAAACTGTAAGGTTCGGTCAATCAAGTCCGCTTCAGAACTGCTCATTTACAGCTTTCGGTTGGAAATGACGTTTTCAGCTATCCCCACAGGACAGCATAAATCCAAGAAGAGATCTCATATTTCTATCTCTTACTTGACTTTGTTGCAACACTGAGATGAGACCAGGGAATTTTCTTGTATTCGTCAAATTAAGCTCAAGACAAACAACGACAATATGTAATGGAAAAACTGTTAATGTTTAGTTTAAAAGCTTGGGTCACTTTGGAGAAAATGAGTGCTAATGTTGTTGTGGTCATTAAACTTCAAAATGCATAATCCACACAATAATCTTTTTTTTTTTTTTTATTTAACATCTATCCCTACTTTTTGAAGTTTCGTTCCATAAAGCAGTCGAACCCCTCACGGTTTAAAAAAGCTTGTATTTTGCATATTAGTTTGTCATTAATCTCTCTGAGAAGAAGACGATTTTCCACAACCGTTCACAGCCCTTTACCAGCTCTTTCTTTTTATATTTGATTTATTTTTTACTTTATTTTTACGACCAAAGTTTAGACAGACTGTTCTGTTTTCCCGGATTCCGCTATGCAAAGTTTTGCGAGAGCCAGAAAACTCACCTTTGTCTCAGACTCCCACAACCCTTTCGCTTTCTGCACAGGAGCAGGGCCAGAGGTTGGGAAGAGGAACTGTCTGAGGCATCACTACCTCCATTCCTCATGGCTACATCTGCCAGAGCCTCCTCCCACCTGTCTGAAGCTGCTGAGATTTATGTGCCTGTACACAAGAGGGCCAATCCAATGTGCCAGGCCACGTGTTTGCTTCCTTTTATACTGACAGTTGTGTGTATGATACTTTAGCTGGCTTCTAGTGAGGTTTGGCCCAGTGTATCTGGAATCTGTCATAAGTGGAAGTTTGAAAAGGTTAGGACAGTTCAAGGAAGATAAATGGTGAATTGGGAGGACAGCTGATGCAGGAACACAAACACTTCAAGACGATGGAGTAGACGAGGATGATCTTCTTTTCCCACGAAACGTTGCGGTGGGTTTCTCCCCAGCTCACCCTAATACCTGCTACAGCAGCTGCAGATGGATCAAATCATCCATTACAGCAGTGCACTGCCTCTCTAACAGAAGTTTCTACCGAGCAGGCCATTCATATGAGCCACTCTATTACTCTCATCAAAACAAATGATAAAGAATGGTTATTGGGTTTTCACAGTGTCTTTTGTATAATAAAGCTCGTTAACTGCATTGCACAAAACAAATGGGCAGAATAATCAGTATACTTATTGACATTGTGTCATTTCTAGTTAGAGCAGGAAGAGGACTCTCACTATGGCTCCGGGCTTCGCCTTCTATCTCTCAAGAGGAAGAGCGCTAATGGTTTCTGAAAGCAGGGATCGAAGGAACTCATAAAGCTCTGCAGGATGAGACGAGAGAGGAAGAGCATTATTAATCCTTTTTCATCTGAATACATGATGCTCTGTGCAGTATAGCGCAGTCTTGAGACCAGTACGATGCTGCATCTCATTAAGCGCCGCAGATGGACGTGTTTATGGTGTAAACTTGAACTCCAAGTGGATGTGAAAATAGACTTTTGTCAGGTTTAGCTTTATTTACTCTTTGACTACTAATTTCCAGTAGTTGTGTTTTTAAGAAAGTGTGGCTGCTGGTTGGATGATGTTCATTGGTTCCTGCAAATGGAGCTGTAAATGTCATGTTTGTGAGCTTAACACCGGAGACTGAGGTTTGCGCTGTGTGTGCGAGGTTCAGGCAACAAATACAAATTGAGGAAATATTGTGTTTGTTAAAAGTTAATAGATGAAATTTTAAATCATCGATGACTTTTTCAATAGTCAACCGGGACTATGAATATGTCTGTGTTGGCATAACTTTGTCTAGGCTTAATTTTTCTTTAGTTTTGGATGTTGTAGGGAAAACTACTTTTATCACTTGGTCACTGATTTAATTATGTTTGTTCATCTAAGTCATAAAAATATAATTGTCACAGCATTACATTGGTATTTCAGTTTCAGTTGTCAGTTTTTATGGTGCATTGTCTTCACCCAGATACAGCACTGAAGTTCTTCACATTCATCTCCACTGGGGTTTCAATGTGTATTACTCACATTTCTCCCCCTGCTGTTTTATATTTGTTAATAAAAGCTGATAGATAAATAAATCAAAGTGTATGCGCGTCTATGTGGCCTCACAGGTCAAACCCACGGCGAGTAAGCTGCTCGGCTTCCCTGTTATTAAGCGATGATTGACAGCTGTCATGTCTTCATCACCGCAGACTGATATTTGTCAGAAGCCATCTCTTTGACAGAGGATCTGAGGGTCTTCTCAGCCAAGAGACGGAGTATGGCTGCTTCAGTGCGCCACAAGGCTTCGCCTACAGAAGAGCGATGCCTGCAACCAGCCTTTGCAAATAAAATTATGTCTGTATTAATTTATATTACATTTTGTCACGTCACAGCATAATATATCTTGTTTTTTAACATTATTATGCATTATACTTTATTGTATCATTTGATCATGTTGTTATTACTGCAAAACCAATGTAGCATGAATACACAACTGGATTTACAGTAATGATAATTAACTCAGGCTGCATTATTTGCAAGGAAGACAATATACATACCTGTAATCCGTTTCTGCATCAAGCTGATTTTTAATGATGCATGCTTTATAATTTATTTAAAAGTCTATCTTTCACCACTTGGCTGTGCTAGATGTTTATCATCATTTATCATCTGCATCAATCTGCCCAGCTGTAAAGAACCATGCTGGGAGAATGAGTCTCTGCTGTTACAGTTGCTTTGTACTGCTGCCTTAACAACCCAATCAGCTGGCCCCGTTCTCACTTCCTCATCAATGCAAGCACCGTAATATATGATAGAGCTGTGATTTATAATCCATGCTCAAAATTAAACAGCATAAATTACTCTTATTTACTCTGCAGGTGATAAAGATCCCGTCAAATAATGTCACTTGAGCATAATTTTTATAGAACAAATGAAATTTGTTATCAGGGAAAAGCAGGTCAAGTTCATCAATTAAAAGTCTGCTCTTTTTTTCCGTCGCTGTAAATGGTCCGGTGCTATTTAAAATGATTGATTTTATTATTTCTTCATTTATTAAAGTACTACGTGAGGCTGTAGCATGAGTAATCAGGACAATAGAAACTGAGTCAGCATGAATATCTTAAACTGTCACTTCATAATTCAGAAACTCAGACTCTTCTCTTCTTTATGAGTGTTTTGACCGCATCCATTAGGCACAACACACCGAGGAGTTTTGGAGAAAATTCAGGAGGAGTGACATTTTGTGTTTTGAAAAGATGTCCCATTTCTACTTTAAGTGGAACACTGATGTTAAGTGCTTTTATGACTGTCAAAACCTTTGGGAAATTACTTTCTGAATAATATATACTGCACAGGGAACTAATATACACTGCAGAGGAAGCCGGATTTAAATAATGTCTTGTCACTGACTGAGATCATCCTATGAATTAGATACATTTATCCTCGCATGTAATGTATTTTTAATTTTTATTTTGTTATATCCATGTGTTATTTTTATCCATGATCCCCTGGATCCTGGCCTGAAAGGGTTAAAATCTGTGCTACTTGGAGAAAAGGAATGAGGTCCCGGGAATGTTTTACAGATAAAATAAAAAAGAATCAGGAGAATGAGGGAAAGAAGAGAAGTTGAATATATATTTCATGTGATAAGAGAAAGATGAAGCGCAAGAAAAAAGATTCCATTACAGCTGCGACAGTTACAAAACTGCTGCTGTGTGGAGTAGCCTCTGTTGAAAAGATTGATGCAATAAGGACTGACCTTGGCTTGGAGCAGGAGTCGGTGATGTATGTATGAGCATCTCCCTGCTAAATGGACCCAGATTTGTAGCACTAATATACATGGAAGCCCAGTACCAAACTCACCAGAGCTATAAATCAACAGCCACTTTGGGTGTCATTTCTGGTTTATATTCTACTATTGTTCTATGCTTTTAATTCGTGTCACTGCCATCTGTTCATTTGATGCAGTTTCATACTGTATGATTTGGCTCTGGAGATACTGTGCAGACAATCCCTGTTAGATCATCAGTGTGGATTAACTGCACTGTTGTAAATTCCACAGAGGCTATCTCTGATTCGTATGTAAAGAGAATCTCAATTGAGTGAAATCTTTACACGTCGCCTCGGCACAGAAAATATAAAAGAAAACTTTTATGGTTTGTCAAGAACTGTGCAGAAAAGTGATTCAATACAAAAACTACAATGAAGGCTGATAGTAGGACGAAAATGTGTCCTGTTAAATTGTTTTATTTTTGCAAGCGTGGATTCCTGTGCATTTTTTACTGGCAGTCTGCCTGTACTGGAAGCCCTGAGGAAGGCTGTATATACATGAAACCTTTATCTGGATTGCTCCAAGTCTCAAGTTTTTTTTTTACATTTTTTTTTACATCTGTCTCTACCAAACATGTACGTACACTGTGGGAATCAAATCATTAAAGAAGTTAAATTAAGTGAGTTCATAATTAATACAGCATCATTAGGGCTTTTGTTGTGTATTAGTTGTTTTAAACTAAAGCTTTCTAGCATTCATATGCAGCAACTCATGAGATGAGATGAACTTCATTTATCCCCCAAGGGAAACTGAATTGAACTTGAGCTCAGATAGAATAAAATATACATTCACATACAGAAAGGCATAGTGTATATTCAATAGAAAAATATAAATGTAATTACCAGACTAGGTTAATTCATGCTCAACCCTCCACAAACTACAATATGTCAGATAATTTGAAGAGAAGGAGTCTCGCACTGAAAAGAGACAACATTATTTCTGTGCAGTTTTTTTTTTTTCCCTTAAGAAACTCTCACTTTTAATGACAACATTGTGACTAAGAAACGCTAAAGAAGAAGAAAAGGAAAACCTTGGAAGATTTTCAAACTCTTCAAAAACTTTTAAATTCTCCCTCTCATGTCCTAACCTCGGAAATCTTTCCATTCCCACCACATATAGGTTAATATTGTGTGTGCGAGAGGGGGTGGGGAGGGGAACACTGACAGAGGTCAAAAAGGCCATTTTTGTTTTCTTTTTTAAATCCCCTGGCAGTGTTGCAGGACATTGTGCCTTAAATTGTGTACATCACCCTAAACCTAAAATCATCCTCTAGTGCCTTTAATAAAGCCCCGATAAGTCCCCTTTCATCCCATGGCCGCTTCAATTTTACTGTGCCACCGAAGTTATTTAATCAGCGCTGCAGTCTCCCATTCACAGTGTATTACCAATTCTGTCTGTGATCTTTATCAGTGCGGTGATGTATGTATGAGGCAGATGTTCCAAGAGGCAGAGGAAACAGAGGCCATGAATGAATGAATTATTGGACTCACGAAAAGGAGCTATAGATATAGAATTTTGAGCCCTGTAATATGTTTGCTTTCTCTCCCTTATCTTGCCAGACAAAAATACACCTTATCTCAGACTGCTGGGGTCTGCATGAATGTGGAGCCTCTCCAAATCATCCTCTCGTTCAGTTTCTTTGTGTTGCATTTGGATAGGTTGTTACTGTTCGTTGGGGCTGTTGTTATTTTACTGTTGTGTTGCTCCTCTGCATGTAATTCGGACAGGATCCTCTGCTTTGTTTTGCGCGATTGTTGCTGTTGGTGTGGGTGAGGGGACTGTGAGGGACTCTATTTCAGACTCAGTGCACTTGAGTTTTATGCAAACACAACATAATCACCAATTCTAAGACCACACCTCTCATTCAGCCACACACAGACACGCAGAATTTGTACTCCTTGTGCATGAATTTAGGCATATTGATAATAAAAGGCAAAGATGCCAAATGTTTATTTTTTTTGTCTGTGTTTCATATTATGTGGATTTGCAATGAGTGTGTGGAAAAGGAAAGGGCATTTGCACCCACACTTACACATACATAGATATATATATATATATATATATATATATATACACACATAACACACACACACATACAGCTGCGAGCCAAAAATACACTAGGCTGCTGGATAATGAGGGTGGACAGGGCGGAATTATCACTTCACATCACAATAATATTATCCTTCTCACAACTCCCGCAGCATCTTCCATGACGGTGTGACATTTCCATTTTACTCGAGTTTAATCTTGCTCCTCTAAATAAAACCATAGCCTACAGGCCCTTCCCAAACTGACCCAGTCCTATTTTAATCACATGGAATTAAATAACTACAGTTTAACACTGTACTTGTTCTGACAGCAGTCATGACAAGTGGTTTGCACAGCAAACTTCCCCTCTAGTCAAATAAAGAATAAAAACAGAGTAAATGGAGGCTGAAGATGACAGGAGTGATACTCACTATCAACGACTATTTACTTTAACAATGAAAAAGACAAAAAAATAAATTTCCCTTTGCTAGATTTATGTTTTATGACAGTGGGGATGTTTTTGTTTTTTACATTTTATGTCAGTGAAGAATTAACCAAATATCTCACTAAAATAACTGTGATAATACAGGCACTACATAACAGAAAACTATGAGCTGCTGTAAATTAGATTTCACTGCTTTATCTTTTTGCTGCTATAGGAGCTCTATTTGCAGATAAAACATCAAATGCAAACACTCCAGCCTGTCAGAAGTGCAAATGCAAATATGTGCAATCAGTTGTTGCACCGTGCCTCTAATCATCACCTCAGGTTTAACAATGCCACGTCTAATATGAATGTCAAACTACCCTGCATGTTTTCTTGGAAAGGAGTGTCAGAAACATATATGTGATGTATATGTCTGTATTGGCAACCGGGAGTTTTCTTACAGGTCAAAGAAAGCCGCAAGAACTTCCATTTTGCATCTCTTGTCAATTCAAATGCTGTGCATCTCTCCCTGCAAGCCAGCTCTCCTCCTCCATCTCATTCCTTTGTTGCACTGGGGCTGAACACTATGTTAACCTAGTAATTGGCACTGGGCCTTCCCCATTATACGGCTTTCTATTGAGCCGTTCTACATGACTAGTTAAAGAAGATGGCATGAAGATTAATGAAGTCCAGCTAATACAGGAGGGGGGTACCTCTCCAACACTTCCACTGAAGAGATAGCACAGACCAACAACAGTCTTCCCCCCAGCTCAGCCATTTCTCTACACCTTTTTCTATATTGCCTGTTTTAACCCGTGAACTCTGGACCTTCCACTTGTGTTGCAAAGCCACCACAGCATCCTGGTTTGATTGATGTCGCTACAGCAGTCAGTCTTTTCCCTTTGAATTGAAAAGCCGGCTCTCCAAAATAGATTTTCCAGCACAATTCACGCTGGCTGCCAGTAGATAGAATGGCAGGGCAACCCTTTATGCAGTTTCATTTAAAACCATGAGGTAGCTGACGTGTTCATTCACTTTTGGCAAATGCCCCATTGGATAAGGTCTACAGTCTTCAGTTTGATATTGTCTGGGTCGGTTTCATTGCTGATGTTGAGCCACCAATAACAGTGAAATGATAAAGCAGAAAATGTGTCCTCACTATGAGACCAGGAGTAAAAGAAACAATGAAACTTTTTCTGAAAACGAGATAAAAATCACCCGTTTGTTCACTCAGACCTCAGCTGTCATACTTTCTCTTATTTCACTATTTCTATCTAAATGAAATTGGCTTGAAATGCTTGATTGCGCAGCCAAAATCCCTTAAAAGTTAACTTTAAAATCCAATATAGGTGCCTGTCCTTTTCCAAACAGAAAAGCGAAAACACTTCACATTGCTAACCAGGAGTGAGCCATTTTAACGGCTACATTAAAACCCCCAGAGCTGCTTAGATGCAACACTCGTGAAAGGTTGACTGCAGCTTGTTCTTTGGGTGCTCTTGTAATCAGATAAATTAACCAAAGCTATCAAAAGATTGCAATAACACTCAACGGCCCCATAAACTTAAGAGCTGCAACTGTGGAGGGAGCTTTATGACAGACGTCACGAGAGCATGCTGATTTATTTGTGCACCCCTGTCCTATCGATCTTTTGTACAGAGGCCTTACTCTGCCTCTCAGGAGAGACCTCTCAAGCCAGGTTCTCACCGGCAACCATCAAAATCAACTCTGCGGGAGCAGGATATTGAACGTGCACGAGTGTATGCGTGTGTCACCGCATGTGCTTGATTTTATGACCCTGAACATGTGACAGTGAGTGGCTGTAGTGTACGCGTGCATGTATTCCTCTGGTGTTTGTGTAACATTAGTACATCAGGAAAGAACGCCGCTAATGAAATTAAATAGAAAGCATGTGTGGGTAGCAAAGTGACCCGTATCCAGTTTGTGCATGTAATCAATATTATAGCTTGGCCTCTCTTGGTTGTTACTTTAATCAAGAACAAGCTCTACCTCTCTTAATCGCTTGGTCCCAAGATGAATGTTTCACAAATGCTGCTGAACATATGCTTTGATATATGCATCTGATTGGTGCAAATAATGTATGAGGGCTTTCTTTTTCAATTGGTTCCAAGAATTTTTATAATTTGGATGGCAAATTATATTAATTATTCTTTTGCACCGAGCCCTTTTAAGGATCTCCCCTTTCTCATGAAGACACCTTTTTGTGGTTTTAATCATAAATGAAAAGTACGACACATAAGGGCACCCAATCATATGGTACATATTGCCTCATCCTTTTAACAAATATGTTTCATAGCCCTATTAAAAGGGGTCTTCATCTGTCCTGTCAAAAGGCAGCCTAGCAGGGTTTTTTAGTTTAATTACACTATCCAATTAAAAAAAAAAAAAAAAAAAAAAAAAAAAAAAAAACCGACCCACATACTGAACCCCCAC
>JAPQRN010000027.1:14148361-14168776 GCA_037367275.1 Coranthus polyacanthus
GAATTCCTTAAAAAAAGCTAACAAAAAAATATATTTTTTAAAAAAACCGAGCCGCATTCTGATCCGCCTCTCCTTGGGTTTGAGTGGATATGACATTTACAAGGCTCGCCTTTCAAGCAGACAATGGCGTGATTGATGAGGTGCAGACGCTATGAAGGAGGCGATTGCCATGTGGAAGCAGTGCTTAGTGCACTTTGATTTATTTATCATCTGTTTCTAAAGCAAGGCTGGCTGCTCCAGGTCCACACTGCTAGGTGAGGCTGTAGGTGGACTGCAGCCTTGATGCTCTGTGCTCCGAGTTTAAACAGCAGCCCGCGACGAGACGGGAACATGGCACTTTAACATAAGAGGCACCCCTGTAAAACCCTGAGTGGCAGTATCTTAAGGACTATCAGGCCTCCAAATTGTTGTCCTCATTGTGCGGTGGTGTTGAGTCCAGTAAATGTTGCTGTTATTGACATTGACACGCTGTGGTCAACCAGCAGGGGCCTCTTGTTAGCTGACTCTTGCTGTTTTGTGTGTTTAGAGTATGATTAATTCATTCAGTAGGGAGAAAAGCTGGATTCAGTCCATAGACAGATGCTGACGAGTGAAAAAGTGAGGCTGTGAGCAGAAATACACACTGCCTTTATGTCAAATCTCTGTGATATATTTTCAAATAAAACATATGTCCAGTATTTTTATAATTGAATTGTCACAACTGGCTAAAGTGTGGTTTCCATTGAAAGTGAGAGTCAAATAAAACACCTTCACATCATTTTGTAAAGACTCACATTTCAATTGGCTTTTTATGATTCAAAAGGTTTGTGAACTCTTTTGTACCCGACTGCACTACTGAGAGTTTTAGCACTAATTTGAGGTCTTGGCTTCAGTTGTGAAACTTACTTTTCTAAAGGAAATGGTAACATCTTGATAGGAACATCTTGAAAAGCACAGCTGCATTGAAACTCAGTGAGGCGTGCTCACTCGCTGCTGCAGCAGCACCAACCTCATCAGAATCCACTGATGAACTTAGCCTCTGACATCTCTCTTGTCTTCACACTTGTACAGCGATGGAGTCAGAATAATTTAAAGCAATATTTCATTTTTCAGCACATATACCTCAGTAAGGGTTTGTTAATAGCTGACCACCAATCCTGGCTGCTCGAGGTATCCATAGTGATGTATTTCATTTGCTTTCAATTTGAAAACTAATTATAAAAACTTTTTTTTATATTCATGCAAGATGGCATCATGTGGCACAAAGCAAGAAATCTTTACTTTGTCTTAATTCAGTCTGTTTCTTTTTTTTGAGTAGCATATGATTTAGATGTGGAAAGTGGAACGCTTAAATGCAAGTGGAGTAGAGTGGGGTTTTTTTTTTTAGTCGCATCAAAAATTAGCCCGTGCTTAACGCATGGCGCTTTTATATAAAACCGCATTACACTTCCAAACGTGAACCCGCGACATCGTCTAACATAGAAGCGCCCCGATTCCTCAACTGGAGCGCATCATTTCTTTCAAACTCGGCAGTAATGGGTGGCACTGTTAACTCAGCGTGATGATGGTCAGCCCTTGGAGAGGGAGCAAGGGTGAGCCACCTTTGTTGTTTATGTGTTGCCTCTCTGGCAGCCTCCTCCATACAGAGACTGAAGGGGGGAGTCAGGAGACAGATGCTTAACGACTCCCTCAAGGCCACAGCTCCGGCCCTTATCTCATCCCCAGTTTGTGCAGGTTGCCATAGTAACTGACATGAACACTTGAAAAGATGAGTAACACTAGTATATTGGTCTACAAGCTACCAGAAGAATTTAATAAACACGTAGAACAATAAAGTCATGATCTTAATGTGAGGTTAATATGCCTATAAGTGCTTTTGTTCTGTTAAAGCAGCTGTAACACCCAACGACTACGTGGCACATTTCTGTCAATCAGAGCCCTTGAGGTGATAGAGTTTATGTTTGTGAAGAAATGCGAGGTTTAGGAGACTTGTTAGGGGTTTATTATACGTGTCTCATAATAGTTCACATTTACTCAGCATATATATATGTACCTAGTATTCATTGTTTTTTGCCCTTAATTCTTTTTTTATGCATTTCTTCGTGTATTTATCTAATTTGAATTCTACCCTGCTATTTGTCTGGTCTCTGTAGAAGCATTCAGCCAGTAAAACATACTTCAGTGGATGAAGGATAATCACCTGAAACACCTGAAAACTCTCAAAGTGATAACGTGTTGGTGACAGGTAAAGAATTCCACTGACATGTTTTGAGCTTTATTTATGTACCTTTTCTTTAGTTAATGCTGTTAATAACCAGCTAATGAATTCAGGGTTAATGTGCATCTGCCATGATACATCAGGCTATAATTTGGCAAACATAGTCACATTTAAATAATCAGGAATTTAATTGGATATGTTATTTGATGTGGAGAAATGACAAGAGCAAAGTAGCAAATTAAATTATTGTATGTCTATTGACACTGACTGAATCATAAACTCACACGTAAAAAAAAAAAAAAAGGAAAAAAAAGCCGCATTTAAAAATACTGGGTTAGATGAATTCAGCTTTTCAGGCTAACTCTTCCATATGTACTGTATAATAGTGAAAAAAACAAATCTGCTGTGTTTGTCAGCAGAGGTTGCCACTGCGTAGTCACAGACTGGGCCTTGAAGAGGAAACTAAACTAACAAGAACTGGTTGCACTGTTGCTGGTTGCACCAGCATGTGCACCATGGTGATCAGACAGGTGTTTTGACATCTCCCTCTCTCCTCTCAGTGAAACATCTGGCACTGCTGCCAGGCCTAATTGTAACAGTATTTTGCAGGCTGTCAGTAACCTGGACACTAACAAGCAAAACAAAATTATAATAATGATGCAAGTAAAGCATTTTTAGAAGACTGTTGGCCTATGTATTTATGGCAGAGGAGAAACGTACTCAGGGTGAAATTATCTGTATTTTGTATCACATACATGTTGTAATTATTACCAGACTTCTTGTGTGTGAAAGCATGCACATTTTTGCATTCACCGATCACAAATCTGGTCACATATCTGGAACTGTAAATTCTTCTTCAGTTAAATATAACCAACCGATATACTGTTTATCTGTATGTTGGCTGTGTTGGATACTGCAGCAAAATTCTTTCTTTTTATGGTGACAGCATATCCAATAGTGTGTGTGTGTGCGTGCGTGTGTGTGCGTGCGTGCGCGCGCATTTTCCAAATTCATTACCACACATCTGGACACTGCCAAATAAAAAATGAGTGACATTTTTCCCCCTACCTTACGCTCCCTTTCTCAATCCCACAGAGTATTATTTTTTCCTCATTTCAGTGTAAAATATATAACACCACGACCACATGGTGTGATCTCCCTCGTGGATGCAATGTATCCCAGACGTTTGGAGACATCTGCAGAGAATTGTCGGGAACTAATCAAGAAATGGAACCTATTGGTCAAATAGAATTGCAGAATTTCTAACTAATTCTAGTAACATTTACTGCTGTGCCTCCTGCACAGTAACGTGCCATTCTTCTGAGACAGTGGAAAATGATTTATATTTATTAATTAATTTAAAGACAAAGTATGTATTCTGTCGTCTTACCTGTAGGCTAAACTAACAGTTTCAGATCAAGTGTGAGAAAGTGTTCCTGCTGGATGGGAAAATAAGACATTATGTTTGAATAATAAAGGTCTGATACAGACTTTTGGCATATTTTAAACGATCGATTAACTGCCACGCCACGATTAACTGAACGTTAAAAAAAAATGGTTCTTGAAGAGTGAATAATGTGGTGAATAATTCATGTCTTGCCAATTCTAAAATGATAAAAAAAAAATGAATTTGTTATTATTATTTGTTTTGGGCCATTACTAAGGCTGAATATATGATGACACATTAAATCGAACACCATAAGCCATAGAAATGACGGCCTGTCAGTCAACAGGTGTTTGTAACGGACTGTAAACAAAGCTCTGATTGACAGTGCACTCTGTATGACTTTGTATTATGCCATAATACTACAAACCCTCTGTGTGTGTGTGTGTGTGTGTGTGTGCTTGCGTCTGTGTTCTTTGACAAATAGAGAATGAATGGTTTTATAAATGTAGACAAAGGGCGTTAAGTAGAACTGTGGCAAAGAAATTAAATGAGTACAATAAAAATGGTATGAGCCATTTTACGAGTGACAAAAGATGCTTACTTTTACAGTGTCCAAAGGACAAATTCCTGTGGCAGTTGTAAGGAACAATTACTTAAATAATTGGGCTTTCAAAGAAAAGATTGATTGTCTAAAAGCTGTTTTCTGCGGAGAATCCATTAGGGGAAACCATTTTTTCTGCCTCCTTGACATAGTGTTTTTATTAATTTCTACTCGCAAAGATGCATGATTCTTTGGTTTTTTGCTGCTCTGTCACTGGCCTGTATGATGAACTACGCTGCATGGGGAAAAGTCATCAGATGAGCAATTTAGATTCAACCTCTGATTTACGGTGGCTATATACATATATATTTCTCAACCAAAATTGTCTCTTTCCACTTAGAGAAATTCACTAAAATAAATACCTACAGTCTGGTGGACTTAACTGTGATGTCTTGACAGAAGAAAAGGGGGAAGTGTGCTTTAAAAATACAGTACGTGTGTGTGTGTGTGTGTGTGTGTGTGTGTGTGTGTGTGTGTGTGTGTGTGTGTGTGTGTGTGTGTTTTCCTCGTGCATCCTCTGGCTGCAACAGTATGGCATCTTTTTTATATTCACAAAGCTTAATTAGCACCTATTCAGTGCATGCTCTTCACACTGTGAGGAGAGGCAAGGGCTGGGAGGATGCTGAAGGTTATCTCCCAGACAAGCTGCTCAGTAGCTGCAGCCTCATTCATAGTCAACCAGGAGCCGGTAGCAGGCAGGTCATGCCCCGTCATCTTAAACCCGGTTTTATTCTGTATCATTTTGAGGAATATATTTTCTCATCTAGATCCCATTTTTAGGCTATATGCGATAGACTCTACCCTTGACTTTAATGTAATACTGTAAGTACCCAGATGATTGATTCAGCGGCTCCAGTAGTGTGATGAGGGGTTGGGGGGTTTGGATGTTGTTAAAAACATATCACACTGGCGGGATGATAAGGCGTCTCTCTGAATGCTGTTAATGTAAGGGGGCCTGTGGCCATCTTGAATCCCCCTTCTGTTGTGCTGATGGGACAGAGCCACTGCCATCTGCTTCCCATCCTCCCCGTTCCCCCACCCATGGACGCAGCCGCTCTCTGATGCCCTTTCATCCAGCACGCTTGCATTGTCTTCCATCTCTCCTTGGAGGTCATGCAATGTGCAAGTACAATAGCCTAAGCAGCGAGAGGGAAACCAGGCCTTCCGCCTTTCAGCACGATGCAATGTGATCTCAAATACAGTCAGAAATTAGGAGTGCGCGCACTGTTTGTGATCACACACACATTTCTCTGCTTGCAACAAACGTGGAATTTTGTGCTAATATTTTGAAAGCTGACGTGAAATACTGGCCAATCCTGCTGCTACATGCATCATCACATGACGCCATAAACCTTGGGGCTGATAGAAGTGATGGTGTGCATGGTAGAGTATTATGTAAATGTGAGAAGAGGGAAGTGTATTCCAGGAAAAAAAAAAAAAAAATCTCTTTATTTATGTGTCCTACATCTCAACTTCTATTTCAATCATCCGGCCCCCTCCCTCTGAGAAGAGACCAGCAGCTTTGCTCCGGGGCAGTCTGGTCCTCCTGTGACTGACACCCTCCACTGCTGCCCCCCCACCAGGATGCTTCACACACAACCTGGGGGGCCCGTGTAGAATTAGCTTTAAAAGTAGGGCACGGATAATTGTCTGGACAAGAAAGTGTATCAGTGCTCTGTCATGTTCAAGTTCCTGCCACTCAGCCTCATAAGGCTAATCCTGGGGAAGCACCTCGCGCTGTAGGGGCAGGGCAGTTCTGCTTTTTGACTTATTTCTCTGCACTGGTACATACATGTTAATGTACTCCTCAGCCCAAGGCAGCCGAACATAATTAATATGTATGAAAGGTGAAAAAGGGAAGAAAAGAGGTGTTTTTGATTAATTGTTCCTCTGTGTTGGCTTTACCGTATTAATAACCAGGAGGATTAAGAAGGTCAGGACTGACCTGGTAAACATTAAAATTTCATGGAACTACTACACATAGCTGACAGTAAAAAGACAGTAAGCATACACACGCAGGCTCTCACGCTGGCATGAATATAAATTACTCACATGGCGTAACACCAACCAAATCTGAAAAGTGTGCTGGGATGTCATTAATAATAAACAGGCAGGGTCCCATTTATTAGAATAGTGAAAAGTCATGTTTTCTCCAATGTGGCCTATTTTAAAAGTGCGTCTGTGGGAATAGAGGAAGCGCCGTGTGCTTGTGTCAGAGCAGGCTTTCCAGGTCCCCGCTGGGAGGAGGTATGGCTCGCAAGCAGCTGAACACACTCCTCATTCTGGTGGGACAGCACTGGGACAAATAGCAGAGGGAATATTTTGCAGAAGCTTTGCTCCAGCAAGATTTCCTTTACACTGTGTCTCCATTCTGCTTATCATGTAAAGATCTAGGATTTTATTAGCCATGAAAATGTTCCGTATATTTTTATGCTTTGAGCTATAAAATGTAATGAAAGGGGAACACCCCACGGTGCATAAAAAATGTTCAGATTTTAGCACATCGCTGTAGAAACCAGCTGATACAAGGCCAAAGGGTCCATTTTTATCTTTTGATTCTCACATTAACCTTCCATTAAAAAATATCTATGTTATCATCACCCTAGATTTAGCCTAATAAATTCCAGTTTTATGAGCCATCTTGGAGGAGAATTATCATGATGTTATAGTTTAAGTAACATATGTTCCAATTTACTGACATCTACTGGATTTGACGCGGCATCAGCCATCCATTCACATCATCATCATTTCATGGCATGAAATTCCCTGCAATAAGTCGCCTTTGGATTTTGGTGATCAGGCAGCACATGGAGCCAGAAATGAACAGCCTGCTGCAGAACCACAGACCAGGACTGCTGAAGGAGTGAATGGGTTTTTATGCCTATTATGATCATGCAACATAATGTAGCACAGACTCTTTAAATAAGATAGGAGTCAACCACTGCACTGAATAATGCGGCCAATTTTCTTAGTGAGAATCCAATTTATCTGTAATGCTGAATCCTTATATTTAAACACTGGGACACTTTATTGAGTCGAGACCTATTAGGAAAAAGTACAAAGACTTTTCAAGAGATTAATGTTTGAGTGTTGTCTAAAATCTTTTTTATTTTGTATCAGATCCGTGTGCTTTATTTCCTCTTGTGATGTACTGGGCAGTATAGAAAAAGAATGACTCATATTCACTGATTCATTTTTGCATGAGTGGTAATTTATGGGTGATATATAACCAGAGTCAAATATTTTCATGGATGTTTGGGGTCTCTCAGGTGTTTATTTACCTGGCGGAGGTTGATAAATGCAGATGTAAATCTCATTTCTAAAGGTTAATGCTTTAGAGAATTCAGAGTCATAAAAACAGAAGTTGTATTCTTAAGTTTGCTTTTCCCTCTGGAAGACGCTGGAAGAAGCTCATACTGACTTTAGTCTTAGCTTTGTCTTTAAAAAAAACCAAACAAATTAAACCTTTTTAAAAGCAGATTGACTGCATTGAACGTCATAATTGACGTGGTTACGTTAGACTGATACTGATCAAAAAGAGGACCGCCAAAACAAATTTTGCTCATTTTGTGTCATGCACCAACATTAATACGCCGTGGCAGTGTGGAAAGATGAGTCATTCAAATGTAACTAAATGAAACTGGAATGATATCACTGAATGTCTGACACCTCTACACTATGTGCGCAGTGGCCTTTCAGGAGGTCAGTTGGTGTCAGATGGTCGGAGGGAGACACTTGGGCAAAAATTAAGCTTTTCTGGACAGCTCCTGCAATAACCTGAATAGATGTCCTCCCCTTTGCAATTAAACCCTCCCTGATTACGTCTCTCTGGCTATCGATTGGAAACTTTCACTTAATAACCACTAATATGGTCTCTTATCTTAACCCCAAGGTCTGGCCTTCCAGGACTGACTGCACAGAGATTTATGTCCACTTCCTTAGTGACTCCTCCGGGACATTGTGTCATTTCTGTATTCCAAAGTGTGGAGAGGTCTGTTGGTCTCTTGTGAAATTATATTATGAAACACTGTGCTTACTTCTACTGCAGGTCATATCCTTTTTGTAGAAAGGCAGTGGAAAAAGACATGAAATGGTTCAATGTATCCAATAAGTTGTCATTGATTCATTCATTAAACATTCATTACATTATCTTGAAAAACAGCTACACCAAAACTGTATGACTTTACTGATGCTCAAAACGATAATTCCGGAGTGATGCTCTGAACAGACCTAAAGGAAACAGACAAAAAGAACCAACAAAATGTCCTTTTTTTAGCACAATAAACCCACACTGTAGTGCCTGTCTGTATTTAACATTAAACCTGCAGTATTTACGGGAACATGAAGTGTTCAACCTAGAAATATTACTGTTAAAAACATGTCTGACAAGGCAAAGAACACCAGTAATCACACAGTTAAAGAGGCGTGTGATAAGATCATAAGATTCACTAAATAAAGAAAAAAGTTAGCAGCAAAATTATCAAAAAATCATAAAAACAGTCTAAACTATCTGCTGCATCGATCAATTACAGTTTCCAGAAGTTCTGAAATCAACACTGACATACCTCAGGGAAGCTGGAATAATTTATTTTAAAACTAACTGCTCTACTCTGTTACCAGTAAATATTGATTTGCTCCAGTGATTTGCAACCATAATAAAATAACTTCAAATAATTAATAAAAAGGTGCTGCTTAATAAATGAAAAGGCCTACAAACATAAAGTTATACCTCATCTAAAGAAAATCTTCACTGGACCAGCGCTAACCACTTATTAACACCCTGCAGATGACTGGACAGCTACTCAGATCTGTTTTTAAAAAGCCATGAATCATGTTAAACGTGTCGATGAAGCTAATATTTTCTTTGTTCCCTGCAGTAATGACGTGTGATGGAGTATGCAAGTTACTCAAAGCCTTTGATGAACTTGCTGCTAACAACGAAAAAGCGTTCTGGCTTATAAAGGAAACAGTCACAATGCATGTAAATGTTTCCTGGGACAGATCCAAGCTGCTGTTTGCTCCAAAAGCAACACTGACTTGTATAAGAAATTCACCCTTCACAGCTCACGCCTCTGAATCATACACCTGTTTGGTTTCAGCGTGCCAGTCTTCCTCACTCGCTCTCTGCTCAGCCATGTGAACACAGCGCAGGTTGTCCACAGTACTGCCCTCAGGCCCCGCAATGTGTTCATAGCCCGGCTGGCTGACTGGCTGGCTGGCTGACTGGCTGGGTGACTGGCTGGCTGGGTGCATACAGGGGAAGAGAGAGGAAAGGAAGGAGGGGGAATTAAATAAATAATAGCGTGGCCTTTCTCTGGGTGAGTAAGCAAAGACAGAAGCAGAGTTTCCAAGTGGCAGACACGGTGCCCTTTTATTTTCCGGAGCTTAGAGCCCATGCTCTTTATGGTAAATACAAAGCTTAAGATGATATACTGTGTTTGTTGACTGCAAAAAAAAAAAAAAGCTAAAAGACAAACAAGGAGAAGATCCACCTTAACTATGGTTGTAAATGGTTGCATTTTTGAGAAACTGTTCGTGTGTGGCAGGAATTTGTAATCTGCCATAAATCTGCGATGGTCATTTGCACACTGTGAACATGCCGAACATAGTGGAGTATTATCTTTTGAACTGTATCTTGCAGATGGATAGATGGTTTGTTTTCTGTTCTCTCTGTCTGGTGTCTGATCTTCGGGTAACTGCTGCATTCATCAAAGGCCTAGTCAGACACACAGAGACAATAGCTAATGAGTAGAAGCTCCCAGTTGGGCTGATCCAGGCTTTGGTGCTCCAGACAATGCAACAACATCTGTGCTGCAGAGTGCTGGTGTGCACTGACAGAAGCATCCCCAGAGAGGTAGGGGGTGTTAAGGGGAGGGGTGGTGGTGTCTTCACATGTCCTGGACATACAACCCCCCCCCCCCTTTCTCCCCGAAACCAAGCCCTCTCATCACCCATCTGCACAGGGTCTTGACACATGGAAGGGATGGCTGGTATAAAACCATAATCCATTTCTCATCCAGGTAAGGCACTTGGACAAAACTCGAACCCCTAACTAAAAAAGCATTTGAAATGTCAAGAGTTTTGAGTTACCACTGAAAGAGGGAAAGAGATGATTTTTCCAGAGTGAGGAGGAGGAGGGGTGGGGGAAACAGGTGTGGACCTCCTTGTGGATAGAACTCCTCAAGGGGAGGGTTAGCAATGACTGGGGCTGGATGGATGCCTCCCCACAGGGAAAGAGGTGCACATAATTCAGAGAAGATGCCGGTCTCTCCCATACACAGAATTAGTTATGTTGAGTGGTGACAGGCCAAGCATGAACAATAAGCTCCCTATTCACGCTCAAGCATTACACTACAAGGTTTAGGGGAGTATCTCATTGTAAACATGCTGGTAGATATAAAGCAGGTCTGAAAACAGGCACGTCTGCAGACTCACTCCCACCAAGGCGGTGACCCATCAGGAGGACAAGGTGTACCTGGTAATTAAAATGCAATCTCTGCTGCTGTGCCCCCTGGAGCGGCAGTGGCAGTGGACTCACCCAGGAGCCTGGGGGCGAGAGGTGCCACCTGCACTGCCACACCACCTGCGCCACCACTGCCTCCCTTCATTAAGCCTGGTATTTATACCAACGTCTGCCCTCCCTGCCCCCCCCCCCAACAGCCCTGGTCTTCATGGGCCCTGGTAAGGCAGCGCTTTATTAGAATTAATGTGGCACTTCAGAGGAGAGTGTCAGTGTGGCGCGTACCGGGGTGCCAGGAGAAAGAGTCCCCAGCTCTCCTCTGTCACATTGAATAAAGGCGCCACAGCCAGCCCAGAGCTGAGATGAGCGTGGACAGCAGATGACAGAACTGTTTTCCAGGGCCAAGGGAAAGCAAAGTATTCTTTATTCAATCTGTTCTCATGTTTACAGGATGAGCTATTATATTGTACATGGAGAAGATCAAAGTCCGCAAGAAAATGTAACAGCACAAGACAGAACGTTGTGTCACGCCTTTCACCAAAACTGGACGATCGACAAAGCTGGCTGGAGAGCACATGTGACAGTTGACGTAAATTAATATCAAATGGCCCTTACAGTTTAGGAGCCTCCCTCTCATTGTGTTTTGAATGATGTAATTACACATGCATCATCCTGATGACACCCAGTTTGCTCACTTCAAATGTTGAGTTTTTTCATCCTTGTCACAAAGCTTTAGAAGCTCATCTTCCTGGGACTGGTGATGTCAGTATCACGTTACAAACCCCAACACCTTAATGTGGCTATGCATTAGAAACCAAAAATAATCTCCAACAAACAGGATTTAATGAAGTCCCCATGTGAGTCGTAGCACCGTATCTTTGGCAGGCTTGTCACATACTGTGGCACCCCTTTACATGCCAGAAAATAAAACAAAACTGCAGAATTTAAATGCATTTAGCATCTAATATCAGCATGTTGTGTGCCACATTTAGAAGGGAGTGTGGAAGAGACGTTGTTAGCAGTATGTTTGGTCATTTCTGTGAGGATAGATGGAAAAGAAGGGATGGCAACACTGATGCTACTTGTAGTCTGGCAGCAGGGGAGGGCATTAAAACCTAGTTTGCATCACTCAGTGCCTCCAATTAAACACGAATAACCAGATACAAGTTCCTGTCTTCAGATGTGTTTTATGAGCTCCTGAGCAGCAGGGGAATTCTCCAGAATATACCGTACATCTCCCTGCAGTTTGGCGATCTCTACTGCATGCCTCAGTTCATTAGTGTTAAAAATGGTAAGCATTTTAGAGCCAGATGTACTTTTTAAGTCTTATTAGCTTCAGATGATGTTGTTTAAGGGGCATATGAGGCTTCCAATTAAAGCTGCAGAAAACTAAAACAGAAGTTTCTTCAATATTTTTTTTTTCCTAGAGTTTAGTAGCAACTTTTTCGAAGCCATGGGCCTAACTGTTAGCACCCTCCTTATCAAAGGCAGACATCAAAGGACTTCTGCAGCCTCTGTACTCCCAACTATATTAATCCTTAAGACACAATCTTGCAAGCATGACACAAAAAGAGAAATGAACAGTTCAATCATGATTTGTTGATGTTGTCCATACTTCAATACTCACATTAGCTGGTGGGGAGGATTAATATAGACAGAAACAAATCTCTGGCACATTATATCAAGTGATTTCACTTAATTTGTCAGCAAGACTTGTAGAAGAAGAGTCCAAGATCTTTTTTTTTGAACATGCCCAGCTCTACTCAGACCGAGCTGTGGCAGAAGCCAGAACAAAGCCCTTTAGCAAACAAAGCACTTCCCAGTACAGGGAAGTGCACGGAGGCCGGGCTGTGCTGCACTCCCAATCCCCTTACAGTGCTGTCACTATTCATTCATGGTCTGCCCTTCCTACTCTCGCCACAACCTCAACAGGGGCATCGCTCATGATAGAAAACAATGAGCATGATTTGTGAACTCTCGCCGTCTTTGTAATTTCATCAGTGTAATGGGATTATATTTCAAATCACCACTCCTTTGTTCATTACACATTTAAACTCCTCTGACAGACAAAAACTTAAATAAAATGTGCATGTCAACCCTGGTTGACTTTGCCCGCTCCCGCACTTGATTAGACAAACAGTGCACCAGGGCTGTGGAACGGGGGGAAATAATGTGCTCATTTATTCATTTTTCAGACAAGTCACAATAGATTTTTAACGACCAGTGTCTGACCTCCCTTAGGTACTTCTTGCTTAGGGGGGTTAATAAAGCCTAACGCTGCGGCGCTGAAGTACCACGGAGAGGAACACGCTGAGAAGATGCCTGTGATGAAATAAGGACAGGGCCAAATCAAGAGTCTCCGAACGCCCGCTCCTACCCCGTAGAGAGGAAGAGAAAGAGGGTGTGGGGGTGGTGGTGTCGGGGTGAGGCTGGAGAAAGAGACTGGTATTCCACTTAGATTCCAATTCCACAGGTCTCTGAGGGACAATTAAACCAAGTGAGGAAGAAGTACTCTCTTTTCTCAATGCACTGGGGCGTGCATATTAGACGCTGCAACCATGGTGATACACTCACACACAGAAGAGCCTGCCAAGATTTAAACTGGGAGCTTGTAAAAGCTGCTCTGAAAACTTCATACTGACATTTTAGAACACAGAGAGATCTCTCTGAGCCGTCCCGAAATTTAATGGCAAGTTGTCCGCAGTTAGAGAATGTACTCCGCACCAGAGCAACAATAAGAGCAATGTGTGTTTCTGGATGTTGTTCAAGAAATTGCGTAATTTTTAGAGTTTTAAATTGCTTTGATGCATGCCTATTAAGTGTATCTTCGGACAGCTTTAGATGTGGCGTATCTGGGGAAAATCTTAAAAGTTTGAGGTTACTAAATGCACACAGTGGGAAAGAGAGAGAGCATGTGCAGATGTGCTGCCACTAGACATCCATCTTGCTTTACCGCTTAGCTCAGTGCTCTATTTGTCTGAATCTATGTCATTTTAGCTCACTCAGGTCAACGGCAATTCAACCTCCTCTTTCGTCTGAGGCACTTCAGAATCATAATGTGATGCATGTGGGATAGGAACCTGCTAAACACAGTCCCTGTCACTGCTCAGACATTGCTGGATATAAATGATATACGCCCTGCGCTTGCCTTTCCCATTCTGAGCAATACTACATCCTGTTTCCACCTGTCCATGATCACTGCTTGGTGCAAATGTTCTCTCCCACACCCTCTCAGGTAGCGTTCGCAATGTGTCATGGCATTAGACTATAATCACACCTCCAGAAATGGCAGAAAAAAATAACTCTTAGTGATCTGGAAGAAGAAACAGTAACAAAAGGATTTGTTCGGAGCAGTCAATACTTCATACTTTTTTCTGGGCTTAGCCTTGTTTCTTTCCTTTTAGTTGGTACAGCTCTCTGTTGGGCGCCTCATGGGAATGGAGAAAATTACATCCTACCTGATAATTAGCAAAGTTCAGAGCAAACTAAAATCTGCCCCACTCTCTTAGCTCCCCACCACTGGCAGCTTTCTCTTAGCAACTAATTAAGTCCGCCTCTGAGGTTTTCAGACAGCAATGGTGCTGGATGCTGCAACAGCAGAATTAAAAAAAAAAAAAAAAAAAGAAAGAAGGATGGAAATGAAGAGTGAGAGTTCATTTTTATTATGTTTTTCAGTTTCATCTTTTTATATTGACGAATAAAATATGAAAATGGTATTCCTGGAGGGAGTATTATTATTTCACACTTGGATGCATTCTTCAAATAGAAATAACAGTGTTGGCCGCCATTACACATGGTAGCAAATAGCAAGGCGCCCTCTGTCCATAATGTTCTTTAATTATTATAATGTCATCATCCATATCCGGCAATGTTGCATGAAAAAGGAACAGCAGAGCACACCGGGTATTAAATGCAAATCACTAATCTCCCCACAGTTGAATGAAATCACACTACACAGACAGCATTATTAGTGATGTTATCATCACCTCTGCAAATCATATTTGAGACTTCTCATATGAGACATATATGGTCACAGAGTGTGGTTTGATGCATGCTGTTTAAGCTTCATATTATTAATTTGTGTTTGAAATAGTTTAGAAAAAGATTATTTCCATTTCTTCCAAGCTGCCCCGATCACCCCGTTGACTTAAGAGAGGGCATTTAAAGAAGAATAAATAAGAAATGGAAATTACTGAGAAAGTCTGAGATTCATGCAACAAAATACAAGCTAATTGTAATCTGTCATAAACCTAGAGTTAAACACTTGAATACAAGTTGCTCATTAGAGACGCTTGAGCCACTGTGCCACTGATGACTAGCAGTGTAAATGGAGTCAGTTTTAAAAGGCAACCCAACAGCCTCCTCGATAAGGCTCTGGGTTGCACTGAGACTGTTTGTGATGTTCAATCCATGAGAGGCAGAGGAAGCAAGCAGGCAGGCAGTCATTATTTTCTCCACAATTACCTGAAGTCCTTGATAACGAGCAAAAAAAATGCCATATAATTAGAAAAACACCAGCAACACCATTATTGTCAGGAGAACACAACAGTATAATGAAGCAATTATAAATGAGCAGCTTTGTGCTTGTCATTAATTTCTGCTTTTAAGGATGTGGAGATGAAGCATGGCTAAACGTTAGAGACAGAATGAGCTGAGAGGATGTTTGGGTGGGTTCAGCTACAAGGAGCGCACTCTGGGGCACCGACAAATCAGGCCTGGAAAACTGCTGATGATGAGTCCACCAAGTCTCACTGTGGACAGAATGTCCACTGGGGGGGACACTTTAAACACATTATAATAACCTTCTATCATACAAGTGTAGCTAAAGCTCTCAGTCTGAAGTGTGTGCTCACAAATGCGCTCAGATAAGGACCCGCAGGTTCCACTGCGACCACAGACGGCTGACGTCCTTACACTGTATTCACTGTTTATTTTGCATCAAGTGGAAGATGCTCAGTTGCCAAATAAAAGGTAATGAGGAAAAGTACATGCTGGGCGAGGAGTTTGCCCTTTTCACACATCATCACAAAGATTGATCTCTCCTTCCCTTCCTCTCACTCGTATCTGGTCTCAATTGAGAGATACTATTTTTGAAATGCATGCATATATTCCTTTGAAATGTATACTGTGCTGGTGATGCAGCTGCGCAATTAGCTAACGTGTTGCATTTCATTAAAAAATTTCCCTCCAACCACTGAGTGGATTAGAGACATGCCTTTTATTAATGAGCCTTTTTCCCTCTTTGATTTCTCCACATATTGAGATGAGTAGAGACAAGCTGAAATCCCAGTTTCCTCCTGATGTGTCAGGACTACAGTGAACTCATCCTCAAAGGCGTCGAATGGGAAAAAGGTGAACAAATAGGAAAGACAGTGAGTGAGTGAAGTCACTGTACTTTGTGTACACCGGGAGTACAACTCCAAAGGACTTTCCTCCTCAGTTAGAAATGCCATCTTATTAACACATCCTACAGCACACTTCATCATATTGTCTTGAGAAAGCAATTGTATGGAAGGGGCAATTAGGACAGAGAAGCTGTGAGGTTGCCATTATTTTAGATTTTAATGACCACGCAATACGGAGCTAGATGTAGAAATGAGGGCTACAATACTACAATTATGCATAATCTGGCAGATCTTAGTGCACCCCCCACACTCCTCTTCCTTTTGCCTTGAATAAATTTACATGGAAATGCATCTCTGCCTAATTTATTCCGAAAAATTAGAATATACATTACAAATATTTCCATAGACGACATCAGCAACATGCAGTTAGGCATTTAATGACTTATTTCTTTGTATTTATGCTTATGGATTAGATCAGAGGAGCCCCTCCCCAGGCAGGGTTTTTGTGAAAACAGATAAATAATTAAACACAGATGTATATATTGATATTTATATTCACCTTTTATCCCCCCCCCCCCTCCTATACTCCTACAGCATTCATTCAGGAAAGGAAAGCTTTCTGGCCCATAATTCCAAACATAATAGACTGAGGAAATTTGTGTATGTGTGCCGTTAAGTGTATATATGCTGTAAAAACCTGTGTGTGCCACTTGTGGTGGCAAGATGCATGACTCTGGACACAACCCAAAAGCAGGGATTATTGACATGGATGCTCCACCATTAATAAGCCGCTGTATCCTTTGTGTTCGGGGTCGCCATTGCTGCAGTTAACTATAACTTGTCAAGGCTGCCCTAGCCGCACAATGCGTACCTCATGCATCTCCTGTCAGCAGGCATAATTCCTGGATGCTGGCACGCTGCTGATTTCTGCATAAGTGATGCGAGCCTTCTAGTAGAGTTAGGAGCACGAGTCTTTTGCTATTGAGAGATGTTCATCATTCTTGATCTGGCTCTGTCAAGACCTGGTGTTTTAGTGCCTCTCACGATTAGGCAGAATTGACAGGCCAAGAAGGCAGTGAATAGCAAAAATGTGTGGAACTAAGGGGGTGTGGTGTAGGCTGTAGGGTGAAGTGGAGTGTGGCCGCCATTTAATCTGCAATTTATCAGTTTAGGCTGCACCATGTAACATCAGGGAGATTACATTCCAGAGAGAAGGAGCTCTATCTCTCCTCCATCCCCTCCTCCTCCCCTATCTCTTCTCACATGCCTCCTAATGTCATCTGACGGCAGAATGCGGAGGACAAAGAGGGAGGACTGTCTTTATTGTCACCATTATTGTTTCTGAAACCCTTAATTAATATATAGCATTGTGAACTCCTCTGTGAGTAAGCAGTGAAGTGCTGGTGACAGAGAGACGGAGTGGAAGAGGTTTATGGCAGTAAGGCAGCATCTTTTATAGATGCTGTTTGTCATAAAGAAGAAGTTGGATTAACATGCACAAGAACGCAAACTGCATGTGTGTCCATAAACACACCTCTATCATTGATGTGTGCACATGACCTCTGACGACACTGATCACGTTCGGCCAATAAATGCTTAATTGCCATTTTTCCGTTGGGCTGCTTTATTGATGTAATTTCAAAAGTGATTAATATAAACTGCTAACTAGCTGCTGCATTTAGCACTAAACTAAACCAAACTAGCATTTTGAAT
This sequence comes from Coranthus polyacanthus, assembly GCA_037367275.1. NCBI lineage: Eukaryota > Metazoa > Chordata > Actinopteri > Kurtiformes > Apogonidae > Coranthus > Coranthus polyacanthus. Next base: position 14,166,065 of record JAPQRN010000027.1, read on the forward strand.
TCTTTTTTTTTTTTTTTTACTTTTTTTTACAAGCGTTCATAAATAAATTCAACATTTGTTATAAGCTTAAGGAATCGAGCTTAAATTGCACTATCTGCCTTGGAAATTAGGTGACAAAGGTGTTTTTAATATTACTACAGATATCATAGTCAGAATAATCCAAAATATTTTCTCAACATTTGTGCTCCCTGCACAGTCTCCATGGTGTTTAAAAGGGTCATTAACAGGGTCACTAACTCTATTAATATACACTGATATGAGTATACCAACAGCACGCTCAGTACTCCAGTTTTATCTCTTGCTCTGGGAGGGCAGAAACAGAAATATGAAGACACTGGCTTACAGGAAGGAAACCCATGGCAGCCTGATATTAAAATGGTTCAGGAGTCAAGTAGAACAAGTCAAGTAGCTCGAGGGCAAAAAAAAAAAGAGAGAGAGAGAGAGAGAGAGAGAGAAAGAGGAGGAAACGAACAGGTCATTCTTAAAAGCTAATGGACTGTCAATGGTCATATTGTAATATATCAAATATGATAAAATATGTTTGCCTCATGTAAAGATTGTACTATCAGTCATCTGACGCCCATTATTTCAAATTGGTAGACTAAAAATAAAATCATCTTAACACAAAATAAATTACATACATTTTTATATTTCTTCCGTAATACTGTTAATTTTTCCAACCTCAACAACAGCTTGTCATGATATCACTTTCCTTTTTCAAAAACCGATTTGGGTTTTTGAAAATCAGAATGTTGATACCCCTCCACACATTTCCCACCAGCTCTTTTTCCTGCGCCTTGGTAACCTTTCCAGTGTGGATTCTGTCTTACAGCTGCTGAGATCAGGGCTCGGCTGCTGCAGCGTACAGTGCTATCCACCAGATGGACTGTAGCCTGAATATCAGGCCATGCGGGGCTCATACAAAGCACATTTCTGTGGAGAGATATATAGAAGGGGACATTTGTACAATATGCTCTGCGCTCCTCAATTAGGGTTTTTTTTTTTTTTAGACGTACATTTAAATTCTAGCGTATCGAGATATGCAATTCACAGACACTGGTGCAATTTACTGCTTCGGGATCATCAATAAGGCAGCCTTTATTAAGCATGCCTGTAACCCACGGGCAATTTTGTAGACATCCCCAGGAGGAAGTATGACCCGCTACACTTATCTGCACAGCCTCTCTCCAGCGACAGAGAGCTTGATCCATCCTGAAAGGGGGATTGAACTCTCACAAGATGAAGACATGACATCTTCGGCTTACTTGATGTCAATGATAGGACAGCTCACTTGTAGATCGGGCATGTTGCCAGCCAGCTCTCCCTGGGTCCTGAATGCTGTCTCTGAACAGAGGCCAATGACACAGATGACATCCAGGGAAGCCCGTCACCTGTTGCTTAAGGACAGAATAATCAAAGTGGGTCATACCAGGACGCTGGCCTCACAGCGTGCGCGGGGCTGACGTGTTCATCCAACGTCTATGTGTGTGTCTCCGCGTGTGCTTTTTTTTCTAGATTTGTCAGGGCAGCAGCCAGAGCTAAGCCCTGAAATCCACCCCTGTGACAGAGATCATCAGCATCAGCAGCAGATATTCAGCCTAGATCATGTTCACAATGAGGGCCATGCCAGGCAGTGACACCGCTGCAGTGTCCACTTGTACAAAAAAAAAAAAAAAAAAAATAACAAGCCAAGAATATCACACATTTCTGAACATTCATTTATAGATTTTCAAATCAGCGCATGTGTATAAGCCGTGTGGCCATTTCTCTAGGCTACAACAGCAAAGGGCATTTTAATATAAACAAATAACGGCTTTATTGATTTACATGTGTCCACATAAAATACATGTTATTGTTGCCCTTAAGGGATTTTTCCTTACAGTCCACACTTGACACTTCCCTAACAATATTGCTTAATTGCTAACTCAATGAACATGCATGCTCAATCAGTGAGGGAGTTTACTGTCGAATTTATGGAAATGTATGAAAGAGGCCTGTGTTAGTTGTAGGGTACACCTGCACTTGTCAAGGTACTCAAGTACGCTGGGTAATTGGCTGTTGATTGCTGCCATTAACATGTGATGGCTAAGTGCATCTAATTCCTGTTCCATTTCCACGGTTCAATTTGATGTCACCACCCACTCTTTCTCCTCATAGGTGATTAGCCATGCCTGTGAAAATTGTTCTTTTTCTAATGATATAAGCGCAATATAAGGAAGGAACAGCAACCCCAGAAGTACCGCTGTAATTGACACTTTTGTCTAATTGATATCCTTAGTAGTGAGCAGTAAAAAAAAAAAAAATTAGGGGACATGTCATTCATCCATATGTCTCCTGCTTTCGTGATTTTAATGCCATGTTGAAAGTAGCGCAAACGGACGTAGTTCAGATACGCCCTTTGTTAGACTTTTCAGCATTTACTGTATTTCCACGGCTTAATATTGACTCTCTATAGTGCCCTCCTAATAAACCAAAGTTATCCTGTTATTCGTCGGAAGACTTAAATCTCCTTTTCAATCGTTTGTCTTTGTAGTTTAGGCTGGAATTATTACAGAGAATGGTGCTCAGTTTTCCTATTTGCATCTCTTACAGTATCACCACCTCAGGGCACAGAGACTTGGTATCCCTTTGAGTTTTAATCTCCTCGTCTGTCTGCATCCTTGCGGCTATTTCATTTAAGTTTTAATATGTGTATTTGACATTTTGTTCATT
>JAPQRN010000027.1:14169162-14206953 GCA_037367275.1 Coranthus polyacanthus
AATAATAATAATAATAATAATAATAGGGTTAGATATAGTGTTAGAATAATACCCTAATAATAATAATAATAATTTATTGGACGGATACCTATTACAAACAGCACAGATTCTGCTCCAGACAGCAGGTCCCACTGGTTTCAAATGTCAAACCGTCGTGCCCCGCGGTGTTCTTTGTCTGCGCCGCTCTCAGATCAGATCTGCAGACCGTCGTCGGGAATGGCGCGTCTGCCATCTGCAGGACCTCGAGGGTAAAACATTGCATTTGTTCCGTGGACGACGTGTACAGTCGATCATTCAGGATAGCGGTGCTGATGTTTGTTGTGCTTATTGCAGCTGCACCGCAAAAGGCCTCGGTCTGAATCCCTGATATATAAATAGTGAATTCTCTCAGAAAAACAAAAAATAAATTCTTATCATACTACTTTTTACAAAATGCCATACGTTGCTTTTTAAAATCTAAATTGCACACCCATAAAAAAAACAAAAAAAAAGTGAATTCTATCATGGTATGAATTGCAAGTTTGTAGTTTTACTGATGCTGTGTTCTGTGTGCAGACAGTACAACTTACAGAGCAGCAGGTACTGTTACTCTTTTGTTGTTTTCTTTTTAAGAGGAGAGCCATGTTCAGAATTTAATATCAATATCATTCTTTGAGTTAGTGTAAAACATGGAAGACTGTTCCCCTACAGTCAGACCTACGTGTTAAGTCATGCACACGCAGGTCTGCTGGACTCCTCATCTGTTATTCCGCAGCCATTTGACCTCAGGCCTGTTTACGTCGTCAAGCAAAAGAATTACATTAATATAAAACAAATTCAAAACCCCCCCATCTTCTCCACTGGATCCATCTGCCATCGCATGTAAAACAGCCTCTACTGTACTGATGAAGGGAATATTTCACCTGATGTCTACGCAGCCCTGTGCTGCTGTTAGTTCAGCCCCAGAGAAGCTTTTAGCCAATGATACTAGAGTATGCAGCGCGAGTGCAGTTTCATACAAAACAAAAACCAAGCCAGTGTGTATCTCAAATCAGCTAAGTGCCACATAGTCAAAAGATCCCATCTCCAAATCTGGCCTATCTCGCCATTGGCTTACGCAACTAATTAACTTCACACACCAAAATTTGAATTTAAATTAACAATTGCGAGATATCATCAGGGGATACAAAGCACCCCACGAAGAAGTTTATGATGAAAAAAAGATGAGTATTAGAGAAGGCAATCGGTGAAGTAAGGAGGGCTTTTAGATGAGGGGATATCTCCAATTACAATCCACCGTACACTTGTCAGCAGTAATGAAATGTTTGCTGAGAGGTTGCTATTTGTGGCTGCTAGATTGGATGATGCTGCTCCACTGCCCCCACTAACAATTATATTCCATGCATAAATTTTCCTACAATCATTGCTATTGTGTGAACTGTCGGCCAGATATACCTACAACTGTCCAAGAAGCCACAGAATAATGAAACACTATTGTGCATGTACAGTAGTTACGACACTCTGCTCCTGCAGGGGAAGATGCATAATGTATTTGGACATGCGTGCATAAGCAAGAGCCACAGGAAAAAGAACGAAAGAAAAAAAATAGAAAGAAAGAAAGAGAGAAAGAAAAAAAAAAAACTTCTGCTTCTTTTATTGTTTTTAAAGAATTACATAATGCATTAATAATCACAGTAAAGACAAACCGGCTTTCCCCGCATGTCATAATTGTGCAAGCTTACAATTAAATGTAAAATTAGATGTAAGATGTAAAACTTTTTCTCTGCTCAGCCTTTAGAATCAATTGTACAGGGAGCAGAGCAGTAAAGCTTTGAAAACCTGTAATGTCTGTTTACTTGACACCGCTGCCCAGAGGTTTGCATATAATATACAGTTGCTTTCACAGTCATACACATCGTTTTTTGTAAATAATTAGGCGATCTGATCAGTACTTCACTGGGGTCATCCGTAGCTGCGACCGGTTATCTGAGGAAACACTGAAACATAAGCCAGGTCCAAATAATTTCATCAGATTTGTGCAGTATGTATTTCCAATTAAAGTGACATCACATAAACCTAATTAGTATAGATGCAACCTGCAACTTGATTTTCCAGTGCATGGTTTTCTCATCAAATTGATTACACAGACCCTGCAAGGAAGTATACCGCACATACACATGGTACCTCGGTGAGCCTGGTGCATATGCTACCGTAGAGGGATATAAAAATGCATTTGTTGCGTCGTCGTCCATAAATGTGAATGTTCATCAGCTTCAAAGAGTAACAGTCAGGTCCTTAACTTTGCACTCAATTATGACTTTAATTACAATACGTTTATGTTAAATAGCTGTGGCTGTAAAGGCCAGCAGTAATGAAATTTCAAAATACACTGCTCCCTGTCAAATTTTCAGGAAAAGACATCTCTTTTGTGCAAAATAAATCATTCTGATATGCAAGTATCACAGACACAAAGAAACACTTTGCATCCTCTTGCAGGTTCAATTACTGGCCTGTGTCAGATACTAATCCTATTCTACTGTTTTAGCATGATTGAGAACCTATAGACCATTCAGTGACTTCATGCAAGAGGAAGCAGAGGGTCCACCAATCGCACAATCATCTCACACACTCACTAGACAAAACCACACTCATGTACTACACCAACCACTTTAGCATAAACTGCAAGTCAGTAACAAGTCAATAGTGTTGATTATTTGCTCTTCTAGCCTACTGTGTATTGTGCTGTCAAGGTGATTTACTGTGAAAAGAAATGGATTATTGAAACTATAATACATGTGGCACATCTGTGCACAAAAACGAAGCAGAGGATTTCAAGAGAAAAGGAGTTTTAGTCACTTCTGGATAATCAGACATGCTTGTACTATAATTGGAAAGATACAATGACACTGGGAGATCACGGCACGCCAAATTGGGAAAAAAAAAAAGAAACATAAGTGCACATAAACAGGAGTCCCTTTCTTGAACTTATGAGGAGGTAGAAAGCTAAAATCCAATAGTTCACTATTCTGCCCACGCGGACACATGTGGCATTTCATAAGAGCAGAAACTAAGCCTAAAACATATTTGTTCGCTAACAAAAGGCTTGTGTTAATTAAGGGTGATGTGACCAGAATAAGCATCACAGCAGTTCAGTAGCCCACATTTCCTCTCTTGCCCTCGCTGTATTACTACGAAAAGGTGCTGAATGTACGAATCGACAGCAAACCTTCAACCAGTGCAAAAGTGATCCAGTACTCTGTTGTCAACCAATGCAGGACAGTTACAGTGCTGTAGACAGACTGACATCAGGCTAATTGGTTTCAACTCTGAGGTAGGATCTAGAATACCAAAGGGGATATTTGTTCAAACCCAGTACCACAAGTGCATTAAAGGGACTGAGCCACGACAATCAGTAATGCGATGTCCATTTTCAGAGGTTAGGGTTTCAGAGGGTTCTCGGTGAAATGCGGTTGGCCCATTGGAGTGTATATGTGTGGGGTAGGATAATGCCTGCCAGCCTAAACTGGTTTAAGAAAAAGAAACCTCAAAATAATTACCTGTACAGAGCGCCCCACATCAAAAGGCACTATTTTCAATATTTCCATAAATGCCACCACTACTCTGTGCACGAGTCGACCCTGTATCTAATTCACCCTGCATTCCCACCTGAGGGCTACTCGTTGCTAAGGTGCCTTCCTATCTCTTTTCTAGCAAGTTAATTATAATTACATCACTTGCCTCAGCCATGTTGAATGGGCATGATATGCATTTTCCTTTTGTAAAATTAGATAAACAAAGCATTAAATAGAATTACAGAAATAAATACATTTTATTTCATATAAATACGTGGGCCCTATTGTCCAAATTGTCACTGACGGATGTGTCTAGGAATTGGATGAAGTAAACAATTCATGAAAAAAGCTGCCCTACTGTTTGATACACTAACCTTGTGAGTATTATCGTAAATTTATTAGTCACTAAATCTCATCAGTAACCATCACGCACTGTAAATCCCTATGTTACAATGCATTTAATGAACGTTAAATTGTAATTTAATTGGAAGCCCTTCCCTCTCACTCAGGGGGAAAAAAAAAAAAAAAAAAAATCAGTGATTACATCAAGGAAGTCTGGTCCCTTTCAATAGGATTATGTTTTAGGTTGATTTAATGTCATATTGGTAATTGTCTATATAAAATTTCTAATACAGACCCCAAAAGTGAAACATGACGAGACAAAAAAAAAAAGATAAAAAGGAAAAAATTCAAATCAACATCAAAGTTAATATCTTGCCAATTTTCCCCAAAGCCGTTTTTCTACCACGGCTAAAACCTGGATTTGTCCACATACGTACAGTAATATATATTTTGTAATCTTTCAAAGTCTCTGGCTATGTACAGGCTATACAAATAAAGAGCAGGCTGAGGGCCAGGTTTTATTAGCTGTGCAGAGGGAGCAGTTGGTTGGGAAGTCTCCCAGTCTCCCGGCTCCTTCCCCCGCAGTCTGCCCATACAGGTGGCTGTTCTGCTTCACTTGCGATCGTCGATGGTCTTAATGAATTCCACCGCCGCGGTGAACTGCATCCACCAATAGCACTCCTCCCCACTCAGCCGGCTGGCGTAGAAATTATTGATGTACTGAACGGTGGACAGCAGGCAGGGCGGGTTTGCCTGGAGGGGAGGAGATGTGGGGATGGGCCCGCATTAGCCGCTGAAGAAACCTCACGCAATGCCATACAGATTACAATCATAAATTTGTAAAAATATGTAAAAGCTATCCACGCAAGTTAGCAGACAGCAGTCTTTACAGAGTATACTATTACAATTCAGGTATGTTGTGGAAAAAAAAAAAATCTTAGGATTATTCTCAATATGGTTTCACAAGAATTCAATTATTGATCAATACTGATGGTGCAGAAACTCGAAATTTGAAGGGTGTTTAAAACGTCGAGAAAGCTGCAGCCTTACCCTTATGAGGACAAAGACAAGCACAGGGACAAAGTCATCCGCACCAGGGACAGAGTCTTCATTGGCCAGACTGAGGAGGTTCATAATGGTGGAACACATGCGCAGTATACACTGGACTTTGTCTCGTGGTGTCTTGTATGCATTGATGGTCCTGATCTCTGACTGTGCAGAGGGCCAGGGGGCTTCCTTTAGGTAAACCTGCAACCAGAAATGTCAAAACACTCAAAAGCTTTTTAGGCTTTCTGTACCTAAATTACTGACGCATGGTAATGATGAGAAAAAAATAAAAAATAAAAAAATCAAGATTGTACCTCTGGGATTTGAAGAGCTTTATGATTGGCTGTAACAACTTTAGTCAGTCGTTGGATATGTTCATGGAAAAGCCTGTGATGAGAGAAACATTAAGATTAAATTTTGGGGTACAGTGTTTCCAAAAATAATGCTGTTAACCTCAGACCCACTTCAGCGTATCATAATGTGATTTATCCACACTTACAATTCTCAGCATGTGCCAAATAAATACACACAATGACAGCCACTGAGAACATTTGTGTACATGTCTTTCACCTCACAAGTAAAAACTGAGCAATTTTTATATTTTGCCACTCGGAGTGTTGACAGCAGAAAGAAAAAATGCCCACAGCTGTACTTGAACCGGGGAATTACAGTTACAGTCTGTGCCTTGAAATCATAGCACATCACAGCTCCCACAGTAAAATAATTCATACACCAGATCAAACAGTTTCATTTCTTTGTAGAAATAAATAATAATAAAGTAAATATTTGATTACTTCAACATGAATTTAAAAAGTTAAATAGTGACATGTATTAAAACTTCACAAAAGAACACTGCTAATGCCAGCTACTTACTGGTCTCTAAGAATATCTCCATCCTGGTTCGGGTAGAAGGCCAGTTTGAAGATGCGGTTCATAACGCTGCGCTCGATCGCCATCTGGGCGTCCTGCAGCTGGTCCTCACTAGCATACTGCCAAATGGCATCACGGGCCATGGCACCATACAAGTAGCGCAGAAAATCCTCCACTGATGCCGTCTTGTCATCAGCCGCTGTACACCCCTGGAACGCTGGGGAGGGAAAGGAGGAAGAACAAGGTTTATGCAAGTGTAGGATAGAGCTAGAACTTCCACTACAGGTAAGTAAATATGACCAACTAAAAGTACTTATATTACAAAAAAATAATTTAAAATACCCTTAATAAAGTCAAGCATCTTGGACTCCATGTGTTCAAGAAGGAGCCGAACACAGACTGTGGTGAAGTAGCGGTTAGCCACCTCCTTGTCTCTCAGCACCCTTTGAAGGAGCCTCTCCAGATGAGCCTGTGAGGTCTGCAGGCCCTGACGACACCTGGTTAGGTAGGCTATGTAGGGTGCCCGTTTTCTAAGGAAATTTAAATAATGAATTATTATGCAGAAGAGATAACAGAATTAAAGACACAGGGAGCACCCTAAATGATCTCGCCTCATCTCTCCAGACCCCTGCACTTGCCTGTAATCCTCAGCAATGGCAGCCAGCAGCTTCCTGCAGGTGCGTGAATCAAAACGGCTGACACAGCGCGTGGTCTCCTGAATCTGGGCCATCTGGTTCTTATCCTGTAGGTTGATGGCCTCTGCTAGCTGGACCTTGAGGAAGCAGACGATCTCATTGTCTAGAAGAGAGGACAACAGGGAGACAGCGTTAGACACACTGCTCGAAAAGAACCGGCTGGTTGTTGTAATCCGATGAAGCGGTCGTCTCCGGACGACAACGTGACTGATGGCCACAAAGATGGAGTCTTATGCATTTACTATTAACCATTTCACAGGATGTCACTTGATTCTACTATTGTCCTGTTTCATGATGTGAAGATGCAAAGGTGGTGTCTTGCAGCACTGCTATGATGAAAAGTTGTTCATTTTGTGAAGCATCCAAATAAGTTCAACCACTATTGTAATCTCTGTACTGTAGCTACATGGGTGTTTCAATATGCAAACAGTTTAATGTGACATTTTATTGATACCATATGGGAATTCTCTTTAACATCCCCCACTTTTCCAACCTAGCCCCAAACCTTGGAAGGTGAGTCAGAAGGTGAAGGTGGTACAGATTTGGTGTCTTTTGCTTAGGGACACTTTCAGCAGGTTGGATGCTTGCCAACATAAAGGGCTAGTATCCTGCTGCCTAGGCAGAGTGTAACATAGATTTCTGTAATTTGGCAGAAAGGAAAAAAGGAGCAGCTCAATACAGTCTGCAGCAAATTATTCACTAGTAATTCATCAGTTTAAAGATGCCTCTATCTCTAATCCCTTAAAAAAAACGGATTCAGACTAGAGCATGCATCTACCTTCAGGGTCCATGTGGTCAGGCAGCCCATTTCTTGTGGTGGCAGGAGCCATAATGGGCAGAGCCACTGAGTCCGCAGAGCACAATGCCAACCTCAATTTCTTCTTGGCATCACTAAAAGACGAAAGAAAAAATGAAAAATAAAATAAAAATATATTACAGATTAAATTAACCAGTATTGGTTTTAAAATAGTAGTAAGTGGAAATGAATGTGAAAATTTTGCAAAATATGTGACCTAAAGGAGAACTTGGAGTCATGCTGCTGTGCTGTCTGGCTAGCGGAGTCTGGGAGGTCATCTGTGGAAATGTTCTGCAGAGTATCTTCTCTTGGAGAGTCATGCACACTGTCCTCAACGCAAAGATCTGTCAGCATATACAGACATATTAAATACTAATTCCTTGCTTCTACTGCAAGTGTTTGTAATACACATTTGCTAGGTTTGTTTTGCAGACCTCCTGTGGCGTCGTAAGAAGCTCCACCTGTGGCTCCATCACTCGGGCTGGTCCTCTTAATGTTCCTGTACTTGTCCAGGATGTCTTCAGCTGCCTGGGCTTGAGAGCTCTGTCTGGGCACTGGGTCATCTGACAAACCCACCAACACACATGATGCATGAAAATTAAACCAAAACTGATCCCTATCCCAGCCAGAACAGTAATTAAAACAAACTAGGACAGACCTTGTGGGATACGCTCCTGAGAAATCTCGTCTTTCTCCTGCTTGTCCCTCTTCCGAAATGCTGCAATTGGAGCTGCAAAGGAGAGATATGTGATGACTGAGCTGTGCTGAGTGAAAGCCTTTCAATATTTCAAGATGAGAGGCTGATCACGGGTCACCTGTTGACAGCCCATCAAAAATGCATTTTGATTGATAAATCTTTTGTACTTTCCATGGGTTGTATTGAAAGTGAATATCTCTGAGTGGGATATATGGCATCACACTAAAAAGTATTTTTGTGTAGAAATGTACTGCCAAAGGAAAGCAAAACATATGCGATGACACATAAAACCATTGGCTCATACCAGAATATCAGAAATGTTCATTGGAACGCTTTATAAAAACTCTCATCTGAAGAGATCTACACTGTAAACCTACTGATGCTTATCCTATTAACACAGAGGTGTAAACAGGACAAACACGAGAGTCACAAAGACTACCACTGAAAATACAGGATGGAGTATCTACATTGATATTCTGTATTCTCATTATAGAACAATGGTAACATAAAAAGAAAAAGGGGTGATAAAATGGAAGCATTGATGAGAGGTGTGGCGGTGTGAGCTCAGGCTACACCATGTCACATCACAGTTCTACAGCGCTAAGAGCACATCTACAAAGCAGCATGGCGCACAGCCGCTGGCTCCAGCAGTAAAGCTAGCTCAGTGACAACAGCGTGAAAGTATTACCTGGGACATCACTCTCAGCCGTCCAATACAGCACTGTGAGGAACACAACAGACAGGGTTGGCCTTTCACACACAGGCTGCCGCTCTGAGGGACAACTGACTGTGCATCACCATGCAGAGCGGCAGGACAAACACAATGGACACTACAGATTTTTGGGAGTGTGGTGCTGCTAGGATATATGGCTATATACTTTTCCATGTGCAAAGAGTGTTCCATTTTATGAAAATCAATTTAATGTTTACTTAAGAAACATCATTATCTCAAAGAGTAATAAGCAGGCATTTCATGTGGGTACAGCTCATTATTTCCCAGACAGATGTATGAGAGATGGTTGTAGAGTAGAACTGCAACAAGAGATGTGTCATCTATCAGTGCTGATGACAGAGAGGTCTATCTAATGACCATTAGCCGCTGGCTGACAGCACTGCTGGGAGGGCTACAGCCATACAATCTACACAGCTAAAGCTTCTCTGATGACTGATTAGCTTTGAAAAGTCTATATAAATCTGCAGCCAGTGAGACGTGAGAGAAAAAGGACTGGACATGTCTCTGGAGTAACTTCAAACAAGAAACATCATTTTCCAAGTGGAACATCAGCAATGGAGTGGACAACATGGATCATCATTCTCTTTCTCACATTATAAATTGGCTTTCGCTCTGCTCTTTAAAGTGTGATATTTTCTGTCAGTTGTGATTAAGAGAACTTTTTTCCACAACAGAAAATAAAGGAATGCTGCAATCAAAGTGATTACTTTTAAATGTACAAAGGCACATTTTTCAGTTTAGAAAAGTGGACATGCTTAAAATGACCAAGTGATCTGTTTACTAACCTTTGGGAATGGCTGACACAAAACGTTTCTTCCACCATGGTCTGTTGCGATCAGACTTCTCATCGTCACTGTCTTTTCTGTCCTCAGCCTTAAAAGAAAGGACATTAACTAGTTACATTTGGGACACAACCACGTAGTTTATTAAAAACAACATCTGGAACTGGCTACAAAAACAGAATAAACACTATTTTTATTTTCATGCTGTTCCTAACCTGCATTAGCATAAAAATAAACAGAACTGTCTCTAGTAATAACGCTGCAGCAGTTGGTTACCTCTCCTTTCAGGGAGTCCTTGCTGGGGGAAGAGGACGGTCCTGAGGCGAAGGCCCCTGCAGGGTCACGATCCTCAACTGCTACCCGCCGGTTAAGGCCGGGATCACTTGTGGGCCGACGGCCTGGGCACACAATGTCAGAACTGCGGCTTCGGACGAGCCTGTCGGGGAAGGAGTGGCGCTGCTTGGTGTGCTCCAGCTCGGCCTGCGCCAAGCAGTGAGGCGTGAAGAGAGAGTGCCGCGTCTCCTGGCCCAGGGCACTGGCTTCAGGGATGGGAGGGTCAGGGGGAGGGTGAGGGGGCCTGGCATAGTGCACTTTGGGCCTCACTATTGTTCCAGTGGAAGAACCTGAAGCAGTAAAAGACAGAAAATGAAAGACTGAGCAAATTTAAGTTTTTACTCAAAAGAATATGGGCAATACTTTCTCTTTCAACTTAAATTACACACTTAAAAACTCACTGCATGCTTAGTCTTAAGACTGTGTGGATTTGTACATATATCTACATTATTACAGGTATAAAAATTCTACTGGTAAACATTTGAAGCCCTCACCCATTTCCAAAGAAAAGTTTCTACAAACATTACAAGAAGAGTAGAAAAAACACCTACAAATGGGGGGAGTGCTAAAGAGAGATGTTAGTGGGAGATGAGCCCTAGGTGTAGGTAGGCCACCTGTTCCAAGGGTAGACTCTCTCTCCTGAAAAGCTTCCAATGGCAGCCTCGTGCCATGAGCACAGTGGGACAAGGGGACAGTGCCAAAGAGCCTGGGGTGAGGTCTCTCAACCTGTCATCCCTTCACCTTGCCACAGACGCACAGCCACCACCATTTCTCTCTCAAACAATTTCCACCTGCACTTACACTCAAAACTAAATGCGCACAAAGAGAAACAAAGACTGAAAACCCTAAATGGGCCAAGAGGAATGACATTTCAGTTACACCTTTATTGCGTCCGGTAATAGACCTGGGAGGGGGCACAGGCACTCTTTTGGTTAATTTCGCAGCACTCAAGCTGCTCTGTGAGCCCATGACATTAGGGTTGGGATTTAATGATAGTCATTTCTATCTCTGATTGGGTGTTGAGCATTGTGAGAGCGCAAATTACCTTCACCAGTGGAGAGGGGATCGAACATGGCCAGTAAGGAATCAGCCTGTGATGGTGGAGATGTCAGATGGTGTGCTCCTGTAATAACCCAAAAGGATATGAGACAATTAACAGTTGATTTAAAAATTGGATCATAAGAAATTAAAAAAATAAAAAATACAATAGCCAGGCCTTCAACCTTGTGCTATAATAACAACAACGTCAAAGAATGTTTTACTCCCCTCTGTAACTTTAAGTAACATTTAGCACTATAAAACAGTGATTTAGATTGGTGGCAGCTGTGGAGAAGACGGGGATTGATGGCTCTGGCTGATGCTGTTTTGACCACATACACACAGCACCGATAGCTTAGCTAGCCTGGAGGGGATGTGACTCTCTCCTACCGTGGCCTGCATCCTCCCCATCTGGACTGGTCACAGAGTCCTTTCCTCCAAAATCTGAGCTGCACTCTGACCGCAGGTCCTCGATCTTGTTGGGGATGTCTTCTGAGGTTGCACTGATACCTGCGGCACAAAACAATCACACATCTGTTTTGACATTCAAAACAAAACCAACTCAATATCACCTTTACAGTGAGATGTTTCAATATGGCAGCAGTCAGGAAAAAGAACCTGGATGTTCAATGGTTCTCAAACAAATGAGGATATTTTTCTCTTTAGACTATGCTGTATGGTCTCGCTCAGTTGAGAACCAACTGGGAACTCTAAATTGGTAGCGTAAGCTCCCATGGGTTAGGAGAAAGACACAGATAAGAGTGATCATCAGATGCAGACTATCCATCGGCTGGATCCCTTGGGATGTTTTCCTGTGAGCTGAGCCAGGGACGTCATGGCTGGCTTCTTAATCTAGGATACTACTTCATGCTTGTCAACATAGCATGTCCACCTGAGCCCAGGGAAAACACAACTAGCATTAACCTCTGTATCATACAGAAAAATTCGCACTGACCCCACTACCCCCGTTAACAGCCCTGCCAGCAATATGACCGTTCTGCACAGAAACAAGGACAGTGGGAAACACAAAGTTTTCACCTGGATATTTAACAATGGATTAGCAGCTGGATGACTTATTCAACATTTTCCAACACAGAAAAGACAAAAGGGGCTATGGAGGAGAGACAACTTTAAAATAAAGTTTTTTTTCCCCAGAGAAAGCGGATAAATTTGTACCTGAGACAACACTTAATCCTGGTGTGCTAGGTCTCGAGCTGACCTCTCTGACCTCTGTGTCATCTGAGGTACTGCCAACACCCGAGCAGCTCTCCAGCTCCTGCAGACGCTCCTCCTGCTTCAGGTCTGGGGCTTCTAACAGAAAAAAAGAAAAGAAAAACATAGAAATGTTGTCTGGAGGAAAATCTGTAATTTTCTCACTGCAAATATAAACAAAGTACGGTAGTAAACAGAAAGAATCTAGCATAGTCTCTGCTACAGATGGTGGTCATTCTCTCACTCCACCCCTTCCTTTGTTGCGATCATTGGGAAACCAAGTGTGCACATATGCACGAAATCAAACACAGCATACATTATCATGCCTTATAACTGCCAAACTAAACCATAAACCTAGTACGGCCAATTCTTTGGCTACCCAGTGGAGCTGTTGGGTCGAACCCAGAGGTTCCATACTAACAGCAGTACTCATTTGCATGCTCGTTAGTAATAATGTGTTGGTGAAGTGCTCTTCAGAGTGTAGTTTTCTGCTGCCTAGCCATGAAACAAGCGCACTACTTGAAGCAAGCCTCCGATTGTGCTATTACGGAGCAGCGCATGGGCAGCAAACGGAACAAAAAGCAATCAAGACACTCATGCATGTCATTTCTACACTGCACATATTGAGATGGTGTAATACTTCAATTAACATAAGGCCCATGCTTTTCAAATAAACACTTAACGCATTTAATAAAGCACTCAACAGATTTTCACAAAACACTGGTTTTTAAAAGCGAGAGTTAAGCACATAATCTCTCATTAATTAAAGGTTTGGAATACATGTTCATTTTGCAAGAACAGACAAAGAAAGTATATTCAGTGATTTAGAAGATTGTATTTACTGCTGCCCTGAGTGATTACTGTCATAAAAAAACTACACACTTGTGTCAGAGCAAAGCAATGTTTAGTCTAGCCAGATAAAGAACTGACACCATGTAAACTGACTGAGGACAGCTGCTGTCCTTGTGTGTTCCTTCCCACTGCTCCACCACAGGTGCAAACACACCTGGTGGTCCCTCTAAGGAAACCCTGAGCTGCCTTTTACTGGCACACACAGATCTGCCCTGAAAGACAGGCAAGAGCACACAAATATGCCTAAAGACATATGCACACATTTTTGGTATAGAATGCAGTGCAATCACATCCCGGTGTCTCAAACCCCACTATATTAAACATGAACATATGCATGCAAACACACATTTGTGACTGTCATGGAGATAAATCAAAAGAATTAAGACAAGATAGCGGTCAAAAAAAGAGTCCCCCACCTGAGTCACTAGGCAGCACCTCGACACTCCAGGCCTCGCTCGTGGTCTCTGAGATGGTGGAGCCATAGGGGTCCAGCAGTACTGAACCTGAGCCAGGAAGACACAGCAGGCTGCCGAGCATGTTCTCCGCAGCTGCCCCTGAGAACACAAAGAAGGACAGAGACAAAGAGTAAAGCGCCATCCGCAGCGAGAAACTCCTTTTTTTTTTCCTGAAAAAGTGTTGGACCAGCAAGAAGTCGCCTCTATAGTCCCAAAGTCATCTTAAAGGCACATTTGTAGTTCTTCACCAAGCCTCTGTGTGTTGTTAGGTGACTAGTGTTGATTCATATTCTGTAATTAGTTCTAATCAATTATTCAGAGCTTTTCAAATGAGCAATGTGTGAACTTGGGTGTATGAAAATGTCACTAAATAAATTATGCCTTTGCTAACACCTAAATTTCTGAGTGGCATGTATTTCTGTGTTTTCATGTGCAGGCTCAGTTCCACAAATATTATATGACTATGACTGCAACTAATGATAATTTTCATTATGCATTAATGTATCTATTTTTTCCAACAACAAGAATAAAATAGTAATTAAATAGCTTATCTGTGTAACCAACAGTCTAAGACTCAAAATATTCAATATATCACGATAAAGCACCAAACTGTCAGATTTGAAAAACTTGAAACAGCTAATGTTCTGGCTCAGTGTATGACTGAAATAATTAGATGACGATCAATTTCCTTTGAATCAACTCATCATAACCTAATGTATGGATTTTACGTTGCACCTCTTAATTAAAAAACATCTGACTGACCCGAGATAAAGAAAAATTCTAAATAAAGCCTCTTTGCTGTTGTATTTGTGGATGTGTCTGTTCAGTCACAGTGTGCTTCGCATTCCGAGACAACGAGAGAGTTGGAGGTCACATACATTTCATGCTGGGCCCCACAGGCATATATACCACTGTGCCAAAGGTCAGAGGGTAATGGTAATATCTCACCCTGCCCTGGCCTCCGGGGCCATGACTTTGAGCTGTTGATTAAGCCTAACATTACTCACAACCAAATTACCGCTTAGCCCACCCTCCCACAAAGTCCTCAGCACTGTGTCCCTCCATCTCCATTTGGGAAGCCAGAGCTTAACAAGGCAGAAGAATGTGGAGGAGGGGGAAAAGAGCAAGCAGGTGTGAGTGGGAGTCAGTGGTGAGGGCTCAAGACCAAAAAGTCCACTGGTGTGAGCCGCACCCCCTGGTACGTCATGCTTCCACTTCATGGCACATGCACGCCATGAGCATGCAAGCATGCCAGCACCCAGGCAACAGTGTGTACTGATGTTGGCGGGGGCAGGGCTCTCATTGGCGGTGGGAGAGCTCTATCCCGCTGTCCGTGTTTACAGTCTTCAAGGTAGGGGCGCAGAGTACATGTCTTTCAGGTGGATGATTAAATGAGTGGCACAACAAGAAGTGAAACAATTAGAATTTCTGCCTCATTATCATGGTAATCTTATCAGTGGGATAATGAGGTATTAATGGATATTTAATGTGCATCTCATAACCCAATCCCTTGGAGAAAACACATAAGGAAATCGCTGTAAATTCACTTAATGATGGAAAAGTCCCCCAACGCCATATTCCGAAGAATGAAAAATGGTGGATGCAAATGAGAAGGAACCAAGGTCAATAAGACTGCAGGGACTGAGTGAATGTCAGAGAGAGAGAAAGAGAGAAGGAGAGAGATGGGCATGGGGTGGGCTGTGAAGGAAAAGACTGAGGACGACAGACAGAAAAAACATGGAGGAGACAAATATTTTGTCTACAATCACCTTCATATCAGGTGACTGCTCGAGTCACCACAGATGAGCCTGTTGTGTTTACAGCCTGTGTCTTATTGCCATGGTTTGGGATCAATAGACTGGATGATCAACTAGCCCTGTACCATCTACTCAAGATGTTTAGGTTTCAATATTTTGATTATGCATGTACTTATTACCAACTGTCATTGTGATAATGCTAACCTCGAGGCACATTTCCAGAGATGCAGAAAATCTATTTTTTATCTGTTTTATTACACTATAACCGCTCATTTATTCATTTAGAACAGTTTGCTTAATTCTGAAATTTCAGGTGACAGAGATGGACATTACCAGCTGTAACTGTTCTTAAGCAATGCATTGCAGCCTTTGCATTCAACACAGTAAAAGTACTTTAGTTTATTTGAAACATTATGTTTTCTGGTATATTATATTTACATAGATTTACTAGACACTATTACTACATATTACTGTGATAAGCCCTGTTAAGTAACAAAATTATGTTCAAATACAATTTTTCTTCTTAAGTCACACAAAACTACTACGGGTAGATGTAAAATAACCATGAGTGTGCATGTATGTAAACAATGGCATATGGTACGTGGGGGGGCAGTGTGTGCCATTTCCTGGAGACCTGCCTTTTGGTGCTATTTCATTCACATACCACAAGGTGATGACATTTCCCTAAATCTGCCTAGTAAACAGTCACTGAAGGTCCTTTGCAGCAAGTTCATCTCATAAAATGTACAATGCCCACGCAGCCTGCTTACTAATGCAGGAGGTAAATGACTATGAATTTAGGAAGCAAACCACTGTCCCACCTGCTATCTCCTGCAACCGATCTTCATCCATGTTGGGGTCAAAGTCACTTCCAAGAACATCAGTGCTCCAAGTTTCACTGACTGTTTCAGAGATGTCCCGATCATCTGTCAAGCCCATCATGTCTCTGATCTCAAATTTGCGCAGTTTGTCATCCAGGTTGTCCTGTGTGGTAGCTGAACGAGATTTTCATTTTTAACACTTGTCTGACACATTGTATATCTTTCATATTTAACATTTGTTTTGTAAAGCTTATATACAAAGTGTCAATACAAAATACATCTAAGCTTTCGATTAAACTTTTTAGAACAGAGAGAAAAATATATGCCCACCCTGTTCATGCTCCAAAAGCTGTAGAGCCTCTACCCCATTGCTCCCCGACGGTCCAGCTCCCAATTCAGAAACAGACTCCCCCTCCAGGTCCAGAGATGACACAGAGTTAGAACGATTGGATGGACCTGGGCAAAACATCACAAAAAACACATTGAAATACAATGAATCATTCTCATATGTTGTATCAACATCTTATCAGTAGTATCTATGACACTGTGTGTGAAAGAAAGACAAAAACGTTCAAAAACTGAAAATTAATCAAGATGACGCACTTTAAAATGACAGTCTACTTAGGAAAATACAAAAGAGATGCATTTTATAGACTGACCTTCTGAGATGCCCTCTAAGTTGTCGCTGCACAGGGAGAAGCGCAGAGTTTTATCTGGTTTACCATGCAGTTTAGTATCATCAGCATGGCCATCCCCCTGGGCACCATCAGCCATCTGCAGGTTCAAAACCTACAGTGCAGTAGAGGAAAAGGAGTATTGATCACAAATTATGATGCATGAACAAAAATGTCACTTATGTAAGTTAGGGTCCTAAAGACAAATTGAGGATGCACAGACATATTGGCTGAACATCAGTATTGGCCGATATCTGCCTTGTTGACTGACATAGGCTATTGACAAACAAGAGGACATTTCACTAATGGCAGTAGTTGATGTTTATCTGTTGTGTTTTATTAAAGGTTGTTTCATATATTTGGTTTTGTTCATTCAAAGACAGTGTGATAAAGGCTGGAAAGACTTTAAAACAGTTCAGCTATTTATTAATAATGAAAATTTCTTTGTACCCCAGGCACTACAAGGAGAATTATTAACAACAAAAACAAACTGAAAATAACATCAGAATTGGTATTGGCTTAAACATCATCTTGACCCAGAATTTCATAATTGGTGTATCACTAAAACAAATAATTAAAACTTTATTCAGAAGCAGACAGACGCACTAAAATTTGGATCATGGATAAGTTTTAGGTGGCTTAAAATTTATCTTACCACATAACATTACAAGCACGGACTACAAAATGCATGACATAAACTCTTAGAAATTTTACTCTCCTTCAGTGACAGGGGAAAAAATATGACACTGGATTTATCACATCACTATTTCTCCTGCAAATGACTACATTAATTCAAGTCACATTACCTCATTCTCTGACATCATTCCAGGGACATTCTGAGGACCAGTTCCTAGTGAAATCACCAGCACCTCTTCTGGCATCAGTTCCTGTAGGGACTCCTGGGAACTGGCCTCTGCCTCCCCCTCCTGGGCTATGTTGGTACGGCTGCGGCTACGAGCAGCTGCTGGTTTAGGGTTGGAAGGAATTAGTGGAGTCAGAGTAAATTTCTTAGTTTCAGAAGAAAATTAGTAACACTAGTAATTATGTTTAAGCATTGCATTTGCTGTTGAATTCATCAAACATATTAGTAGACTCACATGTTACTTTTAAGATCAGTTTTCAGGACAATTAAACAGTATCAGTGAGTATGAATACATTAAAGGACAAAGCTGGAAACCAGAGAAACAAGACTCTGATCTGAAATGTCACACCACTATGTTTCTGCTACTGCTTTGCATTATTAATTAGATTGAGTTTATAGAGTGTTTTTATTTATTTTGACCTCACAGTGATAATATGGGTCCTAATTTGCTTGTGTGCTATGGTGTGACATTTAAGATAATCCCTGTCTCTCTTCTAGGTGTTAGATAGTTTACTTAAAAAAAATTTGGAATAAATACAACATTTTTTGAAAAGAAAAAAAAAAAAAAAAAAAAGACATTCAAGCTTAACCAATGTATAGTGCACAGACAGACGTGCAGACAGCGCTGGTCATGATGTCTGATAGCTACCATATTATGTGAATGAATCATACAAATATGCAGAGTGTAGACGCTACAACATATCCACCTCTGGAAAAAATTTACGAGACCTCTCCAAATTTCCAGACCTTCATCTCACTGAAAACCTCTGGAATGTGATCAATAGAAAGATCAATGGTCACAAACCATCAAACAAAGCTTAGCTGATGAACAGCATGGAAAGCCACGACTGAAAACAAGGATTATTCTATCAAATATCCTTCCTAAGTTAGTCTTTGTTCAAGGTCTGGAAGCATTTTTTGTTATTTTACCCAGTGGTCATTTTCTGCAAATAAATGCTTTAAATGACAATATTTTTCATTGGAATTTGGAAAACATTCTATCAGTAGTTTCTTGAATAAATAAAACGTTTTTTACCCATACTATATTACTTATTCAAATATATGTAAATAGTACAAATATTGATCTCTTTTTCCAGTGGTATCTTAATTTTTTTTTTCCAGAGCTGTATGGTGGTTTAAACAAAGTGCAGAAATTAACCTAACATTGATCTGTAAAACAGCTCGATCGGATATCTGTGACAATGGCTCCAAAGTACAAGTCTATGTAATTCTACATGCACAAACTATGACACTGCCAGTCTAAATAATTAATAATCTACAGAAAACAATAATATCTCAACTTACAAAATCTAATAATGGCCAATAATTAAAATATGTAACTTAATACATTTCTTCAGGGTTCTACAATATAAATCCTTACAAAAATAACTCTCCTTTTACACTAACAACAAAGGGTCTGCACTTTGGAGGCATTTCACACTTGCTACACCAACAATAGTTTTTACTAAGATGCAGGTGGATGATTATTTAGGATTTTAAAAAGAATTAAGTAAATTAATGTATTTGTATTTATTTTACAAAGTTAGTAAGCAATGTTTAAAGTGAAGCCTGATGTTGCTTTACACATAACAGAAAGATCCCAGTCTGGTCCACACAGTGAGGCATGTTACCGATTAACTAAGCGCTTTTATTAGATTGGTACTTGGTATCAGCAAAGGAACTGAAAAAGTCACATCGGTGCATCCCCAGTTGAAATATCATCCACTCTTTCCCCAGTGTTTCTGGGATTAAAGACAAGTGTAAAGAAGGGTATCTCGCATTGCAATGCAGCTTTTTTTTGTGGCTATAGTGTACAGCATTGATGCTTCGGCTTCAATCACTGGATAATGAAAAAATTACAAGGAATGACTGAGTAAAGATCATACTCAAGAGAGTGAGTGAGTAATACTTGATATTGTCAATATCATTTGTTTTGAACTTGCGCTTTCTCAGAGCTACCACCACCATATTAAGTAACAAACCTAATATCTTCTATATTTTGACCCCAGCTGAGGCACAGACCAGAAGGAGCCAAGTTGGAAGATTTTTTTTTTTCTCCACTCTACCTGGTAATGAACAGCCATACTCCACTGCATGAGGAAGCAAAAACGGGAAAACTTAGAAAATGGAATGAGTGGAAATAACATCTTATCCCTAAAAATGAGCCAAAGCATTGTGCAAGGCAAAGCAGGTAAGGCAAAAGCACACAGACGAGAGCAGTGCTAGATAAGACTGGCAAGACAGGGTTATCACTGTGCAGATTTGGCTGATGCTGGATGAGGGTTATCGAACACAAAACTGGATGAAACAACAAATACATGGTTAGGTTCTCTCTAGCTCTAAGACCACTGAAAGGCTACCCACCAAAAGGGGTTACTAATGGAATGTGAGCAGACAGAGTGGTGGAAGTGGGGTCCCAGGATGTTATAGCAGCTAAGTGTTGTCCTGGTCATTCATTGGCAGCACAGGAGGAAAGGAAAAGGACAAGGTAGGGAGTTGGAGAAAGATAAAAAAAAATACAGAGTACAACTCAGAAATCAGAGTAATACCATTTCAAGCATCAGGTCAACATTGTGTGTATATTAACTTTGTATGTCAGAGAAGTGAGCACAAGTGTTTCATTTCTAATTAAGGGGGAGTTGCAACAGCATCATTTGTCTTGAAAATGCTAATGAAGGTAGTCTATGCATCTTTCCATCTATTCCAATTAAAATGAGTTCATTTATATTTGGTAATTTAATTGGTTGTCATTTCTGTAATTGAGCCTCAATCCAGGCCATGCTAATTATCTTTATAACAAGCAGAGAAGAAGCTCATTAGCTTCGCATAAAACACGGGCCTTTCACTAGCCATCAGCATAAACTTGTTTATGTTGCTTCTCATTAGACAAAATATTACAGGGTTGTCTTATAGTTTTTGGTTTCAAATTATGATATTCCTGTAAAGCAGAATGCTCGCAACTAAAAATCTCAAAAGGCTGAATCATATTCTGAAAACCAGAGAGGCAGAAAGACAGAGCCTTTAGGGGCCATAGAGGTAGGTACCTATGGGGAGTCTGTTCTTCTTGTTGGCAGGAGTGGTAGCTGGGGAGAGCTGTGGGGTGTTGGAGGGAGTGAGCTCCAGACTGTTGCTCTTCACAGCTCTAGACTGGGGCACGTTGGCAAGCAGGGTCTCCAGAGCCATGTGCTCCTCCTCCCGAAGGTGGTCTCCTGCCATCACACTCCGCACAAAGTCCACCTAAGCGCAGAAGATATTCACATTATTAAATGTATTCACTGTTTTGGCTGGTTTAGCCATTTATAATATGAGCTCACGTGTGTTAAGGTTTAACTTTACTGAGCTGCTGCCTCTTTACTTATTTTTTGCTGACAACTGGCTGCCTCTAGAGCAGTCATCTTTTTGGACCAGCAAAAAACCGTTACAAGAAAAATCTTCAGCAAACACCGCTCATGGACCTCCGCTTCCCCAAACAACTATTTTCCAGCAAGCTTTCAATTTCTTTCCTTTGTATCTTAGACAGTGTGCCAGTCATTTTTGTAAGAACAGCATCAAAGTAAATCAGTGTTTGCGAGTCAACAGAGATATTCTATTCTAAGAAAGGGTGTGACATGTCTCTGACAAGTTTGCACTTGTCAGGTTTATGTACATGAATTTAAACTCTTGTTGATTTAAAATGTGCAGTTGCACAAGTTCACCAACATGTTTTTGGAATGAGAGAAGTGGAAAGGGCTGCACAAAAAAAAAAACTCATCTCTTATGAACTTTTATGACTGTTTACAAAAATCATAATGTATTAATAAATATACATTGAAATTAAAACTAGTGTTGTGAGAAAAGTTGATGCACAACAAAACTGTATGCACCCTGTGTATGGAATGAGGTGCAAAAATGTCATTACTCTAGAAACACTCCCTTCTTTGAATACCTTTAAAGGAATTTTACAAACTGCCATAAAGGAAACATGTTGCGGCTTTACATAATCCTTGGCCTGAGGGGGTATGTGTTTATATCACTAGTTCTCCTATTTTTTACAAAAAGCTTAACATTTTAAGTTTCACAACTTTACTTTTATATTGTTCTCACATTGCATCTACCCAGTGAGACAGGGCAGTAGTATCATAAGAACTAATGACATATTTTGCTTGTGAATATTGACACTGCTTACCAGAGCCAGAAGCTGATTATGCGTTATATAGACTGCAGTCCTGCTGAGGCCTTCTAGGAGATTCATTGAGGACATTGGTGGAGTCTCAACTGCTCTTCCCCCGATCACCACATCCAGAAAGGCTGCTACACAACTCTGCAGACCAAGAGCCAGAAAGGAACTTAGTACAAGGAGAGACAGGCACTTAAGCTGGAATTAAAATAAAATTACATTAGGTAACACATGGCATGACAGCAATGTGCATAGCTTACCTTATCAAATTTGGACAAACTGCTTTTCCGCCTTGGGTCTGCATCATCATCCGTCATAGCCAACTGCTGCAAAAGCTGCCCCACCTGTGTAAGAAAGATATGAAGCATTATTAACATATAGGAGAGTGAGTCCCACATGTAGTAAACTTGTACAGGATGTGAAGAAGAGAATACTTGCTTTACCACTAACCTGCATTAGATTGAAGCGGGCCACTTCATTGATGGGTGCATCTGAGATAATACCGTACTGCTCCGGGTTGACTATAGCTGGGCAGATGAAGCAGGTCAGCAGCAGGTCTGTGCACATGGTACGCACTTCACCTACTTCAAGGCGTTCCACACATGACAACGTCTTATACATCTGGGAAACAATCCAGCGCAGGCTGTGGGGAAAGCAGTAGGTGTTCTGCTTTAAGTAACCAATGAATTTGTTCACCAAAGCTACGAGCTTGGCTTCATTGGCCTCCACAGCTGCCTGCACCCTTTGTTTGTAGCCCTCAGAGCCCTTCTCTCCAAAGCGTTCCTGCTGGGCCGGAGTGAGGCGCTCAGTCACCTTGGCTGGGTCAGTCTCCAGATGGTCTTCATCTTCCACCAGGAGCTGCATAATGGGTTCATGGAGGGTAGCAGTGAGGAAGAGCTTGGCTGAATATAGGCCCTCTGAGAAGAGCTTGAAAAGGATGCTGAAGGCACAGGTTCCCCGTCGCAGTAGACGACGGGGGTTGTCACTCTCCTTCAGCTCAAACTCTATCAGATACCGCAACACCTACAAAATTACAAAAATGATCAAACAGTTAAAAACATGTCAACCTACAGAGAAGTAGTGTGTTATTCTAGAATTTAACTTTACTGTAGAGGTAGTAGAGTCTGACCTGTAGAAGGTAGCTCTCATCCTCCTGCATGATACAATTGCCATAAAGTGAGGTGAAGACAGTATGGATAACTCCCTGGGTGTGTTCCTGGTTCAGCCTCTCTCCTGCCACCAGACAGGACGCCACCAGTCTGGGGTTCTCTCTCAGCCTGGCCAAGAACTCCCCATAGATCGTCTCTTGGAAGCCAAGAGTCTTGTAGCCATCCACAAATTGTGTATCTTCCAGCATTTTGGCATGTTGGCAGCATTCAGCCGGAGAGGCCTCCGCACTGTAAAACAGAGTTTTGGTATAATTACTAAACCAAGTTAGATGTTAATTATAACATCTAATTTACTGAATATCTTGTAACCACAACTGCTTTCATTTTATAGTTCCTTCTCACTATGACAACAAGATCATTTCTAACTTTCAATGTGCAGAATTATGTACAAAATATTTAGTTTTAAATGAATTAAATGTAGATAAGTTAGATGTAAATTAGTGAACCTTAGACCTACTTGCATCTTATTTTCACCCTGCTTTTCTATTAGCTAGTCTAACCATGTGCCTACTCCAGCTCTGTGCTTGTTGCTTATCTGGCTCTTGGAAGGGAGCGCATAAGTATATTTCCCTATTCCAATGTAAGGTCAGGGCAGATCCCAGTGGCAGATCTGACCTGGTGAGAATGAGACGATCAAGGTTGATTCTCTGTTGCTTGGCAATCCAGGCGGCCCGGTACAGCCTCTCAGCTGTCTTCAGCACATCGCTGTTGAGCCGCTGGATCAGCTGCTTCTCCGATGCCACATACAGCCGCTCCTGCTTCAGGTGGTGGGCCAGAGTGTGGATGTCTGGCTTCACCATCTTCAACAGCTCACTCAGGCAGAGAGGTAAATGACTGAAGCAGAAGAGAGAGAAAACTAAGTCAAACTGCAATATAGCTTCATTATTACAGTCCACAAATAATTAATTGACTATGTTCAAAGGCAACTCCACTAATTGTATGCATAAAAGCCACTTTACTTTTCATTGATACTACTACTCTGCCTGTGAAAAGTTTAGAATGTTTTCTGTGCCTCTGGAGGTACTTTGCCTAGCCCCTGTTAGATAGCCTGTTCAAGGTGGGAATGTTGCACCACCCCGCCATTCTGTATAAAAAAGGTACAGAAACATGGAATGGCGTTGTTGTTCAGCCAGCAACAGAGGTAATTACAGAGCCAAATCTAAAAAATGTGTTTATAGTTTACAGATTACTAAATTTGCTGTAAAACATAAATTTAAAATGGGGGAGAAATGCATCTCAACTGATGCCATTAATCAAACAAACACACTGAACATTCTCTTATTACAGCTTCTCTGGTAACATGTGTTTCTTAAATAAACTGAATATGTACAGTCAGTATTCAACATGTAAGTAACGCTGGATTTAAAAGTAATGCATCCAGAGGAAAAACAGGAAGTGGTTCCCTTTCCTCTAAAGGTCTGGCTAAACTCTAGCTCAACACATGATGTTAATGTCATGCGAGGGAAGTGATCATTTGCATTCAGCATGCTTCACACACTGGCCAAAGACAACAGCAAAAACACGCTTTTTTCACAACCTTTTGGAGCGGCTAGACAGCAGAATATGCAAATCATTCTCCCTTTTCCAGATATACACCGCCAAGACATACAAACCAAGCTGAGTGCATGAAATTTGAATGATTTGTTGGTGAATCCCTTGCACAAAGCCTCTTTGTGACTGGATGCTAACATGGCAAACACAGATTTAACTGTGGAGTACAGGCTCTGGGAGGAGAATAAAACTAGAGAAAACTGCCTGAGAGTGAGAATAACTGTTAGGCAGTGTCACTGCTCGAAAGATAACAGACAACCACGACAGCAGAGTTGATACGTCTGGCAAATCAAATTGGTTATGCTGATTTAAATGTATAATGACAGACTCTACATTGAATTCCCTTGGCAAACCAGGATAAACAATGATTATTGATCTACTTTACTGTCAAAAAAAAGATAATAATACTTGCGTGTGCTTTTTATGAAGTTACTTTCCCATGGTAAAGTATTCTAAACCTTGGGGAAAAATCTGGTATTTCTCAGTTGAATATAATCTGCTGAAATTCACATTCCCACGACATCATTAGTGCCATCGGATATAGAGTAATAAATAGGAGCTACTCCTATACAGGTATGATATTTCTTAAGTTACATTTTATACCTAGTTGTAGATTATTTAGGGCTGCAGAAATATCAATAGTTTATCAGAAGCAAGAACATAAAGTTCACAAATATCTGCAGAGGATCTGCTAATCTTTTTCTTCATACATTCCTGTTAACTAATTTTTTTTTTGTTCGTGGTAATATAAACCACTTAGTAATATTATAGTGTACATTTTTCGGTAAGTTTCCAGAACACATGACTAATTAACTGATTAATAGAGGACATATTCAGCAAATTAATTGACTGAACAGTATAAAACTCTTTCTTTTCATATGAAATGTGAATGGTCTTACAGGTAACTGGCTGCCGAGTACACTCACGTTCCACTTCCATGTATGAACTCGTGTTCTTAAATAAGCACATTCCTCACATATTTGGACGGAAGTGAAAAAGCAACTAGGCTATTGAGTGGCTAGGAAAGAGGTTACATGCCATTTGTCATGGCCACCTATGCCAACTATATATACAGTAAAATCCACTACAGAGCTACCTGGTGACTCACTCATGGAGAGGACTGAGGAACTCTAAAGCAGAAGAGAAACCAAACAACAGACAGTGTGAGGCAAGACGTAATCTGCAAACTTCTTTGTTGCTGAGTTGTGTGAGAATAGCCATGGGGAGGCAAGACAGTGAATACTGTGTGCCTGAACCATAAGGCAAAATGACATCTGTGAAAGCACCATAAGAGATGTCTGAAAATTTCTAAGGCTATTTTTGTAAAACAAACAAAAAAAAAAAATCAGCACTACTTTATGAAACCATGTAGGAACACAGCGCACTCCTCCCACTTCATAGCTGAACCCAATGGAACAAAGTGCTTTTTATAGATATTCAAAAGATTTCACTTTCTACAAAAGGTATTCATGGGTGCAGAATAACATCCTCTTCACACTTCCCTTTCAGACAATTTCTTACGTTGCTCTGCAAGTAAGAACAGTAAGCAATCTTCACCACCACTTGAGCAATATACTATTGTTTTTGTTTCAGAGGCACTGATTGGGGAAAACTATTAAAGGCTGCCCCTGAGTGTTAGGTCAGTTGCAAAGTGATTTATAAGCAGGGCTGTAATACCAGTATGATTTTTTTTTTTTAAGGACCACCTTTTGGACACAAGCCTGCAACTCCAAGCCTAGTGGAAGCTTCTGTCCCAAAGGAATGTTTAACAGAGTGCAGTTGTCAACACATTAAAGAAGTTCACTTTCCGAGATGCCTACCATGTGTGTTACAACCTGTATCATAAACGCAGGCATCATCAAACTTAGCCAAATTTACCACAGGTATTGGGATTTTATCTGAGGGCAACTTCCTACATTTTGTTCTGTTTAAGGATGGGCTGTCTCATTTAGTAACAAAGAGAAAAAAAGAAAAGGGAGTGAAAAGAAATGACATACACCTAAACCTAAGACATATCTCCCATTCCAATCTACTGAGTGAGATGGTTAGAGGTAAATTCTGAAAACACTGATTACACACCATGCAGTACCATGGCACAAACATTTTACTTCAAACTAATTCTCAAAGTTATACAGCAACTTTCATTAAAAGTGAAATAAAATGCACAGATACAATGCCAGCACTTCAACTTAGACTCATTTGCACTCATTTTTGACTAGTTACTAAGCCTACAAAATACAGAGGATGAGAGTAAAATAATTCCAATAACAAGGCAAAAGGCGCATGATCCTTTGGTCACACATGGACATTAAGAGTCTTTCCGCACTCAAAATGCAGACTAGACTGACCTTATTTCCAGTTAACATTAATCATTAGTACAGAGAAAGTCCTGTTGACTCACCATTATTGTGTGCCAGTGAACATTTAATCATACCTTAAAGTGATTGACTGAAGCAGACCAACAGTGAACTGTGGATATAATTTAAATAGACTCCTGAGTAATGTGGCAGCACATGGCAAAGCAACTGTGGAAAAAAAAAAAACATAGTCCTGCTTTTGTGTGAGAATGAGAAGTTGAGCCTGGACCCTCTGTGACAAGTTCAATGACCCCTCAAGTCTACAGTTAACTTACTTTGTATGACCGATAGTAAAAATGACATAATAAATCCATGATATGCAAACAAGGAAACGCAGCAAAATGGTAACCAGCTAAAATGTATGCCACTTGTATTGATTAAAAATACTTTACAGACGTATATTGCCATTAATGGCGACTTAATGTACTAGTAGTAGAACATTTAGAGATAACGTTAATTACCTGTACTTCTATAAAACGAGGAGTTAAGGGTATTATCCAGGGGTAAACACTTCTTCTGTTAAATGACAGAATGCTATTACGCCAAGGCCTTAGAAATTATGGGTCTGAATGTTTATGTGTAAAGGCTAAGACAGACTTGGCTCAAACAGCGTAGCTAAATGGGTGTGTGGCTGAAACAATTGTGTCCTGTTAACACTAAGTAACATGTTTAAAGTGTCCTTGATTAACGTATTAGCCAACAAAGATTTGTCCACACAGCCAACAAACAGTGGGTTTGGTTACATTTTCTGTCGCTCGCTACGTTGACCTGGTTAGGACTACAACCAGATCAGTTGAGAAAAAGAAAAACATATGAAACGGCAGCGTTAACAACGTTAGGTCAGCTAAATGCTATGAAGGTAATGTGAACTGACATACGCACAGATAGCTTGGTGTTACACTGGTGTTAGACAGTGAAGAAGGACGTGTGTTGGCGTTGAGGTGGAAGTGGAGCACAGCGAACAAACCGGTGAATTGGCTAATTTAGCATTAGCCTGATAACCAAGTTAAATTCGGCCAAACCTCAGCTAGTCAACCTGGGTAGGCTAACGATAAGCTAGTTAGCAAAGTTAGCTTAGCCTTGTGCTGCAAGCTTCTAAGTGACCAAATGTGATCAACAAAATATGCTAACGGGAATTTAGCAACTTACCGAACGTAATCGGCGTGTGGTGGTTGTTCACAGTTTCTCTAAACACAGCTGATCGAAAGATTTCTCGATCTCAGGAGGAATTGTTTGGTGGCGGTTAGCCGTCTCACACTGGCTTCTGCAGGAGCGAACACTGCTGTCATTTGCTGTCATCACGAGGAGACCTCAGCATCCCGCATGCGCGAAGGGGTTTTAAAGGGAAAATCCACAAAAATATGGGACCTGTGAACGCTTCGTGTTATTCCTGTAAATGACCTATTTGGTACCATTTCTGACAAATCCTACAGGGCCTTAGCTCGTTGGATTTTGCAGTATGCCAACACTGTATTCTGAGTGAACCATGAGTCATAATTAGGCCTAATTGTCAATGAGCCATTTCAAAAATACCTAAGTAAATAAGTCACTGAAATATATATATATATATTGTATATTTTGGTTTCATAACTATATGTCATGAAGTTACAGTAGGTAGTGATTTCTTCATACGCTCTTAGAATTGTTTTGTTATAATGCCCAGTAAAGTTTTCTGGTTAAAAATACAGTAAATATCTTATAAGGTAAAGGGAAAGTAATGTTATGGTAAAATAATTTTTAAAAAGGAGTTGTGTCAACAGTGCTGTCCATTTGTTTTTCATCAATCAGGCTCCGTAAGCTTGTAAACTATGGATATCGTCATCCTGACCAGAACCAAGCCCACTCTATTTCCAAAAAATAAATAAATAAATACAATTAAAAAAGTGCCCGGGCACACAATGCTGCTAACCACTCAAAGCTGGCCAGTAATAGAATAAGTGCCTCTGAGATGAAGCAGAGCGGGAGCTGTATCCAATAAAGAAACAATAAAATGAAAAATAAGTCATATTTTCCTTCTTGACATCTGATTGAAGTGGTTGTGCTACATTGGTTTTGTTTGTACTGGTTTGTATTTTAGGTAGCCTACTAAGGTACACACTGAAGCGCAGCACAACCGTTTTTTGTCAGTAATTGGTCGAATTAGAAGAATGTTTTGGCTGAATTACAATACACTTTTCAATACATTTATTTTTTGTTAGTCTGCGATCTAAATTTAGATTTCCGGCTGTGATTTCCTTACACAATAATAATAGTGTAGTATAAAAAAAAAAACACCAAGAGAAACAACAAACATATATTCATTGTAACATGTTGTGGGGATTGTGGAAACTTTTTCAATTAAGACAATGCAGATTGAAGAGATTATCCAGTGTCTCACGAAAGGCAAATGATGATTGACCAGCAAACTATGGAAAATATGTAAAACCAGTGGAGTTCAATATTCATTGCCACAAATATTTTTTGTTAAGCCTCGTAGCATTTTCTTCTCTATAAATAATGAAATCACACTGCAGTCACTGTGCTGAGAACGATTGGAAGTAATACCAGCATTTTGCCACTAGATGGTGGTCTAATGTAATGTGTAATTAATATCCTGTTAACATGCGTGAGATGTGTTATAATTTATTACTGGTTGATTGCAAAGGAAAAAGGGATCTCCACATATCAGCCACCTGGAAGCTGAAAGTGGTGCTTCAATGAATCATGCAAACTCAAGATATATTTTTAAGATTTATGTCTATACGTATACACTTTCTATCCATTTGGATTAGTTTTAACATAAACAAACTATACATTTAATGAGGCATATTTGTCAGGTAAACAAATTAATTAAATTAATAAGAAACTGGCTTCTTAGGAAATAATAAAAAAAAAGGATTTATTGATGTTAAATACATAAACCTGGTTGTGTATGTGTATATTAACTTTATGTATTTAAAATATCTTTATTAATTCATTCATATTTTCGTGTGTAATTCACTGACAAATTAACTGTGTACTACATTGAAGCACATTTTATATGCAATTAAAATACATAAATCTTAAAAATATCCGCAATGTGAAGCGATTGTTTGCTGGTTTTACTATGATCATTTTACCAAACATGTCTTCATCAGACTTAATGCTACACTTTACATTTGAATTCATGTCTGACTGACGCCAGCGGTGATATCCATCCATCTCCTTCTTCTACATCAGTGGTGAAATCCCAAAATAAAAGCTTACTTATGCTGAAGAGTCTAATCAAATAGTCGATTTATACTCCTTAAATAGTAGAACAGAAATGCAAACTTGTTAGGTTACTCATTAAATTCCATTTATTATATATTTATATATAGGTTATAAACATCACAAAATAGAAAGTTAAGGAAGGTCTTGCACAAAGATATTTTATCAAGTAAAAGAGCAACCTTAGATTAGTCAACAATGGCAATGGAAGCAGGCATATCATCACATCTGGGTTCAGTGCTGCAGCTATGTTAGGAACATTCTTATTCTATAATTTATATTTTAGTGCAAACAAAGTCTTTGCAGCTCTTGGCTCCAGGGAATAATTCAATATTAATAATAAAATAGGATTCTGCAATATAGATATTAAGGTTGCTCTTTTATTGCATATTGTTTAAGAACATACTATGGTGTTACTTACAATAAGGTCTCAAGGTCATATTGTTCAAATGATCTAATATTCAATATATATTTATAATATATCTCTTACATTTCTAAGCATCAAATGGAATCTCATCAACATAATCATTTTAATTATAAGCAATATCAATATTAAAATACCTGAATATAAATAACATGCTTTGAGCAAAATAATTGTTCATTTACAATGGTAGTTCAAACAACCTAAGTCAAGAGCTGTCAAGCCTTTAGAAATAGCTAAACCTATACATTGCTTTGTGTCAAATGCTTTTCTTTTTTTTTTTTACTGAAGGCCACTTTCAAACAAAGCAATTTACACGAGAATGACATCAAGTCTTATTACAAAATGAAGTATGTTCCAACTAAAATTCTTAATGAAGTGGGGACAGTGGTTTGATTGTACTTCTTTGACTATCAAACAATAACTAATATAGCAATAATAATAATAATAATAATAATAATAATAATAAAAAATAACTACACAACTAGAATATACTTAAGGACTAATAAACAGTTGTAATCTTACAACCACCATGACAAAGTACGTATAATATAAATTTCATAAATAGTACTTGTTGGGAGAAAGCAATAGTGGTTGACTGATGAAATCTGCCTGTGCCTACTTTTTTGTGGAGGCAATGAGATGTATACTTCATAAATATTGTGTGCTTTATACACTGTCTGCAGAAACTGCACAGATCATACATGTTGACATCTTAAACACCTGGATAACTGGGTTTGTGCCTAATCTACATGCAGGCTATTCACTCATCAGAGAGCAACAGGATCAAAACAAGCCAAAAACAACATAGGGAAAATTGTTAAAGTCTGTATATACTGTGTATGTGTATGTCTGTAGGTGTTTGTGTAAACAGAAAGAAGAAGAAGAAGAAGAAGAAGAAGAGAGAGAGAAAGACAGAAAAGGTAAGATTGGTCACATATTCACATATTTCCATAACAATTTTCAATTTTCTAAATCACCCCATGTATTTACAGTATATACAGATGGTGTAGCTGACATCATTAGTGTTACATTTTAGTGCTATACTATATAATATCATCCAAGAGATGAGGGGTGCCCACCCAGTCCAGTGTTCTTGGCTCTGATGCAGCCATGATCATGCACATGAACTGTTTCCCTGTTCTCTTATCTATTGGGTAAATAGTAGTTGGAGTGAATCTTTTGTTGCTCTCAACAAACTCACACAGCTGATTATAGATTTTGGGGTACTCGTGACGAAGGAAGACTCCCCTTGTCCTGAGCTCACGCTGGATATTGACAAAGCACACCTCTCTTGCTTTTCTTCCCTCCTCCCCCTCCTTGTCAATGTCTGGTGTGCCTGGAGGGGGAGTGAGGATGAGAGTTTCCATTTCATTATCCTTCTTGAGTACCTTCTTGTCAGGGCTGGAAGAGGCCAAGGACACCTTTGCATATTTTCGTACTGTTGGTGTTTGGACCCTCGGTGAAGGTCTGCTAGGCACTAGTTCACCAACAGCTATGGATACATTCAGAAGGAAACATTCATTGGGGTCATATTCATTACCTGCCTGCTGTAGTTCCTTGCAGTATTCACCTAGATTGTCTTTGAAGCCATCCAGCTCTCTGAGAGATAAGTATGTGGGAGACATGAGGAGGCTCTCCAGCCCAACTTGCAGGAAGTTGTCAGCTGTCTCTGGATTAGCAAAGCCCAGAAAGAGAACGCCTCTCCCTCTGGAGAGGTAGCCAGCTTTAGCAACACGAGAGAAGGCTTTATGGATCTCTGAATTCTCTCTGCAAAACTTGAGTGTGTGTCGACACACACTGCTGACACGGCCGTACAGACAGGTCTCTTTATGGGTTTCCCAGTCATCCCTGCGACAGTTTCGTGAGCAGTAAAAGGTGTAGCAACTGTGACATGATTTGAAGTACAAGCAGGCATTGAACATACTCTCCATCCTGTTGCACTTCTTGTTAGCACATACCATGCTGTCATCTTCATCTGTGCTATGGTCTGGAGAACACTCTTCTGCACTCCTTTGTAAAGCATCACATCCACTATCAGGGTCTTTGATTGTGTCTGGGCTAGATTTGCTGGATGGGAGCTGTGTGTTCAGACACTGCAGGTTATCCAGTCCAGGCAATCCTCTATCTTTCTCATCATCTTCACTAATAAGGTGTTTTAGCTGGTCCAAAAGGTCTTCACTTGACTTTCTGCTAGTTGGTGGTTTGTAGTCAACAACCAGGTCAGCTAATAGCTCGTCCAGTTGCTCGAGACTTTGCTGAAGGGAGAAATTGTTATGTTTCCTGTCTTTGGTTATGTCTGCTGTTGTGGATGGCTGTTTCTGAGGCATCACCCTGGGAGATGGTGTCTTTTCACTGTCCAGCATATCCCAGCTCACTGAGTGCACCTCACGCCTCTTGTTATTACCTGCACATATGTCGTTGTCTGTTATTGTGATCTCAGGAGTTACAAACCAGTGGCCACTCTTGGTGTTCCTCCATGGATTGCTTGAGCCCCTCTCCAGTGAGTTCTCAGAGAGTGACAGAGCGGCATAGCGTCTTGGTGAACTCGAGAGGTTAAGTATAACTGGTTGAGATGTAATATCAGTGGATGCTTCGTGCCTCGCTTGGTAAAACAAGTTCTCGTAGCTACGTCCACGAGGTACAGACTGCTCTCTGTCATGCCGGGGATACAGAATATTGTCCCAAGACTTGGAATGATTTTTAGCCTCTGCTCCTAGTCTACTTGTCTCCGCACAGCTGTTAGTAAACCATGGGGGTATACTGGCATCTGGTCTTACTCTTGGTGGTGTATGCTGGGATGATTGGTTAGAGTAACCAGATATACTTGAGCGATACCAGTCATCTGAGAAAGCTTGGGACATTCGAGGGCGACGACGGCCTTCTGTATGATACAGCCTTGTTGGAATGTACTGCTCCTCAGGAGAGTTGAATGGCTTGGAATAAAACAACCTTGAGTTGTTCAGATGGTATGGATTAAAGCGGTTGTCCTCTCCATAATAAGATCTGGACAGCGGTGTTTGAGAGATGTATGACCCAGCCTCGCTTGTTGAGTAAGGTCTGCTATATACAGAATGTGCTGGCTCTCGATTGGAAAGATGGTCTGTATAATATGACCTGACAGGAAGGGTGTGTACCCATCGAGTTCTTGGGTCATACTGACTAGTCATAGTACTGCCATGGCTGGTTAGACTTGATCGATCATCCTGATAGTACGCTCTAGAGAAGGGATGGACTGAATACCGAACAGGGTCCTCGGTATAGAAAAACTTAGTTGGTATGTTAGGATTTGAGTAAGCTCTTTGTTCTTGACTCAGATACGGTGCTGTTGGTGATGGCATTCTGTGCATGTCAAGATGCTGGTACGAGATGGGAGACATGCTGGTGGTATAGTGGTATCCTTGTCTAAAATCTCCACTGTAGCATTCGCTTGGAGTGGGCGTTGGTGAGGAGACAATCTGTCGTGGTACATACAAACCTCTACTGCTACTGGCCTGGGAATATCTCTGCCAAAGATGCTCAGTCCGAACATTGGGAACCTGCCTAGATGTATGCTGGAGCACAGCAGCATCTGGTTTAATGTCAACACGACATCTGACATGAGGGGTTATGGCTGGTTTATCTGGTTTATCCTCCTCAAAACAGTCTGAGACATAGAGGGGAGAATGAGGTTGCAGCTTTATGGGATGTACCTCATTTAAAAAAGCCCTGTTGGAAGAATATGTCTCTCTATGCGTTTCAGAAGTTCTCAAAGTATCCGGCGCTGCCTGAGGTGCATCCCTCCCTTTCCGTGCTCCTGGAGGAGATACTGAGATGGGCACAGGAGTGAGGGTGGCCTTGATTCTGGGAGCACTTTTAGATCTTGTTCTCTTTTTAGAATCAGACCATGTTAGATGGCTGGTTTTGTCTTGGGTGTGCTGCTGAAACTGCCTGGTGTTAAACAGATCAGGAGATGAAAAGCGAAGATGTCCCGGTTGATCTAGGCCATTCCACATTAGATCTTTATTTAATGTCTGCTGCTCAGCCCTCTTGTAAGGATACTCCATTGAAGAAGAGAAGGACTGTGGGTCATCCAGCGACTCAATGAAGTCAAAGCTACGGCAGTGTCTTTTGTTGATGATTTCTGGTTTGTCAATCATTTTCAAGTCACATTGCTGGGAGGAGTGGAGAGAAATGGAGTGGTCAGGGATGGGATTAAGAGTAATGTCCCGATATAACGTTGATGCCAGTATATCAGGAGGATGAGTTCGTGTCATCTTAAAGGAGCTTCAGTGCCATTCAGTGAGATTCATGATCAACACAGCCTGTAAAAGGAGAGACAGATACACTTTAATAGATTTAAATTGTATAATGTACTGAAACACTTAATATTTTCTTAGTATGTGAGCCATATATATATATATATATATTCAATGCATCTAGGAAGCTGAGATCTGAGCAAATCTATGAACAAACCTATACAAAAACCTGACCAGTGGGAGAGTTTGAATCTAATAACTAGAGTTAGTACCAGGGTAAATTTAACAGATGTAGTTGCTGATTTACTAATCAAGTTAATGGAAAATGTAATGCTACAATTCAGTGTTGTATTTGGGCAATATTACAACCAGAGATTATTTTATTTAGCATATTTGAGGAGGCGGTTTGTATGCATGTATTAATGACCTTCAGGTGTTAAATGGACTGAAAACTCTGTGCTATAATGAGCTGTTTACACCATTTTGCACCAGTACTTAGGAATATTTTACTGAGAGATAATGCAAAATGTTGCTGTATGTTGGTATGATTAGTAATATTGGAAATTTCAATTTTAACATTAATTACACAGTGTAAAGAATGAAAATGGTTAAAGACAGTAATATTAAAGTTATTTGTGATTTAAAAAGTCAGAAAAAAATCACATCTAAGAAGTTTGAGTAGATGTCTTTGTTTCTAAAATGTAAAACAATGCAGCTCAACAAAGCATGTATGTCATCTACTATTTACTATTATTTGCATCTCATCAACGAATAATATGAAGACAGTGTTTGTTTAATGAACACCATCTCATTTTTAAGCCTTTGTGGATTAATATGGACAAAACAAGGCCTTTTTACAGTGTATTTCTATGTGTCACAAACACACAGGCTTTCTTTTGGCACTCACCTATGAGCTAACCCTGAGTTACCATCTGTTCATCATGATGAGAACGGACTGACCAGCCGTCTTCCTGTCATGTCTCCACATCACACCTAAACATCACGTCTGTTAACACATGACCAACCTCGACAGACAAACCTACTCTGCTTTTTACTGTTTTGCTCGATTCCTTTCATATTTTTGCTGTATTGTATTAAACTTTCAGTCCATTTTGCTTCTATTAATGAAGGGAAACTAAGCAACTAATTACTGCATAGAAACATTTGATTTGTAAAGTAGATTGTTTCAAGGTTTGCAAAAATTTGTATGAAAGGGTAAAGCTTTTCAAATGACAAGATTAAAGTACATTGTTTTTCTTCTAACGAATCTCATTATAACTATGCCATTACAAGAACATTTTTAACATTTACATATGCTGTGTACAGTATACAGTAGCTAAAATCACTGATATCAGCTATTGTCTGTATTTATTTGGATCAAAGGATGTAACTCTTGTCATTTACTGACTGCATTTTGTATGTTCAAAGAGGAATATTTCCATAGGTGTTTTCATTTATTTAAAAGTGGATGTTGTTTTACCAAAAATGTATGAGAAATTTGGGTTAGATGTTATTATAAGCTTTTTCATCAGACACAGAGGGTGCCATCACTAATTTAAACAATTCATTCTTACATTCTGAAACCAGTTCATGTGTGTCAAGTGGAGAAAATTAGAAAATTTTATTGCATTAAACTGGTATTAAAGTTGGGAAAATGCCACTAAACATTAACTGGAAAAAAATAAGTAATTTCATCTATCTTTCCAGTTATCAGTTATGAGCAAAATAACTGAAAAGAGACTTAAGAATTTATATAAAATGGAGGAGGAGATGCAAGTTGTACTGTTGTGTAGTTGAATGTGAGCGACATTCAGTGAATAATTCAACATCTCAACCTATCTGTGTCAGAAAACTACCCATGTTCAATACATCTATGGATATGTGAGCTCCTAGTCAGGATGTATAGATGACCTCATACAATCTCAAACCCCATTTGAACCAAAGTCATCGTATTGCAACCACTGAACGAATGAGTTTGCAGAAATACTGCACTGCAAAGCGACTTCTTCCCTGTAGAAGTTGTAACAGCGAAAAAAGACTTGAAATGCACTGGTGCTTGTTTCTGTTTTATTTTATTTTACTGTTAAGTATAAGGCACGCCGAGACTAACTAAATGCTTTCTTTCCTCCACTCTTCGTGGTCTAGAGCTCCTCTTCAATAGAGGACTACACTTTCTAGCAGAAGTATTTAACCACATGCCACATACTGTCTCCATGGCTACAGCACACAGAAAAGAAACCACGAAGCACTGAGTTGCACACCGGGGGCAAAAATCTCTGTCTGAAAATGGACTCGTAATCAATATGAATTGCTGTAATATTCTCTGTGGGGACAAAATCCATCTCTGACACACAAATGCGACTTGAAACTGACCTTACGATATGATTTACCAATTATATAACTATAATAGTCTATTCCTGTGGGAGTATATTTTCCTGTAGCCTGATAGATTTTCTTGTATGGAGCTATAGCCTTACATGCAGCCTATGGTGTTATTAGCTTTATATTGATCTTTTTAGGTAGCCTAATTGGGAACAAAAACATGTAACTCTGAAAACTGTGTTCTAGCTTTGTGCACCATTTCCTCCATGTTACCAAATGTGATGCCGCGCTACGGGGTCGCACCAAGGCGCATTGAGCCTTGAAGCGTTACCAAACACTTGGGCACCCCTTTTATTTTGGTGCTGCGGCACGGACGGCCCTCCATCCTTTGTGGCTGACCCAGTGCCTTTGAGCCGGGAATGACATCATTTGGCCAGAAAGAAAGAAAGAAATAAAGAAAGAAAGAAAGAAAGCAGCGGGTTCAAATCAGGACAGAGCCCGCCGGGAAGCAGAAAGGGAGGATGAGTTCGGCTAAGTTTGGAAATATAAATATAAGGGGGGCCTTACCGTCTCGCCAGTGAGTTGATCGGATGCAGTGGACATGGTAAAGCAGAAGCCAGCTCTCTGTGAGGTGCAGCCTCAGCCTACCGCACCTGCCGTCAGCCTCCCGGAACTGTGCGCTCGTCCTTCATGCTGCCTTACATGTTGTCTTCTCCATCCGGCGATGCAGCCACAGTCGCTTATGTCTTTGTGTGTGTGTGTGTGTGTGTGTGTGTGTATTTGTGTGTGATGGAGGGAAAGGAGGAGGTGTGTCTGAGTCTGCGCTTGTGCG
>JAPQRN010000027.1:14213681-14227594 GCA_037367275.1 Coranthus polyacanthus
AAATAAATAAATAAAAGAGCTCAGAGACTCACATAACACCAAGAAGCACAAATAGCAGCAGGGGATAAAGGTGACAGTCTGCATCAGAGCTCTGTACAATATACCTATTTGGTTAAACCAGTTACAGAACATTCATACATTTATGCACCATTGAGCACAAGGGGTCACTGTGGATACACACATAGACTGATCAATGCAGGCGGCATGGAGAATCTGCAGGGAAACCAGGACTCTTTTAACCTTATGGCTATTGGGTCTTCTCTAAAAAGCATGATATTGCCATACTGTATCGACATTCAAATGGAAAGCACTCCTTCTGGAAGACATTTTTGGTGCCTGGAAACAGAACTGGCCAGAGTAGAGTAGTGAGCAAAGGAAGTGTTGTCAGTGCAAAAAGGGAAGGTGGCAGGAACATCACATATGCTAAATCTACTCCAAAGGTACATCCCACAGTTGACATTCCTTTGCCTTTTTTCATTATTATTATTATTATTATTATTATATAGATGCCTCGTGTATATGTGTCATTCCTTGGCTGAGTATGACCTCCGCTTACAGACTATGAACCCGTTAAAAACCGAGAGGCAGACGTGGAAGCAGGAACTTTGCTGCACTTACGATACAGACTCAGGTTCAAAGTTACTCACAATGCACTAATTGTCTGCTAAACCCTAACATTAACCTGACAAAACATCAAGTGCATCCATTAAATCGGTTTACAGTCAGTAGATTATTTTTATTACATTGCTTCGAAAACAAGGGAATATGAAATGAAACTGTCTATATCTAAATTTTCACTAACTGTTACCAACCCTGCATATACGGTGCGCGTCACAGAAAGAGCAGCATCCCAGAAAAGGAACACTGGATTGTTGCTTTGAAGGTGAATAAACCTGAACATACAGACTTCACACATCAGTCATTGTCAGCTGTTTTCAAGTATAATTTTGCAGTGTTTTCTCTGTGCAAATGCATCTTAAATAATAAAATGTTTCACTTCATTAAAATGTATGCTTTTCCTTCATTACTTGTAAGAACATCTCAACCACAACCACAATAAAACTGTAATGGAAGACCCTCACCCACACACAAGTGTCGCAATCAATTGGACATCCCTGAGACAACTCCATTTGATCTGACTGTCTTGTCTGTGTAAGGCATGCTTTCAATGTGGAGAGCTTTTGGGTTTTTGCTCTTGTGCGACAAAAAACAGGAAGTGGCGGCAACAACATACTCACAACACCTACTAGGCTACTTTACTAACTAATTCAACTACATTTGACGACACAGTTACAAGCGCCGATGTCAGGGGTGGGAAAATGCAGCCATTGCCTCCTGTTGACATGCAGCTAAGACATCACCATGAGCGCTCAAAAGCTGAAACAG
The DNA here is from genome assembly GCA_037367275.1 of Coranthus polyacanthus. NCBI lineage: Eukaryota > Metazoa > Chordata > Actinopteri > Kurtiformes > Apogonidae > Coranthus > Coranthus polyacanthus. Next base: position 14,215,068 of record JAPQRN010000027.1, read on the forward strand.
ATCTAGCATTAGCTAACACTGGACATTCTATGTGTGTAGCTGTACTGAGTTAATTCACTTGGTTGGTTCGGCAAACCAAATCAAGTTTGAACATAAAGACCACAATGACTTTACGGTACCAACAAACAAGTGGGAGCAGTATTGTGTTATTTTGTTTCTTATTTGTGTGTGTGTGTGTGTGTGTGTGTGTGTGTGTGTGTTCATGCATATGCAGGCTTTGTGTGGTTTGTGCGACACGATGGGCAAATGACTTACTTGAGCTTGAGGCGAGGCAAGGAATGTTTCAGACTTCAGTGCCTAAATTTACTATGTATTCTACTTTTTGTTCATTTTAAAAGATTTTAACTGTTTAGGCAGTGGGTGTTGAGTGTGTACATTTTCATATCAGGGTCAGTGTTCATGGTGGGATCCTGTTGGTCCTTGTTCGTTGGGGAAAGAAGGGATCAGCCCTTCAGTTTGCCTGTCCATCTTTCTGTCAGTAGGAGGAGGGTTGTGGGGCTTATGCCATCTCAGTCTGAGAAGAGACTGGCAAAAGATTTGCGTAGATTGCGTATGGTTTCAGCCTTCACCTCATCCTGGCTAAGGCTGGCTCGTGGCGCTGGGGTTTCTGGAATGTTGAAGGTATTGGTAAGAGACTGGGACTTGCTATAAAGAGAGGAAAATGGCAATAGAGGAGAGGAAGAGGCTATTAAAGTCATGCAGCAAACCCATGAAATGAAAAGACTGGAGCACGGCAAGACAGAGAGAGAAAGGACAGAAGCAGCTCAAAAATGACATAAGCACATGGTTATTCATTTCTGAATGGCCATGTTTTTTATATCATTTGATCTGTTGAATATGATATGAATAGTGAATGACTTATCTGGATGCAAAGTTATGCGTGTTTTAACCAGGGATTGATGACACCCAACTCATTTTTTGGTGTCAAATTTTGGGACTGAAGGTACCGGTAATTCAGAAAAAGATCCGTTAAAATGACATTAAATAAAAATATTTTGATTTGACATATCCATCTAGCAATTGTTATTTATAATACTGGATTCCTGTTACTAACAACAGCAATTTATACATTAAACCTGAGCAAGTTCAATAAGTTCACAGTCAAACATTTTGGAAAAAGCTTGCGCGTTTTCAGTATTATATTATTGATTTACAGGACATAGACAGTTGAGACAGGTTTATTATTGTCATGTACGACTACGAGTATGTTCTGCATATTTTTGCTTTCAAATATTGCAATCGATCCAGGCTTTCTGAAATGTTGTGTTTGTTGAAACTCCTTCTGAATGACTGAAAAATGTAAGGATCAATAAATCATGCACATTCAGGTGGATCATATATCATCAAGGAGCATGAGTTGTTTTTCCATGTGGCATGCATATCCCGAGGCAGGCAAAAAGTAAAGGAAGGATCTTCCGTTCGGCTCAGCTGTAAGGTTGACTTTATGAAAAATGAGAGGAAACCGAAACCGACTCATTTATCTTACTTACTTCAGTTGTGGAGAACCGCCCACAGACGGGTTGTCCTGACTTGGCTTCTGTGGTGGCTGAGGCTTTTGCTGCAGCGGGGGGCGTCCTCCTGGACCCCCCTGGCCTTGGGCAGCAGGTCGCGGCTGCTGGGTGGTGGGTCCTCCAGGACGGCCTTGCTGGCCAGGGGCCCTCTGTTGCCCTCCCTGTGACAACTGCCGAGGGGGTGGAGGCCTCTGCTGGGGTTGTCCCCCTGGAGGTTTCTGACCAGGAGAAGGCTTCTGCTGCTGCTGGGAAACAGACTGTTGTCTCTGAGTCTGGGGGGAGCCTCCCTGGCTTCGCTGAGGAGATCCCTGACCAGATGTAGGTCTCTGGCCCGGAGGAGCTCCCTGACCCGGAGGCCTTTGCTGGGCTGCAGGTCCTTGGTTAGTCTTGGCACTGGTCTCACCAGTGCCAGGACTGGTTGCTGACTGGGCCTGTGCTGGAGGTTGGCCTTGAGGCTGTGGGCGCTGCTGAGATGGGGGGCCTTGCTGAGGACCACCTAAAGGAGGAAAATGTAGAGGAAAAGCAGCAATAATACTTACATACCTTTTGATTATCCTACGCTAGACTTAGAAATGAAAAAAGGGATTCTAAACCAAAGACAAATATATCATGATGCCCCAAATACCTTGTGGTGAGGGGCGCTGCTGAGCCTGTGGTACTTTGGGCTGTGAGACAGGCTGGGGAGACACTGCTTTCTACAAGTCATAGAGAAGTATCAGTGGCAATCCATCATGAATTCTGATGCATTTTGATATTTTGCGCCCTTAAGTATACATACATGTGGATGTATTCGCTGTGTTTAGTGGTGTTTTAACATCTGCTGACTTAAAAATGCTCACTTGACATGACTTATTATATTACAACATCAGGAGTGGTTTGGGCACCTGTGCTGGCTGTGCTGCTGTGGCACGGACTGTGGAAGAGCTGGAAGTACGTGGAACAATCTGGTTCATATGAGAAACAACCAGTTCGGCAATCTGAACGCGATCTTCGTCCTGCTGGTCACCAATCAGCGGCATCGAACAGTCATCTACCTAAAAGATAAAAAGATGATGGTTCAGCTGACTTTGCTCCGGTCACAAATATTTATTAACATGGCATCCCTCACTCTGCTGCTTTCTAATACCTCTATAATGTAGTCCTTGCCATCTTTGCCATGCAGAGCCTCCACCGCACAAATGTCTAACCCTCCAAAGATGTCTGCGCAAGAGTCCACCCACATTCTGTACCTGCAATAACATGTTAAATAGGGCTATAACAGGACAGTGAGACACTATATGATTTATAATCTCATGCTGCATCTGTTAGCTCTTACTTGTCTGACATGGCCACCTGTTCAAGCATTGATGAGCCAGTATTGGTTTTCCAATTGCCAGAAATTGATGTCCTCCTGTTTATCAGAAAGAAAAAAAACATAATTCACATACTAGGCCATTTATATTATTTTAGAAAATGCTGGTATGTTGGTTGTTTGACTGTTGTTATGATCATCAGTTTGAAACATGGAATCCTGAGCACTGAATAAAGTAAAATGTTTATTTCACTCACATGTATGCCTTGTAATTGCTGCCAATCTTCTGAATGCGGACATCATACTTTGCATCAATGAAGGGCTCAGATGTGGCGTAAGTCTTGGTTAAAGCCACAACACTGGCAATATCTTGAAAATCATATTGATTGTCCACTTTCACCTGGTGTAGCAAAGGTTAGCATATAAATATGAGTTCATATAAAGGCGCAAGATGTACTACTTTTTTTTTACGAGTAATACCTTTCCCATTCCTGAGTGAGCATGGCCCATCTTCACCACAACAGGGAATCGAGGGGAAGTAATCTGTAACGAGAATAAAATCTAGGATTAAAACACAACATTTGTAATCTATATTTACTTTTATCAAATCAGAGTGGCACACAGCAGGCCCCTTTATTTTTGCAGGAACTTTTGATTCATATCGATGGTTGAAAGCAAGCCCAGTACTGTCAGCTTGTGACTGCAGGGTGACAGCTCTGCAGCACAGTGCCATTGTAACTGTACTGAAACCAATCTGGTACACAAAATATTCAGGAACTCAGACTCAACCTAGAACAAAACATGACACTCCCCAGAAAATGAGGTTGGGCTCAGCTGCTACTTGAGATGGAGTATTGATATGGAAGTGAATTACCCTCATACCCTCTCAGAGGGTGTGTGTGTGGGGGGGTTGACTGTGCATGTCCCTTTAAGGGTTGTTTAACATGACGACATATCCCATCAGAGCAAGTGGACAGGGGGAGGAGAAAAGGGGAACAGATGGAGAGAACTCACCATTTCCTTATGGTTTGGATAGTAAACCTGCTCTATCAGTGGAAACTCATCTGGGCCCAGTTGCTTATGCAGTCTAGACATCTGAGCAAACTGAAATAAACACAATACTTTTAGGATTGGAGCATTTCATCCCAATTTTAAGTGTTACATGTCCAAGAACTAACAAATAGGTTGATTTAATTAACACTTACCACCCACGGTTTGTCACAGAAATTATAGACAGAGTGTAAAGAGTTAACACTTGGCAGTCCGGCATACTGAAGTCCAATCACTATGTTCCTGTGGTCACCGTTCTTGTCCATGCTGAAGGCATGTTGTCTAATCAGCACAAAGTCTGGCTTAAAGGACCTGAGACAAGGAACATTAGCAGAATATTAACATGTGTTACAAGAAGCAATGTTCCACTATGAGGTACTTACTTTTAGAGGAGAGCTCAACCGAAACCACATGCATGATCAAATTTTCTTCTCCGGCCATTTTATATTTACTCACTTCGTAACCTTGTGTCCATTCCTGATTGCATCCATGTCCACATTATAGGTGCCCATTGCATTTGCCACCAGGTTGATTTCAGAGAATTCTGCCTAAAAGGATAATAAGACACTGTATCAATAACCGTAATCACAAAAGTGAAAAAAATAGGATAGCAGCCATTGTCTGAAGTGTGTTCTTCCTAAAAAGAGGCCAGAGGGGAAATAATGGAAACGCCTCTGTCAAATAGGACAAAAATAGGAAGCAATAAAAAGGCCTCAGAGAGAGAAAGTGATCTGAAAACTGATGCAGTGGTGCTGTCTCCCACTACTATGTCAACAAGCTATTTTGCAGGTGTCCGCAAAAAATTCAGACACATAATGAATGAATAAAGGGTTTTAACAAGTAAACGTTTCTTTTTTCACAAGCCTAGCAAAATTATTGTTATTTGTTTTGGCCAGAACAGGGCAGAGTAAATGACATGCAGTGCTAATCATTAGTGAAGTGATCCCTGAGACGTTTATAATTCTAAGTCTCTGTGAACACAGCTGAGCCGGGCTAATGCATCTGTTATTTATTGAAAAAAAAAAAACACAAATCAAGCTCCTTATAATGTTAACGATCAGACTTTGATCGCTGGCAAGAATTCAAACAAGAAAAGACACAAAACGGAAAATTGTTGCATACATAAAACCTACCTGTTCTACCTTGATGTCATATTCCCCATGAACTTTCCTTCCTCTGAAAACCTTCACCCTGCATGTCAAAGTTGAATCAAACTGTTATCCGGAGACACATTTCAAATTGCAATTTCCCTGTCGTCGACAGCTGATATTTTCTTCACCATTTGTCTAAGATTTCAAAATCCTGCCTTTCATAAATACAGAACTGCACTGCGCGTAGTGGCACTTACAGCTAATTTCAGTTTTATTTCAGGCATCATGCAAAATACAAAAATAGATTATGGTATCCTAAGCGTTATTTTAACCTACATAAAGATGTTTGAAGAACATATTAACCACCTCCTCCTTGTGCCAAAATGGGAGGCTTACATGGACTCTGTGCTGTGCTTTGAAAGGCTCTGATGCACATAAGGTGCTGCATTTATTACCACCTTGGGTGTAGTATTGACATATGGAGTTCAGTGCTTCATCACTTCAGCCTTGAGCACGTATCTCTAATAAGCATGCATAACGTGCAGTGGTGTTGCCTATTTTCTGTTGCATGCCTTATTGTTTTTCCAAAGCACAAATTCTCTCTAGAGAGATTCGTTGTGTAAATATCTGCATTATCACGATTGCTCCAGGACACGCCAGGTGCATTGGCATCATTTTCAAACCTTGGACAGAATGTAAGATGGCTTCGTCTTAACATCTTGCCAAAGAATGTAAGACGTAGAAAAAGCAGCTCGTCAAAATGAAAATGGCTTCTCTGCATTCAGTCTGTTGCGCCTTTGCCAAGGCACTATTAGGGCTCTAACGGAGCTGCAAGGTGTTTTGGTGAGAGGAAGAAGCCCACGGGCTGCTACACGTGATATATCTGACAGCACCGGATGAATCATATGACCTTCTAGATGTTAGGCCACTGCAACCCACAGTCTGGCACACATTTCTGTCTAGACTCGGCACCTCTCTGATCTGACGACGCGCACTGCTCTTACCAGTCGGTTTGCTGGTCATCGATAACCAAGAGGATCTTGGCACTGCTGGAGACTCCTGCCCGGTCCGCGGCCTCTGATAAAGTGGCGGCCGCAGCAGCTGTGGTTTGTTTGACAGCGTTGGATATGGATGAGAAGAAGCCTGATCCTCCACCTCCAGACGGCTGCTGGCTGGTGGACTGGCGCCTCTCCGGCCCAGGCGACACTGCGGGGCTCTGCTGCGGCGGGTCGGGGCGTTGGAGATCAGTCATGTAGCCATTGGGCAGGTTGGACATGAAATTGCTGTCCGATAGTCGTCGACGCAGGTAGTTCATGATGGAGACTTAATGATGAATGAGTGAAAAAAAAAAAGGGTGTCCAAAATCCTCCCACCAGATGGGACAACTCGGGTGTTGAGAAATAAAATGGAGTGACTAGGCTACTTCCCTGCGTCGGGGATCGGTGATAACCTAAAAAGAAACATGTGTTGAGGTGTCAGTTAGGAGCAGATCTGATCACAGTACTGATGACAAATAGCAAACGTCGTGACTGTAGCTTACAGCCTATGGAACTGGCTAAAGGAAACCCAACACACAGCCAGCTGAAATGAACGTCTGAAACAATAGGGTAAAAAAAAAATTAAAAAAAAAAATCCACACCGGTGTCTTATAAATAAAACAATGCACCGTGCATTAAATCCTCCGTATATGGAAAACGAACACAGAAATCAAAGCATCCGTAATGCTGTAGTAATCTGTAGTAGCCTATGCTGAAAGGCATGGTTGAAGCCTACCTGGGAGCGCGTCCAAACTGAGATGAGGCGGTGATTCCTTAATGTCACAGAAGAAATCCTAGCTATACATAAAGGTGACAGTCATGTCCTCCGTCCAGGCGAGGTCGTGCATCAGACTTAAACCTGCGAAATTAAAGCCACAGTCCTTCCTGCATCACCGCCGTTCGCCCCGTCCTTCCCCTCAAGCCCCAGTTTTTTCCGCCTGCCCTGCGTCACTCCCAGTCATCCTGAGGGAAAGGAGCGTGGACCGCGGCAAAGCGGCCGACGGGAGCAGCACGACGTCCGGGCGCAGCTTTCAAAATAAAACGCTGGGAATTCTTATTCAGCGTCTGTCTGTCTTTTTTTTTTTTTTTTTTTTTTTTTTTCTTTTCTGTTCATTTAAGGATAATTTAAGGCACGGGCCCACAAGCTTAAGGTTGCATTTGCGCATATTCAGATCTCAAAAAAAAAAATGGGAATGTTAACCCCCCTTTTGGAATCAAACTATTTGTAATATTGAATCCCAACCACATTTCTTTAACTGCACAACTTCAAAGCAGCAGAAGCGTTTGCGAAATGCATTTAAAATACGAAAAGTAAAAGTGCACAATGGCCCATTTCAGAATAGCATACTGTATATTACTGGATTATAATTATTGATGCATCAGTGTGTCGTGTTTGATGTTGCAGCTGGTCGTGGTGCGCCTCATTTTTTACAGTTGTCTAAATCTAATAATAAGTAGATAACAATCTATTAGTTGGTTTCATTGCATGATATGAATATGCAAAGTAATCAGCTACATACTAAATGTAGTACAATATCTGCCTCCAAAATGTAAAAGAATAAAGTAGCAGAAAATGGGAATACTCAAGTAAAGTGCAAGTACTTCAAAGTTGTATCTAAATACAGTACTTTTAATGTAAATGTACCCAGATACTTTCCACCACTGCTTTCAAAATGATCAATCTTTTGGTTGCAGACATTTAGACAAAGCAATAAGATTCGGCTACCTCTATATGGGCGTTGGAAAGAGGGGCGTTTTTCCTTTTTCTAATAAATCTTTTAAAACAGACACATCTTAAAATAACTGACTGGTTGCACCCTTAATTCAAAAGTGATTTTTTTTGTTTTGTTTTGTTCTTTAAACATCTCGCCTCGTTGTGTCGTCTATAAAGGTTTTGAAAGACTTCCTTTTCAACTTCCTGTGTCGCTGCTGATGATCTTCGGCTGACTTGACGCTGCCACAGTTCGGATGTGAGGGTGGTGCTGATGAGAGCAGGGTGACAGGGGCGTCGCTCTCTGTCAGATGCGAGCGTGTTGTTGACTTCAAACGGTGCCAGTGGGTGTTGATGTGATATTGTATCCTGCTGTGTCCAATAAAACACCAGTGGCAGACTTACTGTGTGGCTTTTGGCTGCTGACACAAGCTGTTACTTTTGATTTTCAGCAGAGTCGATACAGATTGTAAGAAATACGCCACCTGACGGTGATGCCCACAGCCTGAGAGGAACACTGACCTCCAGGGAGTCTCGGCACCTGCTATGGAAACTACACCGTGTGGTAAATCAGCTGTACTCACAACAAAGACAGAAAAGTCACATTTCTTATTTCACTTGTCTGTATATTCTCTCCATTTGCTAATTATATTAATAACAAATTAATGAAGTGCATTAGGGCTGCATTACATTTGCTAGTAGCTATAATTGTAGTTAAGAGAAAAAACTTGTTATAATGGCATTTGTACTGGATTTTTGAGCATTAATGGATATTTTTGAAATCGTCACAATCATTACAGAAGATCCATGTTTTGCTTGTTGCAATCCCTCAGACTTTGTCAGTTATAATACATGTCTGGTAGGAATGGATTTATTTTACTAACAGATATGTATATTCACTTTAATCTAGTCTTAGCTTCACATTCATGTTTTTATGAATGAATAATACTGAAGCAATTACAGATCTCATATGGGAGCATTGTATTATTTTGGGAATTATGTTAACAAACGTTTAGACAGTCTGGGGTTCTATTATGTAAATTAGATATAGTTTATATAATGTCAGTGTAGAGGAGTGGTGAATGACATGTACGGAAATCTAATGGTTTAACTACGTTTTGCAGTATTGCTGATAGCTCAACTACATAGTTAGTGATTCAAGTAGTTCGACTACTTTTTCACCATTTTTTGTGTAGTTAACTACAAGCTACAACTTGTGGGCCGTAAAACGAAAGGAATTATTTTTTAACGTAAGTGTGGTTCATTTTCTTCCAGTGTAGAAAGTAATTATACTATGGTATATATATATAGTACATTCTAATACATTTACCTCCATCAAGGAGGTTATATGATCACAGAAAAAAACATTTGTGTTTTTTTTTTTATGGTTTGATAATATTGTGGAACAAGAAGAAGAGTGGACTAATGGCCTCCGTTCTCCAAGTTTACTTCTAGTTATTGATTTAGAGCATTTAACACTTAGAGCAACTGTCGGAAAACCAAGTAAACCAACAAGAGAAGCATTCGGGTGCAGATATGAGGAACTAGAAAAACATGGTTTCTCATTCACAGATTCCATGTATTTCACTCTCACATTCTTAACATTGTTGTTTCATTGAATCTATGAACAAACCTGCTATTCAACATTATTATGATAAGTAACTTTTTTAAAAACAAAAAAAAAAAAATTCTGCAGTTTACTTAGGGTTTCACAGCCATGCATGTGCAGTGTATGACTTAGGGAGGCAGTGTTGAGCTGAAATTGAACCCAGCAAAACATTTTTCTAATGCACGTCCTTTATTTGTGCTGCGCGTTTTCGCATTTGCACCAAGGTTCTTCAGCAGCTCCCACATCACCGCTTTTTGACACCGGCAGTATGAATTACACTGAAACAAACCGTTTTCCAGCCAATATGAGGCAGCATCGAGAGTCACTTTTATCGCTTCATACTGTGATAATGTGCAAAGGTATCTTAAAGCATATTAGTTACACACTGATGGTTTTTTTCAGTGGTACCTATGTGACAAATCATCTCCGTGAGTGGCCTCCACGGATATTGTTTGTGTGTGTCCAAACTCCTCAGTATGCTCAGGCTAGATTGTTCTCATGGCATTTTCAGGACTTAGGAGTCTTTGTCTGGCCATAAACAAAAGCCTTTGGATTACTGGTGAGGCAGGCTCACAGTGCAGCTGCGTGCGTGTACGGGCAGGTCAGTGGAATGACTGGAGCTCCGGTGGTCTAAGCACTCGAAAAAATGCAGTTTGGTGAGATTTCAGATTAGGAGGGGGGGGAGCCAGACAGGTGCTGACTCCGTGGAGGGAAACAAAGGGCACACTTCACTTTCTTCAGGCAGGAATCTAAAAAGTTGGGTAAAAATGCGATTATTATGACCATTCTTTTTTTTCCTGTCGTGACTTGCACGAAGGCAGTGTTAAATAAACACAAGCTCTGCTGCTCGAATCACTGTGGATTCTGTGGTGTATGACACTCCACTTTCTAGCTTTGAGAAAGGCCTACCTGTGAGCACATTCCGCCTGTAGGACAATAACAACACTGAGCGAAGGAGAGCTCTCGATTGGCCAGAGAGCAGCCAATCTGACTGCAGGAGTGAGTCACAGGGAAGCCACAGCTCCTATCTGCACTCACCTGATACATTACCTGGCTGAGCTCAGACCAAGCATATCATTACCTTCCCAATACAATCCATAACTGAGGCTCATTGTGTCCTGTAAGCTCCAGCAGTCAAGGTGTCTCTATATTCGCCTCCACTCTGACTAAGGCAAGGAGCCATGGCTGTGGCAAATTTCCACTATATTACGCGGATGAGCAGTGGCTTCAAGGTCTACATTTTAGAGGGTAAGCTTGAATATTGTTGTGATTCTGTTGCCTATGTTGCTTTGTAACTAACATAAGTCTACCTTCTAATATTACCCGTATCAGTGGAATGACTTCATCAATCAGTTACGCTGTAATTATTTTGTCTTAAATCATACATTTAGATATTGTCATTGCAAGTTCACACAATATTTATTTTTTACTAGTGTCTCTGGTCCACACGGGATATTTATGTAAGAATTGTATGAAGTGGAATTTGTCAGATACTGTTATACTGTTATCGTACTGTTAAATGTACAGCCTTGATAAGTTTCTAAACTTAAAAGCTTTTGGTCAGGAAGAAAAGTAAAATAGAGTTCTTTTTTTTTTTTTTTACCCTCTCTTAATACTTACTAACACTGTGGCTTTCAAGATGTGTGTTGTCGCTCTAAACCTATGTTGTGTCTCTGCGGAACCACAGGAAATCTGATCAAAACCAGAAGGTCAGGCAGTGTATTCGCTCTGTTAATAAGGAAGAAATAACCATGCCCGAGGCAGTAGAAAATCAGCATAGGTGTGGTTATACCTGCCCCCCTTCCCCTGCAACAATAGCACTCTGTGTGAAGGACTAGCTCACAGGTGTTAGAGTGTTTTAGGAAATGCGGATTGTGTGCGGAGTGAGCACAGAGCACTTGGAACTTATTTTGTTTTACAATGCAAAACAATTGTTTCACATCAGTGGTTGATGTTGTTATGACTGGCTAGTTTTCTTTCAAAGAGCTGAGGTTTTCATTTGAATATAGTTGAAGGAGCTTTGAAAGACTCCCGCTGTCCCGTCAATGGGAATTTTCAAGTGTTAACCGAGCACTCTTTAAACAATGGGCCAAAGACACTCTCAAACAGTGTGAATGCTTATGCTGCCATTGCATATCTGTCACAAAGCTGGTGTTTTGACTGTATGCATGACTGTTTTGAATATGTGAGGTTTTTAATGTCATCGTCACGAGAGAAACAAAAACTCCAGGAGCAAGTGAACTTGTCTAAGCGTCAGTCATGATGCTTTACATTTTAGTGAGAGAAGAAGGTGGGTTTTTATAAAGTAACTGCAAGTTTGAATACACAGTTCATCGCTCTATTTCATTACATCGGTGAAGTCATCAGCGTCTTGTTGATGTGTTTCAACTTGTATAATTGCCCAGACACAGTCCTGTGTGCGTATGCACCTTCACGGCTCTTTTAGAAAATACTGTGGCCTCAAAGACTGAAAGCCATTAGGTCAGTTTTACTCCATCAACACAAAATACGTTGATTACGCCCTTTTGACTCTGTGATTGGGCCTAATGCCAATATTAGGTGCAGAAAAACAATATTTACCGTTAACACTGAATCAGCTGTGTTGTGTTGTAACGCTCACTGATCAGGTAAATCAAGTTCTACAGCTTAACAGTTTACAATTAACGGTGACAAAAAACGTTTTCCCACGAATATTAGTCATGCACATAGATGTCATGAATCAAAACAAGCAGTTAGTAATCACTGATCACCAAGCACTGTTGTCAGTGTGATGAGCTGTCATTGTTACTACTTGAATGTGGGTCCTTTGTACTTAGAAGTACTTATATCTTCTCCTTCCCTCCAGTAAATGGGTATAACATATGTGGTATGACTTTTTTTAATGGCCTTCTGTTCTTATTTTGCATGTGTACTTGGTTTTTCAGGTCAGCCCCATCTCAGAAGTGAAGACAGATTTAGACATATTACAAATGACCGGCCCAGAGCCCCATCAGTGTATCCAGTCAAACGCAAGCGCAGCCACGAGAGAGGTTTAACTCTTGAGGAAAGGTTAGTGCAACCTGTTTCTTACTGTGCTCAAAATAATAATACTAGTAATATATGATTACTTATGTTCAAATTTGAAGAGATATGACATTTTCTGTTGTATAACTGTTTTAGGCGGGAGCGTGTACTGAGCAGAAGCATTGGGAAAGCTGCCCAGAGAACAGCACCAGTACCAGCACCAG
>JAPQRN010000027.1:14245443-14257365 GCA_037367275.1 Coranthus polyacanthus
CCCCCCGCCCCGCCACGCAGGATTCACTTTAACGTCGAATTCATCGATCCGTCGAGTCTGATTCTCTGATCTGATAGCTGCTCCCGTTTTAAATATGACCAGATGTTTTGCTGTTCTCCAACAAGACTCGGCCCACTCTCTGTGTCTGTCTCTCTGTGTGTGGATTCACCTGCCTGCTGTCCTAGTGTCTGAAGCAAAGATACGGGGGAGGTTTTAGACATCTGCTGGAGCAGGCCTCGGACAAGTCTGAGCTCTCGGAATCATCCTTCATGTCTTCGTTTTGACATGCAGCTATTACTTCACTGTTCCGGGGTCGGATATAAATCAAGTGACTGACGATGGAAAACAATGTTTAATCACCTCTTTGAGAAGGTGAAGCGTGAAACGTGAAACATTAATTTTAACTCAGACACTGTTCTCCTTGTCATGCCATTGTCAGGTGTTACGTAACATCAACAGAGGACCCTCCATATAGTATAGTATGATGTAGAGAAGGTGACCTCGCTGTGCATGGATCTACATGATGTCACTTTTCATAATATAATCACCATCAGGTATTTTTGTTAATAATGCAGAATACACACCTTTATGTATAAGGCCTATAGAGTAACTGTTCTGCGATAACTTCTTGAATACGGAATAAAATCGCAAACTATACTAAAATGTTGTTCAAGATGTTTCAAAAGAGAACTCATCCCCGTGGCTTTAATGAACAGTTGTAGTTGTTTATGTATGTTCTTGTTCCTCTGCATGTGTGTTTGTTTAAGAGCCCATCTACCGCTGGGCGTTGCCAAGTAGACTAAGCTATAAATTCTATGGTTTGAGGGAGTGTGGTTTACTTGTCCTTGTACAAACAAACATAAAAAAAAAAAATCGTGTTAAATTTAAGCAACAACTTACGACATTGCTGTTTTTGTTGTTTCGCGAAATGCTGTACAGCAAATCAATATTACAATTAGTTACCTCAACGGAAAAAAAAAAACAATATATAGGAAATTCTAACCCTCCATATTGAAACTGCACCTCATTTACTGGTGGCATATGCTTTCACCAGTATGTACCATGGTATTCTTTCTTTAAAAAAAATGTCATTCTTTTATGGTGGAAATGCATTTATCTGGCTGGCAAACAGTTGTTGTAAGGAGCTGACTGGCTGGATTTGTGCCGCTCCTGTTAGCGTTTCCCCTCTGAGAGAACATAACACAGGGCAGCACATGTGTCTGGCTTTTACTGGCTGCAAGATGAGCCACCGAGCTGTTTGTCAGCCATTACCATGGTGCAGAGTCCAGGTCTGACGTTTATCGCTCCTCTTTGTGCCGTTTGGTGTGTTATTCCCCCTCTCCTCAGCTGGGATAAACCTGTCACAGCAGGTCCTGACAGACAGCATCCTGGACACCCACTGCCTCCTCTCCTCCTCTTCATCTTCCCCCGTAAGGTTGGGCGATATGGCCAAAATCTTCTGTCCCGCTAATGTGTCATTTATGGTAATGGTGTAAATTACAATACAGTAATTATTAGTACGTGGGTTAAATTAACCATAGCATACTTCATCACATTTGATTATTTTTGTCTTTTATTTGGAACATCCATAAAACAAAAACAACTGAAAAAAAACAGAAGAAAACATAGCAGTGAGATTAGGGGTAGCTCCAACTGTGGAAACTGTGCCAAATTTAGTTTTCTACCATCACACGGTATATACTTTCAAATCCCTCAAACCAAGCACCAGCTCTTTGTTTCAAGTCCTTCTCTTAGTTTAAATAACCCTGTTCTGTGTTACGTTCACTTTCCTCCATGTTTTTTTTTTTTTTTTTTTTTTTCCAGATTTTCTGCCTTCATCTGTGCCATGTGGAGGAACACAAAGCGCCCAAATGACAAAAAAAAAATCTGCAGTAAAGAGGGTGATTTATGACTTGATAGAGCGTAATATGAAAGGATAGACATTTTTCTATTGTTTTCGAGTATATATTGTCAAATCGCACACAGCCGTTCTCTTCTGCATCCTCAGTTTGTGTCCCCAAACATGGGCAAACCTCTGTCAGGCCACAGTCATCGATCCTAGCTCCCATGAGGCTTAGCTTCCGGGCCGCTGTTGTTGATGTTGTTTCAAAACATAAAGAGCTTGTTTTAATGTGGCTTGTGATGCATGTGTTTGACATGGGATGTTTGCTATATTTGTAGCTCACCGGGTCAGCTGCAGCCACTTGCTCTGTTGCAGGCTTCTGGAGCGTCCCTTTGGGGAAACCCCATTTTGTCGCAGAGCCAGTGATCTTGTCCTCCGAGGCTGTTTTTTGGCAAGAGCTGCAAAGCGACTTGAGCAGCCTTGGTGTCCCCTGTGTTGATGTATACATGTGGGTGAGTAAGTGAGTGTGTGAAGGGTGCAGTCTGCCAGCTGTGGCAGCTGTGGTGTTTGTGCCGTGGTCCTTCGGGCCCTTTAGGGGAGCCCTAGTCTCCTGTGGGTTTTGGGAGGAGCTCCTGTGGGTAAAAACTAGGCAAAGTTACTGTGACTAATGACACAGCGACTCCATGGCTCCCTCTAATCAGAGCATCATGACGACAATGCATGTACCACAGACGATGTAGCGCGGCCCTTTTCAGTGGAAAATAGCCCAAACACATGTGTAGTTGGCTCAAAAACTTGGAAGTTCATCTTAATACTCTTCTGGTGCAGAATACCCAGCTGTGGCGAAATCCTGAACCCCAGTGCTCTGTATATACAGTCTGAGCAAAGGCTTAGAGGCTTATATATAGTGTGGTTGAATATGTGGCTGAAGACAGAGAGAGGATTGGCTCTCGGCCAAGGAGGATCGATCTGTTCTCCTCCCCAGAGGGGTGTTTGAACCTCTAAACACTGCTGTGGACTGATCCCCTTTCACTACACCCACTCACATAGCAAAACACATGGGCTTATCTGCCATTTCCATCATATACCAGCACTTGTGGCCTGTCTGATGGATTTCTCACTGCGGGTATGGCTTCTGCCATCTGGCTTTTAAGCATTTACCTCTTCTGTATTTTCTTTTATGATGGAGCGGTGGCACAAAGCAGAGAGGCCAGCAAGCGCACATGCATGAAATGTGGCACGGTTATATAACTGGAATAGAAATGTACTTTTTAGCTGTAACTGAAGCACGGTACTAGAGTAAAATACATACCAAAGGAGACAAAAACTGTATTGATTTTTGTAAAGATAAATATATTCAGACAACATTTCCAGTTTCACCGATACAGCTAAACCTAAATAGTTTCTCAACAGCGGTGTTCAACAAAAAGTTAATGTAACAACATATTATTAAAAGTCAACCAGAAAGTCTGAATTTTAGAATAATATTTGTCAAGATATCGCTATCTATGCCTATATGGTTTGCCATAATTTTTAGTCATTAAAAAGAAGAAAATCTAGGGTTCTTAGATGAACTGACAGTGTTGGTACTGCTAATTTGATTGGTGCAACAAATTTGTGTGGGCGTGCACTAAAAATAGGTTGTAATATCACTTTAATTCCCAGAACACACAGGCAGCTAACTAGGCTGGAGGACGCCACGGTTAGTGATCGTTTAGTATCATCTCCATGTGTTATTTCATGTCAAGACTGTTATGTACAGAGTTTCTAAGGATACAACGCAGCACTACTTGTTGCTGGGAGTTTTAGTCTGCTCATTTGTAGCAAGTAAAGAGACAGCAGCCTAAAGTTCCTCCCTTTGTACAATGTTGGAAAAACGCAGGAAAGTGGTTATTGAAAACAAACAGAGATGAAGAAAGACATCTGTGGGAAATCTGTGTTACGTTGGCAAGACATTTTCACCAAGTCTGCTGTAGCTACTGCCTTCCAGTTTTCACGTGGATTAACAACCTAACAACATGATGGGTCCCAAATGCTGAGTGTTGTGAAAGTACAGACAGCTGAAATTGTTGTATTTGAGCTGCTGAACAAGTACAAAAAGCATCTTCTATCAGCGTTTATGTGCTATACAGCACTGAAGTTGACAGTGCATCTCCTCGCATTGTTGACTCTCACAAGCTGTTTCCACAGACGTGTCCTAAAACGGGTTCATCCTGAAAATGAAAAAATATGCACAATAGCACCCGGTTTATTATAGCCTATGTTTTCTTTCTGAGAAAGTAAGAGACATCCAAATTGCAGTACTGCTTTAAAATGAAAAGCGCAGCCTGTAGTGTGCATTCACTGTCTGCATCTGTGGCGCTTGTGATTGTTGGCCATTAGAGTTGCTCGGTGCTCAGTGTTGTGAGATGGCCCATGTGTGACTGCAGCGATAACCCTATCAGCAGCTGTTGGCTGCTGTGCTGCTGGAATAGGGCTTTGTTTGTTTTGGTTGCATCAGTGTGAGAAACCACTTCTTCTCTAGACTTACTTCCTTCATGAAAAAAAAAAAAACCCTTTCTGATTGATTATGGGGAAAAGTGACCGTAGAAAAAGACGAGATGAGCATGATCTCATGTCTATTTTGTATGAAGCTTCCAAACAACAGTTAGCTGAACTGTGCTTTGTCTGTAATCTTGCTGAGCACAGATAATGGCATATATTTTTAAACAAGACAGTGCGTGCTTTTTTTTTTTTTGTTGCTTTTTTGTTGTGTAGTTTCATATGTAGTAGCTGCGTGTGGGAACTGTTTTGGTGGTCTGTGGGAGGAAGCTGTAAAAAGGATTCCCGCTAGTACGTGCTAAAGGTCAGGTGCTGCATGCATCAGCTCTGACTGTGAAATCTCACTTGCGTCAGAATAAAGCAGAGTAAGCAAAGACTGGAGCCTAAAGCCCCTAAACTGTACATTTAGAATTAAAGTGTCAGAGACAACAAGACAAAACAGATATGTGTGCTTTTTGCATTTGAGTGCATCGCCAATTTATAACGCATAAGATAAGATAAAGGATGCGCGCACATCAGCAGCAATGTGTGGTTACCAGACGAGAGTGACGTTTGCTTTACTCAAAAAAGGGAACACGTTCTTTATGAGCCTCCGTAGACAAACCTCATCCTGACCACATCCTCAGGCAAGTGGACTGAAGATAAACGCACATGACATAATACCCAAATTCTTTTTTTCTAGTAAAGCTTTTTGTAATTAGCATAATTAATCAGAGAAGGTCTTTAACAGAACCAAAATGGTGCTAAGGTGTACTCAGGGGTCCATTATAGCCACGACCAGCTGGCTGAATTCCACTTGGATGGCGACAGGAAAGGGATCGGAGCGGCACTGTGGATGTGGAGGAGGGGGCTGACAGAGGTGAGGAGAGAAAAGGAACAGAGCGAGAGGTGGAGCGTTTTCCTGATGGAAAGTGACAGTCAGGGAGGAGGGAGGGATAATAACATTGGAGAGACCCTCGGCTGTGCACAAATCCCTGCTCTTTCACTCTCGCACACGGGCGTACAGCTTTTTGTCTTGTTACCGTGAAGTTTCCAATCTAAGCCCTCCTGATGTTCTCAATCAATCTCAAGTTAATCTGTCCTTTGTTGATTATCCGATTAATCATTTTGTTTGCAAACAGAAACAGCAATTTAATGGCCTTTTTCTGTTCATTTTACATCACTAGTATAGCATGAGCCTTACAATAGTTGACTATACACATACAGTACACCTAATGAAGAAGAAGAGCACTGGAGCACATATATAACATGGCAGAGCTGAAACAAATAACTTAAATATACAAAGTCTATTACTGAAATATACCTGGGGAATCTCAAAGGGTGGAAAATGATGAAGTGTGACATTTCTGTTGGTTTCATCCAGCTGTTTTTATACAGGTGAGTGGAGACAAATATTGCAATTATGCAAAATAATTGCAGCTAGCGCAAATAATTGTGATAAGACGATTATGTAATTACTGTGTGGCCTGTCTGGAAGTGGAATTAGCAAATTTCAGGCCATTTTTCTTGAGAAGTGACCCTATAATAAAAGTTGTTGTCAATTTTGTGTCTGTTGATTGGTCAGTCATGCTGAGGACCAATCAGCTATGTTCAATAAACCCTTTGCTTTGTGGAAGCCATCGCAGCCAGACGTTGTGTACAGTCGGGCTGCTGTGACCTTGTTCCCAGAGTCGTATAGTGCAATGTCTGCTCTGTCTAGATCCTTATTGCGTTACGGTGATGAGCAGGCTGTGAAGCCTGTGGCAGCCTCTGGCACTGGTTAGCAGACACGTCTTTCCACATCTCCTTTTAAGTTCTGATCCAGTGAGTCACCACTTTTAACTTCTAAAGTGGATATCTTACTACTTCATCAGGGAAGCAGCTTTAAAGCTGCTCTCTGCGCCACTTGCTTATCAGGCTGGTCTGGGAGGTCGCTCACATCGGAGGCTGTCGCCTGCACATATGGCGGCTGCTGCTGGAATAATAATGAGGCATCATCCCACTGTTGGTGTTAACTATCTCCTGGTCTACTCAGAGCATCCTCTCATCTGCTTTTTGACCTCACACATACAAAGAATCCAGTACAAGAACCTGCACATGAGGTCTGATAGTGGATCCATCTGTTGTGTTGAAAAAGCTTGACTTTATAACTCACCGGCTGTTCACTAACCCAGATGTTTGGTAGCTGTCATGCTGAAAAGGGACAGAGTGTTCCTGTTGTAACAAATGGGGTGCCTTTGATCTAAAGGAGTGTGTGATCTAACACTTACAGAAAGCAGCGTTTGACTAAGACCAGAGCTGTACTGACGCAACTTGGGCTGTCAGCGGTTGCAGCGAGCCAAACTCAGAGCTCCCTTGATCAGTCTTGGGGAACGCAAAACACAGTGCGGGACTTTTTGTTTTGTTCTCAACATTTTCACTCATTCTGCAAAAAATGAACTCCTAGTCGACTTTAGCTCAGTGGTAGCGTGACAAATCGCAAAAGCCAAAACTGGAATGGCTTTCTCAAAAGCATCTTAGTGGTAAGACAGTCATCATTGTTCCAGTGTAAGCTACTGTAATGGACATAAAAGATCTGAACACACACAGTTTTCCTACGTCTTTAGTCACACGGTCTCTAAATGTTTTTCTACAGATAAATAGCTATATAATATGTTTTTTCTACAGCTGCATTTCCGATGTAGCACACCTGCATTGTTCCTGCTGACAAAGCCTCTTATGTTTACCATATGAAAATGCCTAAGATCCACTGGCCTGAGCTTCGCAAATGAGAGGATTTGATGCTCCTCTCTGTTTTACATCAATATAAATGTTATTGAGCTTTTGTGTAGAGGTGGTTGTTTCTGAATGCACAGTCACAGGTTGTTTGGACTGAAGAAAAGGAGAGGAATTACCGTGACACGAGCACACGCGTGCGCACAAAAGGTTCAAATCCCTTGCGCTCTTTCCACATGTACGAAAACGATCACTTACTTTGATTGTTTGCAGCCTGTGCGCTCAGCAGAATGTCAATGTGGGACTCCCTCAGCCTCACCCCTCCCCCCCACTCCTTCTTTTTCATGTCACCTGTAAGTGCTTCTAAATCATGGGTCCTGGTGAGAGTCCAAGTCCTGGGACTGCTCACAGCATGAGGAACATCCTGCAGTGGCCTGTGTGTTGAATAAAACGAGCCAGGTGTTGCTCCTCAATGGAATGCCTCACACACCATCACTTCCTTCAGTATTTCATTATTAATGGCAGCTTGTAAAGCCCTGAGGATTTATATCAGCAGCGCCTCGAGGTGAATTCTTATCAGACTTAAATGGCAGTTGCTTCTACTTTGTTATTGGATGCATTCAGACATTTGACAAAAGGGGAATAAGAGTCACCACAACAAGGTTGAAATGTACAGTACGTTCTTTAGCTAAGACACTTTACTTCACGGTCAACACTAAGACGCGCTGCACACATCTTTGTGTTATTCTCAATAGGGAAATAATAAACTTGTTTATAGCTGAAGAATCATTATTTCAAAAAAATTAATTAGAATACAAAAAAACAGAACGAGGAAAACCATAAGAATATGTGGCTTATGATATCTTCTTCCTCATTCAGAAAAGACTTTCTCAGTGTTTTACTGTATGGATTTCTGAGAGCCCTACATCTATTCAGTAACAAATACATTTTCACACTTCAGCGTACGTGACCCAGAAAACCACAACTATATCGCAAAAGCTCTTCAAAAGGTGCCCAGTCACCATTATTGCCCGTCATGTCTTCAGCAGCTGAGTACGGTCTGTCTTTTGAAAATTTTAGGAATTTCTACTTTTAGGCACAGAAAAAGAAAAGCAGAGCAAACTGTGAATAGGTCAGTGTATTAAAATTGAAAAATCCTTCCAGACGAACTGTTTGAAGCGCAGGTTTCCCACAAAAATAGATGCGATACACTTCACTGTACGAAGAAAGTAAGTATTTCCAGCTTCGGAGACACAGTGGAGGTAACCTGGATGCAGCAGTGGGACAGCTGCATCAGATCAGATGTTTACTCCAACGGTCTGTCTGCAACATATTCCCACATGTTAAACATTTCTATTAGCCTCTCAACAGGTGGGAAAAAATTGGGCTTGTTGCTTTAATACACAGAACAGGAGTTGGATGTGAAAGATCAGCACTCAATTTGTCAGAGTTGGTTCACAAGCTTTTAAATATCAAATACTCACAAGGCAGCTGTTAGGGTTGCAGTTTATGGTTTACACCGCTGAGAAAAAGTGTCAAATTTTCTTCTTCTTTGCTTTCCGGAGTACTGTATTCCCAGTATACTCTTATAGTCAAAATACAAATAAATCCACTGCTTCTGTGGATCACCAAACATTCAGGTACGTGCAGTACAGTACATTTTGGATGGGGTGTACCCCTTTAAACGCACATTCCTACCGCTTCTGGCCCCTATGAGCAACATAAATTGAATTTCAAAGTTGACCCTTATCTATTCGAGATGATTAAGCCTTCCCAGAAAATCATAAATCATTTTTTCATCATATAGTTCCATATAAATTATGTAAGTTTCTTGCGGCTATTAAAACCTCAAGAGCATTGAGCTCCAGTATCTGCCTGTACTTATACTACACTGTAAACAGTCTTTCGTTATGATACGATATCAGCGTGCATACAAGTAGAGTCTGCCTACAGGACACAGATTCCCCTGACAACATCATTCATATTTCAGCAGCTTCCAGTTCCTCGTTCTTTACTGCAGCAGAACTGACCTCTAAGCAAGTGGATTTGTATGAAATGAATTTCTCTACAGGCTTTGACCTGTAGTGGCACCTCTGCATAGGTTGATAAAGCTGGACTTGTGTTCAGACGTTGAGATTGATAAATCCCATCCCGTGAGGACATGATCCTGATTTTATTCCAGCCTCTGACATTCACCCTTGACAAGCATGAGTTGAATAAATATACTTCATTCCTCTGGATACGGTTAGTAGTTTAAATTTAGGAAAAGTGTACAAATGCAGAAGCAAAAATAATTGAGCTATTAAGATGAGATGAGCTATTAATATTTAAAAAAGTGTCTCATCATTAATTTTATGGTGTTAACACAGAGGAGAGGTGATTACACTTGTGATTCAGTAGGGAAAAGATCCTAATAATAATAAAAAACCTTAAAAGTATTACATACTTAAGAGGAGGTATGCTGGTAAATCCCTTTTCTTACTATCTCTTTTCTTTCTTACTAATTCTTACGTTTATACAATCACCGGCCACTTTAGTAGGTACGCCTTTCTAGTACTGGGTTGGACCCCCTTATGCCTTCAGAACTGCCTTAATTCTTCGTGGCATAGATTCAACAAGGTGCTGGAAACATCCTTCAGAGGTTTTGGTCCAGGTCGACCCAGGTTTGGTTATGATCGCGTCATGATTTGTCGGCTGCACATCCATGATGCGACTCTCCCGTTCCACCATGTCCCAAAGGTGCTGTACTGGATTGAGATGTGGTGACTGAGTACAGCGAACTCACTGTCATGTTCACGAATCCAGTTTGATGATGATGATGTGAGCTTTGTGACGTGGCGTGATATCCTGCCAGAAGTATCCATCAGAAGATGGGTACACTGTGGTCGTAAAGGGATGGACATGGTCAGCAACAATACTCAGGGAGGCTGAGGCGTTTAGTCATGCTCAGTTGGTACTAAGGGGCCCAAAGTGAGCCAAGAAAATATCCCCCACACCATTACACCACCACCACCAGCCTGAACCGCTGATACAAGGCAGGATGGGTCTATACTTTCATGTTGTTTACGCCAAATTCTGACCGAATCCGAACGTGGTAGCAGAAATTGAAACTCATCAGACCAGGCGATGTTTTTCTAATGTTCTATTGTCCAGTTTTTAGTGAGCCCATGCGAATTATAGCCTCAGTTTCCTGTTCTCAGCTGAAAGGAGTGGCACCCGGTGTGGTCTTCTGCTGCTGCATTCTGATGCTCGGTTTGTAACGTCAGTACATCGTCGTCGACCTCGTCTGCATGCCTGTAGGCGTTTAGTTGCTGCCGTATGATTGGCCTTTGAGATATTTGCCTTAACGAGCAGTTGAACAGGTGTATCTAATAAAGTGGCCGGTGAGAGTATATTATGAATTCCTCTCCCTGCATGATGGTCTGATGCCCTCTGACCTTTCTCACACCATGTTCATTTCACCGCTGACGAAAGCTGACCGGTGTAGACTGGCACAGTGACAGTCTGCTTTAATGTAGCCAGACGTTTCCTCTGATAAGACCTGACTGTGTCTGACAGCCATGAAGTGGGTTATAAAACCCTGTCTCAGCAAACTCATTTACTGCATGCTGTTCATCTCAATGAGTCAGACTCCCTTTTATTTGTCAAATGTAATATTCTGAGCAGCATTTTCCCTTTCGGTGCCTCCCATGAACAGCCTTAATGTTACAGTGTCACTTGTTAGAAATTGATATTGTTATTTGTATTTTGTATTTCGTAGCTAATAACGATACCTTTTTTTTTAAAAACCAGGTCAACTTCATCTTGCTCGAGGTTAATTTCCACACAACCCGTAGGTGGATGTGGAAGTGATTAAACATGAGTAGTGTTGGAAACATTGACCAAGACAATACGCAATGAGGTGGTGGTTATGTGCAAAGCTGTTCTTCTTTTTTTCACCACATGACACCGTTTCTTGTAATGCTTTGTTACGCCCGGCGGTTAGCGACTGTGCAGGGATTTTTTTTTCCTATTCCAGTTATGTACCAGTTAGTGTTACATGCAGAGGTCGTCTGACGGAGAACTGCGTGAGCTTATTCCTCAGAGTCTCCTCTGACGTGTTATATCTATCAATCATGCTTCTGCTGAGCACGCCAAACGGTTTCACTGTTGTACAGTTGTACTGGTGTGATGGCTGACATGAAATATTGTGTTGTCATGGATAAATAGTGCACCATGTTAGAGTGTGGGTTTGTATGTGTGAGTTTGTGCCACTTATCTTGTGTGATGTGGCAGGAGGACAGATGTAGTCTGATCCGGTGCAAGGTCAGCTGCTTGGCTTTGAGATTTTTTTGAAATCATTCACAACCTTCACAATATTGGTAGGTTTTTTTTTTTTTTCTCGTAACAAAATCTTATTCAGTATCATTAATCTAAACAGCAGATATTTGTAGAACAACGTCATAAAATTGTTCTCGTGATATAATCAAATAATTCTTAACTACAACTATAATAAAAAACGCAATTATTGTTTGTCGTCTTTCAGTTTGTGAGCCTTTGAATGCAGACCTTCAACCTCACATTATTTTATGTAATGTATGAAAGATCAAAGTTGAAAAGAGAAGTAAAATAAAAACATTTTCCACGCAGTAAAAAAAGAAAAAGAAATAAATTGCTCATAATGAACTAGTTATATATAGTTACGCTGATCTCCTGCCTTGTAAAATTACTTTTTAGACTTTAATTTTTATCATCAAATCCTACATTAAATGCCCCGAAAAATGATATAAAAAAAATACAGTGTTTGTATGTATTTGGAGCTGTTCGACCTGCTATATATAAAATGTTGTGGACTGATTCAAGGT
>JAPQRN010000027.1:14278052-14349364 GCA_037367275.1 Coranthus polyacanthus
AGGAGGAGGAGGAGGAGGAGGAGGAGGAGGAGGAGAGGAGAGGAGAGGAGAGGAGGAGGAAATGGTGCGAGAACAAAGAAACACTGTATTTTTAGTATGTTAGTGAAAAAATCGGAAATGCAGTGAGGCGAGGAACGGACCAACCCCTGACAGTCAGCAGACTCTGTCCTGCCAAGCTTTGCGAGATGTTTCCGTATCAGCTGCGAATCTGTTGTTGAATGTGCAAAACCGTGAAATTGAAATCGAAATTTGTTTTGATAATGGGAACATAATTGTTTTGTTTAATGTCGTCCATTTAAAGTCCCCATGAAATCCAATTCAATGTTTAAGTGTGGGCAATAGTATTTTAGAGTTTGACCTTTCCTGAAAAAAGATTTTTCGTTCACTTAAATGTTTTCTCACGTTTGTGTGTCCCCTGCAGAGGATCTGTGAGCCAGTGAGCAGTTATGGGTCACTTATGGGTCACTGCTGGGTCGGAGCAGTCAGAGCAGGCTGGGCTTTTTGGGAGGAGGTCGGCCTCCCTCAACTCCCGTTTTTACAGGAAACACATACATATGCAAAAAGAAAATAGCGCTTCCCTAACCATTTTAGGGGGGAAAAAATTCTGTATGAGCGTTAACAATAAATCTATCTGAACCAGAGGCTACTCACAATCAGTTAGTAAAGCATTCCTGTAATTTCAGAAGGAGCTCTTAAAATGTAACTGAGACTGCTAGCTCAGAAGTATGAGTAAATACAGTGACATCAAGAGTTTATAGACGTTACACTACTTGCAGATTAACAGAGGCAGTTGTGAGGAAAGTAATTAACAAGGGATTGTTGTACTGAGTTGGTTTGAGAGTTTAGTTGGATGGCTTTCCCTTTAAATAAGTGTTGGTCAATGGATGCTGTGGAAACCGTCGGCCTCCTAAGGGAGTCTTTGTCCTAATTGATCAGTGAGGCTGTTGGGTTTGTTTCCTCGCACAGTGCTTGTCCTCCCAGTCAGCCCTTCAGCACTTTCCACTACTGTATAGAAAGATTTAATGCTTTACTTATTTCCAATGCTTTAATTTGCTTTGCTTTCCAACCATCTCAAAAAGCCTCAAATGTAACTGTAAATTCTTAGGAAGGCTCTTAGAAATTAGGGACTATTTATGAGTAAACATTAAAATTAATGCTTCAAACTAATTGCTATCATAACCTCAAGCCCTGTCTGTCCTGTTTTTTTTTTGTTTTTTTTTCTTTCTCCATATTTGGCACCAAATCATGTCGTTCTTTCCGGGAAAATTCCTTGGAAATAATTAGGAAATTTTTGTGCTGTAAAATAAGTTGGCGTGTTGATATGGAATAAGGCAGCTTGTTAAATTGGCATTGCTGTCTGCAGGAAGAGAGGAAACTCAGACATAGTGGAGGGCTGTGAGGGGAATGGAGATGTGGTATTCTCATGCAGAGAGATTTGGGCTTATCCTCTTGCTTTTGCACAGAAAAAAAAAAAAGGTCAGAGTAGCTTTTGATCTGACTAATGAAGCCATCAAATAGCACTGGTAGAAAATGCATAACTGAATGTCTTCTCTGCCCCCCTTCCTTTTTTCTGTTCGCACTCCTCCCCGTACCCTTTATACCTTAACGTTTTTTTTCTGCTCGCTCGTCTTTCCCTTTCTCTCACTCTCGCTCTCTCCCTCCGTTCGCTGGCTGTCCCTCAAATGAACAAACAAAGGCTGTGGGGTAAAAGAGGTTGCCTGTAAGCGTATTAGGGGTGTAAGCTGGGGGTGTGCTCTCAGCCATGCTAGCCTGGATGCACACGGGGATTATCATAGTGCAGTGCAAGGATGGCTGCTTGTTATGTGGCAGTTTGAAGGTGACCTCCTCTTCACCATCACAGATATGTATACTGTTTTCACTTACTTTTATGGGAACAAAGTAGGGCGGTAGTCACTCCCAGGCCACTGCAGCTGGATCAAAGTTTGTCATTCATCAAGTCATCGAGCCGTGTTCAACTGACAAGCAAATGCTCTCCTGAGGTCCATTGGCTTTTTTTTTTTTTTATGTTTACTTGGGGTATTTGGTTGTACGTGGCAAGTTTGGCTTTTCTTTGATGGTCATCTCATCGCTCTTGTGTTTTATTTCATGACAAGGGAAAAACCCAGAGGATGTGGTGCGAAGATACACAGAGAAGATTAAAGTCGTGCCAGACGAGGTAAGAAAAAGACACACACACAAAAAAAAAAAAAAAAAAAAACGCATGCGCGACATAAAAGATTCAAGCCCACCAAGAGCTACGCGCTGTTACAGTTTGATGTCCTAACCGAGTGTGAAAGTATCATCAACACACAGTCACATCGAATGGCAGCTGAAGTATTTTGGTTGGCTATTCCAGGACTGTACCATCTGCATGGAAAGGCTGGTCATGTCATCAGGCTATGAAGGCGTCCTGCAGCACAAAGGCATCAAGCCAGAGCTGGTGGGCAAACTTGGCAAGTGTGGTCACATGTACCATCTGCTGTGCCTGGTGGCCATGTACAACAATGGCAATAAGGTGGGTAAAGGCTTGTGAGCCAGACGTTGTTATGATGTCACTTTAGGCTTAAATTCTAAACTTGCGACGTCTTACGGCTTTTTATTTTACTGTGTGTATCATAAAATCTTACAATCTTAATACACACATAACATCTTACACTGTACTCTTGTCAAATCATCAGCCGTGACATTAAATCGTTAATTTTATCACGTACTAATTAAACTGGGTGGACTATAGGGGTCAACCGATAACCAATATTTTCAGTAAATATTGCAATCTTGGTCTCAAATTTCAGAATAGCAGTACCTCCAACACGCCGACGCCTTTAAGAATATATAATAAGAGAAAACTTTGCAGCATTATCTTAAAATAAAAAGTACAGGGAGGTCCCAGCAGCAAATCTTATGAAACTGAAAATATTAATAAATAAACAAGGAAACAAAATAGCTCCCTGAAGTCCCAGAGTTATATATTATAAAATAAATAAAATTAGAACAATGACAGCAGCAGAATCTGGTTCAGCAGCACCAGATTCTGGAGTGGTGAGTACAGACAAAGAGAGGCAACTGCGTCAAAGTCAGCGTAGTGCATTTTTATATTATTTTATCCGAAAATAACGAGACTAATAATTGTAAAAATGCTGAACATCAGACCCATATTGTCAACTCCCAGTGAACTAAACCTCTATGACGCTCTCAAAGGTAATAAATGTGAGTATCATCTTATTTTGTTATTGACGCTAAGCCGCTGCGTTGATGTTTTATCTTCCAACCAGGATGGCAGCCTGCAGTGCCCAACATGCAAGACCATCTATGGCGAGAAAACCGGCACTCAGCCCCCTGGGAAGATGGAGTATCACGTCATCCCTCACTGCCTGCCCGGCTACCCGGACTCCAAGACCATTCGCATTGTCTATGACATTCCTGCAGGCATCCAGGTCAGAAGTGTGTTCCTTCACGAAATCCACCACACTGCTGCTTTTGTCCCCTGATCCACTGTCTCTCCTCTGTAAATCTCTGCCCTCTCTACACCAGCTGCTTATCCTCTTAAGTTTGACTGGCGCTTATTCGTGCAGAAAGGTGAGGTGTTGGGGTTGTGTAAATCACTGTGAAGATAAAGTTCTTATGGATCTCAAGGTGGCTCTGGGCAGTGAAAAAAAAGAAAAAGTAAAGGATACCGGCTGACTGACGGGCAGCGAAGTCCTGTAGCTCCATTAAAATGATTCAATTAATGTAGTATTTTTATATATAGTGTTTAGCGCTTTTTTTTCCAGCTTTAGTTTTGTGAATGATCTGACCTCGGATGAGCGTACACAGGGGAGGATCTCCTCATTCTGCAACGTAGCACATCAGGAGTTCACAAATCCATTCCAGTGGAGTTAAAGAAGCCTCACTGGGCTGGTGCTAAACTAAACGCTAAGAGACAGAAATATGAGCATTTTCTGCCCATCGATCCTCATGGGGAACTTTTTGTCAAACAAAAGTGTGGAGCTGGAGGCACTAGTGAAGAACCAGAGAGCATACTATGAATGTAGCCTCAGATAGACTAAACACTTCAACTGGACTTATGGCTTTGACTGTTTTACTACTACTATGAGTACTATGACTTAATGCGTATATATTATTTTAACTACTATGACTGTTTTTGTAAATAACGACTTATTTTATTTTGCTTTTAGGTATAGGTCAGTTGAATTTCCCTGAGGATTAATAAAGTTCATCTCATGTCATCTCACATAAGGACCATGACAAATGATTATTTTGTCATGTGTTAATATACCGATTTTGAGTAAATCTTGAGTAGTCTATCAAATAAATACGTACATCCATAAAAATAACCAGAACTTAGTTTATTGTGGTTATATGGCAGATTTGCAGGATGGTTTGCAGCCTGTCTTTGGGTTGGTGGGATGATTTGTTAAGGTTGTGAAAGAGAAGAAAGCTGCATATTTCATCCCGACTGCAGAGATGAGCTGTAATAGAGTCAATAAACTGACCTTTTTCCACCAATGGACTGGGCTTAGACTCCCAGGGGAGAAAGAATACAGGAGGTCATCTGGCAGGTCAGGTCAGCATAGCACAATGAAGTATTTCACTGGATCCATTCCCTCTCTTTCACAGCTTACGATGAAAGCTAAGCTCTCTTGCCTTTAAAGGCAGTTCAAAGGCAAGAGAGCGAAAATGGCAAAAGGAACTGAAATTTAAGCTTCCCTTTTAGCGCACTGAATGGAGGCAGACAGAATGGGGGGAAAAAGGTTTTAAATAGCAGTTTTTTTGGTCAATATGCTTTTAAATCTTTCCTAGATATAACAAAAACTCATGACAAGAGAAGTCTAACTACATTTATAGATATTATTACTGTATACTCTGTGTCACTCTGGGGCAAAGCAAGCAACTCGAGCAATAGAAGTTAGTTTTGTTGTTACTACTTTCGCAAGTAAATTAGGGAAAAGTAATACAAAAGTAATTACTTCTGATGATTGTTTTTTTCTTGGCATTTTTAGACCAATGAGCACCCAAATCCTGGGAAGAAGTTTAGTGCAAGAGGGTTCCCTCGACACTGCTACCTCCCTGACAACGAGAAAGGCAGGAAGGTAAGTAAAAATGAAGAGACTGTAGGTAGTATGTTTACATGTACTGGTGTGGCTTTAACTAATTTGTTTTTATGTGTTTTTATTTGTTAGCTCACTTAAATATTCACACATCACTGGCAAAGTTGCCGTTGTTGTAAATTATTGACATGTGCTTCTAAAACAGATAAGAGTCACCAGTCCTTCATGGGGTTAATTTCTTCCTTTCTGCCACAAAGGGAAGATAATTTCCATCCGCTCTCCTTTTCTGTGTCTCCAGGTCCTGAAGCTGCTGATCATGGCCTGGGACCGACGCCTTATCTTCACCATCGGCACATCCAGCACCACTGGTGAGTCAGACACAGTGGTTTGGAATGAAATACACCACAAGACAGAATTTGGCTCCAACCTAACAGGCCATGGCTACCCTGACCCCAACTACTTGGACAACGTCCTGACAGAGCTGTCAGCCCAGGGGGTCGGCGAGGACAACCTGAAGGACTGAGGACCAGCTGAGCTGGAACACAGGAACACAACCCACCATGCCCCGCTATCTCTCAGAGAACAGGGACGCTGCATGATGGACTGACATGCAGCCAACAACTCTTTACTCCACAAAAACAAAATGACTCTGCAGAAGTGGTGGCACAGGAGCAACTAAAACAAAATAAACAATAAGGTTATGGTCAATATTTTGATTTATGTAACCTGAGAATTCCCCCTGCAGACTCTTGATCCATGCCAAATTTTCTAAGTGGGTTTAAGACTGTAAGAAGGTGAGATTTCTATTCTGATGTTGCCAGCTGCAAGTAAATGGTTGTTGACCCCTTTTAAGATTCAAATTAAAACCGGAGTAAAATGATGAGGGGCCAAAACAATACAAAGGCGCATTTGTAAATGCTGAATTTCAGATTGCATGGCCCAGGCTAACGCTGCATAATGAATGACCAGCGCGTATCTGCGATACAGTTTGATGTTGGTGGATCAGCTGTTGCTTGATAGATTGAAGATACATTTAAGAGAATGTCCGAATTTATTCAAGGTAATTAATTGTTTTGGTTTAACCCTTTTTCCTCTAATAATCAGTGACCGTCCCGTAACAAGTGGTGAAACGTGGTTTAATGAAAGAAAAGGATTTTGGCTTTAAAATAAGTAAATCTGAGTGGATAAGGCTGTGGTTGTAAAGGTGCTCAGTGACATTATCCCCTTTTGATTTGGCAGGTCAGTTGTTTTGCAATATGAAGGAGTGTTGTGTGGTGCATGACTAGATTCCAGAGAGCTGAAGGCTAAGAAACGTCTGTTAAATAAATGTTTGTTGTTCGGTTGACCTTGTGGATTGTCTACGAGAGGAAGTGTGGAACTGATACAAGCGTCTTACCAGGCAGTCTGATGCTTGTTAAGAAGCGTTGAAAGACGAGGTTATGAAGCAGGATTTGCAACGCACCAAGGTCAAGCTCATTTGTTTTGTTGACACACTGATGACACTGACCTCTGTGAATATAAAGCTTGCATTATTATTCTCCCTGTTGGAGCCAACCCAGGCGCTGGCACGATCCATCATGTTGACCATGCGCGAGGGCGAGTGTGTGTATGCGTGCTCTGAGGCATTAATACACTGGCTTTAAGTCCTTGAGGAGAAAAGCTGAACACGCTCCTCACAGATGGAGGTTCTTCTTTTCAAACTGTTTTACCTTGGAGATCCATCTCAGGCAGCGCGGCCCTCCTGCCCGCCTGCAGCCTGCGAGTCTCTTGTGGGCTTGTTTGCTGCTCGGCAGTGTGCTGGGCTCTACGAGCAAGCAGTGAAACCTCTCATTCCCTGAGTGAGCTTACTCAAAGTTGTTAGGGTCGATCCTGATGTATGGCCTCGCCCCCACTCGCCTCCTCCTCCTCCTCCTCAGCAGCAGCAGCAGCAGCAGCAGAGCACTTCAATCTAGAAATCATGCAAATGCGGCTCTAGTATGTAGCTGGCTGATGATGCGTCATTGGGAACTATTTTTCCTACACTCTCCTCTTGCCCCCCTTCGGTTTTTAAGCCCCTGAGCAAACTGACTCACTTTTTGAAGGTCCTTGGTGGATCTTGTGATGTTTCTTTACTCTGAGATAAAAGATAAGCTAGTGCTGCATAATTCTCCATAAATATACGTATCTGAAGATCTAATTTTAATGAGCGGTAATGTTGATTAGGTTATCGTGTGGGCACCCAGCTGTGGGCTTGATTTTGGACTGAATCATAGTCTTCCATAGCACTTTGAGGCAACAGTTTTGTTTAATCAGTCGTTTAATTTTTTTCGGAAAATGTCTTAAATTGTATTTGCAACAGAATCTGTTTTTTGTTTTTGTTTTTTTAAGTTGATGTTTATAAGCTGGCTTGCAATGCTTTGAAAAATATATATAATATACATTTGCAGATGTGATATATGTACCTTTAAATTGAAGCTCAATTTGAGTCTATGGTGTAAGTTTAATTTATTTTTATACTCTTCTATATAGAAAATCTAAAGATACCAACTGGCCCAGATATCTATACACCGGCACATATTAACATGAATACATAAAATCTGGCAAAGATACATTTGTCAGGGTCAGGGACTGTTGAAATATGTATGACATGTTATGGACGTCTTATATTACAAGTAGTCTTAGCGTATGCTGCTGTCGTTACCTTAATGTAGAATCTGTGTAGTTGATCCCCTGTGGGTCTCCAATAAATACAGTAAATGTGTCTTTATTATTGGTGGGGGAGCTTTAGCAGCATGAAGATGGCTGGTCCCCCAGATGGGCCATTTCTCTTTTTGTACTTGTCCACACGATGGGAATGGACGCAGTAAGCAATTTTTGTGCGGTATGAAGGTGAAAACAGCACGCCTGGGTTAAAAAGCAACTGCAAAATAAATCTTACCTGGTTCTTTTTTTTTTTTTTCAACTAAAGGAGCACCAGATGTCAGTATCACCAATTATATACCCAAATTGTTTTTATGTTTGTTTTTTTTTTTTTGCCAACCTCGACAGGATACAAAAACAACGCTTACAAATTCTTACTGCGAGTTTTTAAGTGCGGTTTTGACCCAGGTGTTGAAAGCAGTCAGCGTTTGGCCTGCTCCATTTCAAGTTTTCTCCTTCGCTACTTTTTGACACCCTTTATAAAATGGGACAGCAAGAGAGAATGCTTCCAATCTATCAGGGAATTTTCCATGTTGAGTGATGTCTGCTTCTCCGACGTTTCCTTTTCCATGTGTCAGTCTTATCTATGAGCGATGCAGGCCCTTTAGACTTATCAGGTGTGTACAGAATTATATGGAATGATGATTTGGTGTTGAATAAGCAAGAGAGACGGTGTTTATGCAATTTACTATTTTGAGATATATTACATGATTTATGTGTAGCAACAAGGCTGATTTTTGGTTTTAAATGACAATGGATGTTTTCTTTATGGGGTGCCTACCTCCAAGTTTTTAAACAAAAAGGGTTGAGATCCGAGGATGTCCACATGCAATGTATTAGAAAACATATATTTTTGATGTCTTTTTTTGAATGATTGTCCTTAAAAGAACTATTACATAACATTGCTGTTTTACTCTTATCAATATTTGTTCCATACTATTTTCTATTTCATTAGAAGTGGGATAAGAGGAGAAATCATTTGTCCTGACATATGAAGTATATACAGATGTACTCTCTCAATGTCCACCGCAAACTGTACTTCTTGCTCTTAACGCTACCTTAACATTTCGTGCGGATATACCGTATGTTTGTACCTGTGCGAATGAGTGCGGGTGTGTGCTGAGTGTGTGTATAGTACGCAGAATTTAGGTTCATGTCCTTTAAAGATACAGTAATGTTCTCCTAGAGGTGCATGTTAACCAAACTGTGAGCAAGTTTATTGACAGTGAATAGCTTTTGTGTATGAAAACACCATAGCTTCATTAGAAATATCACCCAGGTCTTCTGGTGGTTTAGCACTGTGGTCTGCATCTTACTCCAGTTAGTTAGAGAGGATTTTCTTCTTTCGGGTTTGATTTACACGGATGAGGATGAGACAGCGTTTGGCTGCTCTCCTCACTCTTTTGAAAACATGTAAAACATTGGATTGTTTTGCATTTTAAGTGCCCATTTTAATTGACATTTTTCAAATCATGACTATGTGGTTTATTTCTCCTAAGCAGTGTCTACATATTGCTATTTAAAATGGTTCACCAAGAGAATCTGAGATCAACTAAAAGCAAGATATAGAGACATTGATTAAACTATAAAGGGCTTCTTAATCTAATCAGTCTTTATTGAATTGTGATGACCTTGTTGCATGTTTGTGTGTTTCTTGTGGAAAAATAAATGTACCCTCATCAGGGGTAGTTTGTTTGACCTTTTGTCACCTTGTCTCTTCCTTGTTCTTATGCCCTCCCCCATTTAGCTCCACCATTTCCTTTTCCCCAGGCTGCTCTGCGCTCTGCACCTCGTTATATGGATATAAATGAGGTTTGCTGAAGCTGTGGAGTGCAGCAGAAACAGTCCTCACTGGCAGTAAATTTGCTTTACGTTCCTTTTACTGTCACTGGCTACTGTATTTTGGTGCCGTGTTGAAGAGCTGTGGTGCTGTGTTATGTGGCTGGTGCATACAAAGGCAGACCGTTCTCAAATGCCTGTGGGAAATCAGCTTCCCGTTGAACAAACGCACCAGCTCAGAGGTCAGTCTGAACCTAGTTATGGTGCCTAAACCCTATGCCCTGCCTCCTCTCATCGCTCACCCCTCATGCCTAATGAGAGAGCCAGCAGAGAGGCTGCTGCATCACTGCAGGTAGGTCTGCTCTCATTAGCATTTAAATAAGGCCGGGGCGGAGGAACGGCTGCAAACATTGTTTGTGTGGCATAGTTTAACATCAAATTTGGAGTCCTGTTGGATCGTAAAGTCTGGGATTATGGTGGTTTGATTAAATTATTAATTTGAGCAAAGGGGTGGGACGGTAACCATGGCACTGTGAGGCTGCTCTGGGATCTCTAATAACATTTCCTGTAATTTCATGAATGCCATCTTTTTATCATCAAACTATGCAGCAGTGGAATGGACAAAAGGAAGCAAAGATTTGTGGGTGAATCAAAAGTTTACTGAACAATACATTTGTTTTTAGTTCACAGTAACAATTCACTTGGAACAAACCGTCATAGGTGTATTTGCAAAATAAAGTACAGGAAGTGTTTTTCTTTTTTTTTTTATAGCAGCCCTCCTTCAGGGAACATTAATATAGCAATACATTTCAGCCAGTTTTAATCACTATATAACCATAGCACTGAAGAGCAGTTTCAGTGTTGCCTTTTGATTGTTATGTCTGGCATGTGTACTATAATTCTGAGCAAAAAACAGGAAGAATTACACAAACATTCTACAGCTCTTCCTCTAACAGTTAAAAATACACTACAGTAGCTGTACCAGAACAAAATGTAATGTTCAGAAGCAGGGTGGCCTGCTGAGGCTATCTGAGATCACAGATCTGATCTCCATTACAGTCACTGACCTTCTCAGCTAAAGAGAAAAGACAGCGAACACTACTCGCTCTATGGGAAATGGCTTTACGACATGTCCTCGTACAGTTCATGTGTCTCAGATAACTAAAGTAAACAAATTTCACTTGACTGCTTCAAAACTTCAAATTTTTTTCTTCTTCTCAGTTTTAAAAAAAGCAATTGGCATCTCAAACGTAAGCTGACACTTGTGAGCCAAATAGAGTGGCACCAAAATCTTAAGTAAATGTGTTACATTTGAAGTTTCAGTTACAAATTGATCTTTTAGATGTACGGACATCGTATTTAACAGGTAAATATTACCCATATGACATTTGGAATGGCTTTAACAATGTATCCTAAACTTCAAAAAAAACATTTTGGATAAGCAGAATACAACAGAATCAAAACATTTAAATTGAAATGCACTGGCGATAGCACCGAACAAAAGCACATTGTTTTGTATAAAGGGCCCAAAGCAACATAACATTCACTTTGCTTACCGTTAAAATATGCTTCACTTTGCTTACAGCACAGGCAATGTTATAGTGTGGCGTTTCATAGTGTCATGGTGGTATTACCTTAAATGTTACTGCTACATTGCGGCCATGGTGACAAATTGCCTTCATAAAATACAAAACGTTGATAAAAAGCAATATTTAAAAGACACCTTACATTCAGGTACTGTACATTACACTACAACAAGCTTTTTTTGCATAAAAACATTTGACCAAGGTCCTGTACAATATCTCAAAATATAAAAACTTCTTTTCACATATCACAACAAGTGGATGCAGGCCATGCAACAGATTGCTTGTTATCTACATAAAAAATATCAAGTCGGATCATGCTTCAAAGTCCCTCCTCCCCCTTTATCATCAAGTATCATAATCTCTCCCCGGCGCCGCTGCAGTTGGTGGCACTCAGAGAATACAAAAAGATTCAAAGTGACACAATTCCCTCTGCTCTGTACAGAGGAAAATGCACTAAAAGGCTGGAAGAGGTTGCCCCCTGTGGCCGCTTTTCTTCCCTGGCAATCAAGTGAGTATCTGATGCTCACTCGTGTTGGTACAGGACACTGGGCCTCCCCTGTGCATCAGTGTGAATCCCACTGCAAGTCTAGTCTAGGGATTCAGAATGACACAGGTGGTGTCCTCCTTTTCTCTGCGTTGGAAAGTGGCGTGAGCCTTTTCCAGGTCTTCAATCACTGCCAGCAGTCGAGCTGCGACACTTTGACCTGTCTTCAGGAGCTGAACATTGCTCTCTGCACCATCTATAAGACAGAAACATGATGCATGGAGAAAAAGACTACACCTGCACCATTCGGAAAAAAAAAATCTCATGTGTAATAACATTGTTTAGTATTGATAATATTGCAATAAATAAACAAATACTGAAAGTGTGCATATTAGATATACATGTCTTTCTGCTCATCTCTGCAGCTCATCCAGAACGCCGCTGCCAGAGTTTTAATCAGGACTAAGAGAGCAGAGCACATCACACCAGCTTTAAAATCTTTACACTGGCTTCCAGCGAGTTACAGAATAGATTTTAAACCCCTGCTGCTAGTTTGCAAATCACAGAATGGTTTCGCTCCAGAGTACATCTGCGATATGTTTAGAGATATAAACCTAGCAGGGCTCTTAGATCCACTGACTCACGGCAACTAGTTGAGACTGAGAGAGTTCACACTGAACACGGAGAAGCAGCATTTAGCTCTTTATGCTGCAAACAAATGGAACAAACTGCCAGTCGAGGTGAAATTTGCATTAAATGTGGAAACTTTTAAATCCAACTTAAAAACATTCCCTTTTTCATGAGCCTATGCATGAAATCCGCACTGGCTTTTACTACTAAGAATTTTTTTCATATTATAATTTTCAACCTTTTGATCTTTCATTGTTCCAGGCTTTTATTTTCATTGTTTTAGCATTTTGCTTTTATTCCCTATGTATGTAAAGCACACTGAGTCGCCTTTGTGTATGAAATGCACTATATATATATATAACCTTGCCTTAATTAACCTCAAACACTGAATAGCCTATAACCACTGAATACAGAAATCAAAAACATTATTTTGTATATGCTTTTAATGGCGAACCTCATATGAATACCCAACCAATTAAATGGAAAATGAATTTAAATACGGCAGTATAATAAGAAATTAAAGTTCAATGTCGCCTGCTCCCTTAAAAAAGCAAACTTTCTTCCAAAATCAACAAAAACATCTATCAAATATCTAGAAAACAACTTAAATGATTAAATAAATATGAATTATCATCATGAGCTTCTGTTGTTTCTGTGTGGTGTTTGGATGTTTTATGATAAGTAGTCACACTCGCAGCACTCTGAGAAATGGACTGCTGGCTTGTTGCCGTCTCTTTTTCGTTGCATGTCAGGCAGTCTTTTGCCTGTTTATCCCACATGTTCATATCGCGACGATGATGATGAAAATGTGATTCATCGCTCAGCACAGACAGACAGACCCAGTCCATCTTTAATCAAAGTTGTAACATAAGGCCTAAGCATGGTTGCATATTTGCAGTTTAGATGTAGTAGCTGGAGCCTCACCTGGATGAATGTCAGAGTTTATCTTCTTTTCTTTATTGCTGGGCGTCTGATCGGTGTCTGGCATCTCCAGATACTTTTTCCTGCGGTATCAATAAGGAACATTAATCACACGATCGATGACTATCTTCTCAAAGCTATTTTGTCTTCTCATAAAGTGACAGTAATATATCAGCAGTAACACCACAGCAGCGCCTCCCACTGTTGCAACATAGACATCTAGTGTCCAATACGTGAACTGCATAGGAGCTAAGTGCATTTGAAGATTATCGGCTCCACGAACCTGAGTTTGTCTCTGCCCTGGAGAAGCTGCTTGTATATAGTCTGAGTCTCCACATCAGGATCCAGTGGGTCACTCCAATCACCCAGAGTCACCGCAGAGTGGGTTCTACTGCAGCCTGTAACTGAGAACCAGCCTTTTATTGAAGAGTGGTGTTCCCCACCTCAACCTGATACAGTTAAACATAGAATAAGCTTTAACTTCAGGGCTTAACTTATAGAGAACGTGTCACATTAACAAGAATGTATCATCACTGGAATTCAGAGGGATCATAATCCTCTTTGCGTTCATTACACAAGAAGTTATTCTTGCTCTAATACACTGACAACCTGTAATTGGTCAGAAAAAATCAAATTATGATTCTGAGCTCTCATTCTCCACTCAAGCAACAAAAAACATGTCAGCTACAAATTGACGGTTCAGTCTTTGAAGGCAGCTACAAGTTACTCAACCAGAAGTTGATGATCCTGGTACACTGTTTAAATCCTAATGATCTTTCGGAGGCCGTCGTCGTTGTAATTCGCGACATTTGAGATAGCACTGGGAGGTAACTGACAGACAGATTTTCCGAATATGCAAACACATGGTAAAAAACAAACGTTACAAATCTCGACGTCATCATAAAAGGTGAAGGTCTGTGCGTTATCAGAAGTAATTTAAGCAGGATTACCAGCACGGTCCGCCTGCAGGCAGCAGGTCCACTTGCCACTGCGATGAGCCCCTGGGTGGAAAGAGGGCAGCATGCGCTCATTGTAGATGCTGACTTTTCTGATAGCAGACAGCCACTGGTTAAGCTCATTCACATTCTACAAACACAAACATACCATGAAACACCATGAGTTAGTGAGATATTTAAGTCAATTAACTTAAAGCATCTATATTTTGGAGATAAGTGGAGATTAATCAGTCAAAAAGCACTGACTCCTAATGTCAACAAAATGGTATTTGATATTAATTTAAATCTACCACACTGAACTGTCAATATAATAGCAGATTAAAAAAAAAAAACAATAATGTGTCATAAGCTATAAAAGGATTTTGTGGAAAAATTTAAAAAAGGTCAACAATTGTTGGTGACTGGCTGGTGTCAGTACCAATGCACCTTGCACTGGATGTACATGGTGTGCAGCTGCCCGTCGTTGTCCTGGGTGATGACCTGCATTACATTTTGCTGCTGAAAGGCATTTTCATCCACCCTCTCCACTGCACACACACACTGAACCGGGATTGAAGAGCGCACCTGCAACAATTCAACCACACATCACAACACCAATTAAGACGAGTATACACAGACTGGTAACGACGGATCATACTTCAGGCTTAAATAAAATAAAAGTGACATAGGATCACACAGCTAATTAATGAAGCGGTGTCTTAAACTTAAACATTTTGCACACATCAGGATATAAGACGCTGTGAAACAAGGAGGAAGTGATAATGAGATCAGCATGGCAGAAAAGGCCACTTTAAAGTGTAAATCAGCCACTTCCAATGGGAGCTTGCCTCCCCGAGACTGGAGTGCTCCAACATGGAGGAAAGGGGCCAGGACATTGTGTGAAATCTGATTTGCAATGTTAGCATGAATATCCAGAGCCTTCAATTAACCCTCGCCTTTATTCCAGTCACACAAAGCAGACTGGCTCAAAGAGAGAGCTTTTTACTGGGCTGGAGCCTGTCCCCCGCTCTGTCCCTCAGTCTATGACTGGTGAATGAGAGAAGATCATTATCACAAGGTTACGCACAAAATAGTAATAACACTAATGATGTCCTCACAAGGAGTTCGCAACTACACACAAATGCATTAAGCAAGCTGCGGATGAGTAAAATGTTCCCTCTTTTAATGAGCCAGCTTGATAAACGTCCTTCAAAGGACAGACCCGATGATTAATTCATCATCAGAGGGCATATCAACTTCTAATAATAAATGACTCACTTTTAAATGACTTTGATTCAAAGTTTATTTCTGGCTTATTAACAACAAAGAATTAATAAGCATTCATCTGGCAGGCCTTTTAGGAAAACACACCTATGTAGCTGAATAAAATATAATATGCTGGTTTTCATTAACAGATGAACTGATGTTAGAATACAAAGCACTTGCCTTCTTAGTACTAACCTGCCAGTCAGGAGTTTTAGCGTAGGACAGCGTCTCACTCGTCAACCAGAAGTAGCGTTTCTTGAAGGCAAACCTGGATAGCAGTTGGGGTCCCTCTGCCTTGTGTTTGTGGAGGTATCCCTCTTTAACTGTGACCGATGGCATGAAAACAGCCCTTTGAGGCGCCTCAGACGCTGCAGAGCAAACAGGGAAGAGTTTTAAAATAGGACACTATTCATGTACATGGCATGTCCATTTATACAGACACAAGGTGGTGCTGTAGCAATAAACAAAGATAACATATTGCATGTTTAGATTACAGTGTATTTCTTTATTTTTAGGACTTAATTATTAATGGCATCTGAACCTCCTTCCATCCCCACGTGAAGTACAGCTTCAAAGAGGCATAACAACGTCCACTTCTGTCCAACAAATCCACCTGAAGAGCATTAAATGTCAAACTGGCCTTTAAGAGAAAACAGTGGGTGTGATGGCAGAAGGAGACTGAAACATGATATGTCAAAGGGGGAAGGTGTTTCACAACAACAGCCTTACTGACACATGATGGTGAGAAAGGAGCCAAGACATGTTGGCTAACCAGTGTGGCGTGTACAATCACCTGTGGCTTTTCACTCCAACTCCCCGCCAGCTCGTTAACCATGTCATCTCTTTTCAAAGCTTCTAGCTAGTTATGAATATTTCACCACAGGGCTACAGTGTTGTTTCACTTAATCCTGATATCAGCTGATACTCTACCACCTGGCCTGCGGCTGATTAGCTCAGCGGCATGATCTCTGAACTTTCCTCTTCATTACCAGTTTAGTGGTGTGTTCACTGTGATCAGCATTACCAATGTCATGATCTATGTCGATTAACTTGTCCAGAAAGTCTTTAACAGAGGCCACACTGCGGAGGATGATGGGATGAAGAGGCGCCATCCATTGCTCCTTTCCATGACCAAGCTGAAGGCCTAAGTTCCCCACACTTTGTAAAGCCTGGCAATGATAAAGACACAACACATTTCACTTGACATTCGCTACTCGGCAACATTTGTTTTCTTCTAGCTTCTTCTAGACTTTCTAATCTGACTGTAACTCAGTACGAGTGACTGCATAACTCAAAGTCTGAGATCAAAAGGGTCCCTGAGGCCAAGCATGCTGTGCGGCCCTTTGTCCAGCCCACACCTGGCCTAGGGTGAGGAGGAAGTCCCTCTCTACGCCCTCTCTGATGCTCTGCTTTGAACCGCAGTCTGGTCGCAGCTCACACAGAGGTAAAAATAGCATGTTCCCTTTCTCTGTAGAAGGACCCATGGCAACAGTACTTCAGCACCACGGACAGCAACCACAGACACCACACATCGGAGAGGAGTGAGGTTTCACTTTTCTTTAATGTGACCGTGACACCCCTCTTTTTAATGATGCTGAGGACGCTTTCAGGGTCGTGTTTATTTTAGAGACAGACGGGGGGGGGGGCTCTGTCATTCAAAGGCATAGTGAGCTCTTAGTTATAACCTACAAGACACCTTTCCTGCCAGTCACAAAGAAATGGCTGTTAATGGTGTCTGTATTTTAAAACTTGACCTATTTTTCAGTTAAAATTGGATTTTTAAGCACAGCATAATGTGTAGAGGTTCGGAAATTTCTACCTCTGTCTGTAATGCACTTTTCTGTTTTGTTTTTG
This sequence comes from Coranthus polyacanthus, assembly GCA_037367275.1. Classification (NCBI taxonomy): domain Eukaryota; kingdom Metazoa; phylum Chordata; class Actinopteri; order Kurtiformes; family Apogonidae; genus Coranthus; species Coranthus polyacanthus. Next base: position 14,295,235 of record JAPQRN010000027.1, read on the forward strand.
TTATGTTTATGTTCTGAGGTGGGTCACACAGATACTGGTATTGAAAAGATGCCGCTGTTTATATCATCAGACTCCTGTAATCTGATTTTTGGAAGCAGTTTTTAGGAAAAAGGAGTTGACATTTACCCAACTGCTTGCAAAAAGTAGCCATGTGTAGTAATATACAAAACGGGGGATGCGATACATTGAGATGCATCGAGAATGGTTGTGCATTCGAGCTGTGATGCCATAGGCTGTGAGATGTGTTGTCTGGTGAATATAATTGAATCATGAGGCCACTGAAGAAGGTATTGCTCAAAGGTTTTCAACAAACAGTGGTGCTGACAACTACTGCATACTTGTGTAATTGTTGAAACTATTAAAGTATTGTTGATTAACATTTCTATATAAGATTTCTATAGCATTCAAACACATGACATTCAAATAAAAGCATTACTTTTGGGAGATTTTGGTGAAATAACTCGTCTGATAGTATCTCTACTACTATCTAGGTAAAAAAAAAATAGCTAAAACTGCCAGTATAGTCATACAGTGTGTTATATTCATGATTCATATCTGTTTCAATTCACGCCTGTAAATTAAATTTCCTCCTAGTAAAGACGCATCAGCTGCTGTGCAAGCGCATCTGAACTGTTTGTTTTTTCTGCACTTAAGTGTGATGTGTAGGCATGAATAAATTATTCATAGCAGTGTTTGTTTGTATATCTGTGTTTTGAATGATACCTTGGCCAGTAGTAACAGTGTTCTGCTCGTACGTGTATCAGCATGCTGATCCCTCAGCTGGAACAGTTTAGGTGTGAGGATTGCAGGCGCAAAAAAACGCAGGAAAAAGAACCCGCTGATGGCCAGATACTTCACATCCTGAAAAAAGTGGAGAGATTTTGACAGAAATATTAATGGACCCGAGGATTTCCTTTTAGTGTAAGAGCTGTGGATGAACATATAACACGTAAGGACAACGTAAAATCAATATACTGCAACACATACACACTGCAGGGCTAGCTTTAATTTGTTTTCAGTATGCTTTGATCCAGACTGACCTCATTCTCAGGTTCAGCAAATTGCTCCTCTACCCTCTTGTGCAGCTGTTTGAAGGCCACTCTCATGACTGGTGGACACTGATCGACTGAGCCCACAATTGATTCAATGATGCTGGTTAAATAGATCTGCAGCATCTCCACACTGCTGTCCCGCACCTCTGCCTCTGACACTGCACCCTTAAATGAAATCCGCCTTTGGAAATGTAGAAAGAAACACCTGATCATCTGACACTGTCGTCGTAGTGTGTGTGTAAACAGTCCTACAGTAAAGTACTAGTAATAATACCCATGTCGTAGATTTGTTCTGAAAAATGTAAAGATTATATAATACAGTAAACAACCGTAAGTAACACAGTACATACTCTAGTTTATAGTAGCCCTTGTAATATAACTGACAAACCCTCTATTCCGGATAATGGCATTACATATAAGAACATGCCATTTAAGAGATTAGACATGAGACCAGATATTGAGTATTGGATTTAGGCTGTTAAGTAAGATAGATAGAGTGGAGACACCGAATAAGATGAGGGCAGGCAGATCTACTGTAGACTTAAATCCTGGATCTCCCTCCATGTCAGAGATAGACATCTCAGGGGCTCATAGCAGTTGCCAAGCAACAGCCTTCCCCTTTTTACATTCTTGTTTTTTTCATTTTCCTCCACTGATGTCTTCCTCTCAGGGGCAAAGTGTAAAGGAAGTGGTCTGTCTCCTGTGGCAGCTTTCCATTTGTCCATTTTAACAAAAAGATTGTTGACTTCACACATGAATCTACAACATCAGATTCCCTCTTGCAATCTGAGGCACAAGGGAAACTGTGAAGACTGAATTGCTGTAAGCAGGCGTCGGTCTAAATTATGCCTATTTCACTCTGATGCTCCTGGGAGAAGCAATGGAATGGTCTCAACTAGTCGTTCAATCATTTAATCGGGGTGAAATTCAACAGGAATATTTAAGATCTTGCAAGGCTGCAAGATCGAGCAGAACATACTTTATGTGTGTTTTACCTTGTGCGGTTCAAGTCGATCTTGCATGGGTCCAGTTCAATATACTTCTTCTCATCAAAGATGCGGTTAATGATTGGCTTCAACACCTCATGCAGGTAGAGCATGCCAACAGCCTGACAGCAAAGCAATAACATATGCAGATAATGAGATGCAGTTTGATACAGACATGGATTATACAGTTCACAATATATTCAACTATGAAAGCAAAAATAATGAACAACAAATTATTTTACAGAAAAATACAGTGGTACAATGTGAAAAAAAATGGATTAATACATATGCAAACACACCTTCATGAACTGTTCCATGGCTTTGGATGCAAGTGAGTTGGAGCGAAATAAAGTGTTTGGATCAGCTGTGGGATTTAAACAGACAAATGATTGATTTGGTTTAATAAAAACAGGGAATAAGCATCTTACATTTTAGAACAACAGGATTTCAATCAAACGTTTTTGGAATTAAAAGAGTGCTGTGTTGTCTACTCCGTTAGTTCAACATGTCTATGTCTGGATGGAGTGCCCAGGGCTGAAATGTGTAATTTATTGTTCACACTGTACATCTCTTGGAAAAAACACAACTTTAGGCTAAATCAATAAACCTGGGCTTCGTGAATCACTGCAGACATAAAGGTGTAAAGAACGCACTGTATTTACGGTATATCTCTCAACTCAGCACAACATTTTAGTATCACACACAGAGATCTTCATCAGGCGCATAATCATGCTGAAACATTCCCCTTGTTAAATTTACTGGGAGCTATTATTAAGACACTGTTTCTGCCCTCTTCTAAAGCTCTTTCTGGCACACGTACATGATTTATAGATGTGCATTCTTGATATTCTGTTTGATGGAGCGTATGCGCGTGTATGCCTATCAGCCAATCAGATCAGAAAAACAGAACTTTACGTCAAAACTGAGGGCACACTGACCTTTCTGCAACATTACATAAATCCTTAAAGGTGACAACGCTGATATCGCCATGGCAACAGGACTTGATTGTCAGGTGAGATATTTTAGTTTGAGAGATCAAGCCAGATGAGTAATGCTATGTGTACAATGCAGTCCAGTGGGTGCAGTTTACAGTATATTTTCCTGCCCTTGTGACTAACTTCAATGCCTATCTGCTCACGGCATCAATCCCTGATCAACCAGTTACCGTTTGGATCATGTGGAGTTGCCATGGAAACTTAGGCACTATGCTTATTATCTCAAACTACACCAACAGAACTCAAAGACCAAAGCACAACTATGTGTGAATTACATTGGGATGTGGTGTGGAGGCAAAAACATGACTAATAAAGCACACAGAGGAGCCATGAAAAGACTGTTGGGTGAGTAAGTAATTGGCATCAGGGTAATAAATATAGTGCTGTAGGCTTAAACTTCCCACACACAGACCATGACGGCAGTGTTCAGAGACCCAAATGTCAATGCAGAGTTAAATAGCAGCAAACCTCAGAAGGTCTATCAAGACTGGAGCAATAACCACAACCTGGCAAGTCCCAATCTCTGACTAATGTAAACACTGACTCATAGAGAGAAATGCAGATCTCATGAACATTTGTATTGTGTCATCACTGCTGTTGCATGCAAAATATTTAGAGCTATATGTGGAATATTTCACTATATGAGTAGTATATGGGCTCAATTTAAGTTCAGTAATCTTAGTGAATTACACCTATAAATTCAGTGTAGCCATGAGAGTGGGACTCCTGAGCTCTACATCACTGTTGGTGTGTGGAACTGCAATCTGTGAGCTAGAACAAACTTTATGTGTTCATTTACACAAGCAAATTCATCCAAACTACTCCCTACACATCATAGTTCAAAAAAAGTCCCACTAATGTCCGTTAGAGACAAACTTTTAGACCACTCTGATTCATTGCATCTTGTTCCTTTAGGCTTACAGGTGTGGTTGACCTCCCGGGTGTTAAGGTAATCCAAGAATGGAATGACCAGACCCTGGCCGAGGTAGATTTTCACCAGGGTCATTGCCACATCCTGCCGGCTCTCAACTGTAGTTACCTCCTCCAGCATGGTCAAAGCACTACTATCTTCAACCTGGTAAGAAAAAAAAACAAAACTCAGGTCTTAACCCACCGCTGACAGGTGCAAAGACTAACAAGAAAACTAACTGAGGTAAGAGGAAAACATTACAGTGTGTGTTTTTTTTAATAAAGCGCATGAATATCTGTGGAGAGGAAGAGTTGCTGACCTCCGTTGGAGAAATGACTGACTCAACCAGGAGGTCGATGAGGGGCTGATAGTACACAGATGGCAAAATCCGATCCTCCACCAAACGCACCTTCAGGCGTAGCGCTCCAAGCTTTCCACTGGGAACAAAGGAAAGTACCACAGAATCTCAGCAAGAGAGGATTTCTGCACCTCCAAATCCCATTCTGAGGTAAGCCTCCAGGACGAATAAAACATTTATGCAAAGGAAAATCCTTTGAATAAACATGAACTCATGAACTACTTTTACTTTTAAATATATTATTATTATGTTATATTTTATCTCATTTTTTTAATTTTGGTTATAACCTCAAGTGTTGCATTTGTATATATTTATTTTATTCACACCCCTTTGAGACATACTTTGTGATATCAGGCTATAATAAAGTTGACTTTTCTGTGAAAAAGAACACGATTTTGGGGATTTGTTTAAGAACACAATAACATTACAAATATTGCAGAAAATGTATTAAAAAGGGTCTTAATGATGGTCTTAAAATGTTAGAAAAAAGTCGCTCTCTCTCCGTAAATGTTCTTGTGTGAATAATATGACGATGTGAAATGTTACTGCCCTGAACAAACTGTTAATGATCAAGAAAACTGTCAAAGGGCTGCACTGTTTTCCCAAGCCAGCCGTTGAAACAGATAGTTCCAGTGGGGATAACTTTTGCAGTGACATTTTCTTCTCTTTTTTTTTAACCACCATGAAAGTAGGTCTCGGTTTCTTCGCAGCAGTGTGCTCCCCTCTAACAGCCCTTTAAATGGTGACTCATTTCCTAATGAAACTCTGAGATTAATCTGACACTATTCTTTTGCAGCTCATTCAGCCTCCTTTGTTCTAAAATTATCTCAAGGAACAGATGCTGGCAGAGACTCGGCTACACACCTGTGAATGTGTGAATGTTTATTCAAATGCATGGGAGATACAGGGGTAACAATACTTCCTTTGGATACCATTTTAAAAGGCATACTGTTTGCTGCTGCTTGAGTTGAGTCTTAAAATGCTGCAGAAGCAAATGTTGACTCAGTCCTACAAACACACAAACTCACTACATTGCACGAACAAGCACACCCATAATCCTCACCCAGCATCAACCTCATTGTTTCCCAAGGGTAACAAACGAAACCAGCCCTCTAATGGAGGTGTCTTGTGCAAACAAGCAAAAGGGATTTCGACCTGTGGGAAGAAACAAACAAGAAGCACAGAACAATATCAGATAGTAACAATAACTTATCAAACAGTACTCACTAATGAAGTAGATTTTATACAGTGGCCAAGACTTTGAACCTAATAACTATTGTATTATGAGTAACGATGATTATTAATGTGTCCTTACCTTTCCAAGGAAGTCATTCTTGCCCACCATGTCCCAATCCCAGACCTCCACATTAACAGACCCCTCCTCACTCAGCTCCTGTGGGTCCAGCTCCAGTTCCAGAGTCTCTCCCCAGTGAGGAAATCGAGTCTTCTTAATAATCTGAAACCCAGCCCAATGTGTAAGGGACAAAACGGCCGACAGTCTGTAACATTTCAGCAGCTTATTATTTGACCCCTTTTTTCACCCTTTCATGTAAGAGTGGATAAAGTTAAATCTCAATTTGTGTTTCATGTACTTTAATAGAGTTTTGTCTGTCTACGTGAAGTCATAATAAAACCTGATTTATTAAACTGTTAGGTAATGCCTGGAGAAGCACATTCACGCAAACAGCCTGCATTTTGACGTTTTGTTGTTTTGTTGATCAAGAACAGTCTCCAGGGGAAGCACGAATCTCAATTTTATAATTTAGGTATTTTTCACATCAATTAAAAGGCAGGAACTCGATTAATCTAATACATTTGATATACTGGTCGGTCCTACTTTCCTGCTGTTTTGTTTTTATAATTCAAAACTGGGCTGAAATTGAAATCTAACCTACAAACTTTGGTTTTATTGCATTAAATATTGAACATAAGCTGTTGAAATGTTACAAATACTCGTGTGTCTGTCTCGTGTAAATTCTCACTGTAGGCAGACTATCCAAACAAAGTGTTACCCAATAATGAATAACAATGGAAGAACAGGAACATCTCACTCCAATGAAACCAGAACATACCGCACATGCACACACACACACTGAGCTCACCGAGGTCTCTGCACTGTGGTTGTTGAAAATAACTCTCGCGAATGGATCGGAGGTGCCAGAGATGTCTCTTGGAGCGAGGTCTCTGCAGATATCACCAGACCGAAAACACTGTTCAATACATTCACATTCTCAACAACCTCCACCTACCTGCTCTGCAAATTAAATAGTTAGTGAGGTAAACAGTTAGTGAGGACTTTGCACTTGACCTCCTTCTTTCAAACTTAATTCACATTCATGCGAACATGTTTGAATAACACAGCGTCAAGCCCTGATTGACACGCTCATTAGTGCCCAGGCTGAAAGAGAGAGATTGTAGCCTGGGACACACAGATGGGGCAGTGAGTGAGGGTGTGATAGTGGCAGGATGACTCAGGAAGCGAGCGACGAGGCCTGCGGGGCGTCAGCGATAAGATCTCGCTTCAGAAATAGTTATGACAGAGTCAGGCCACACTACGAGAAGCTCAGCTACATGTATTTATCAAATGATTAATCACCAATATGTATACGGTCAAGTCAAGATACGTGGCAGTTGTAACGCCTGCAAACTGACACCCCACCCCCAATCATACAGAGCTTTCAAAAACGAGCATGCTTCTCGCCCTCTTCAGTAGTCCACCCTTATCTCTGAATGAGCTCTTGTTCCTTATACTTTCATGACAGTTGTGTCAGTACCTGGCTTCAGTGACTTGACACCGCAGGCTGATCTTCTCTGTGTCTTTCAGCAGCTCCAGACTCAGGTGGATCTCGCCTTGGACCTCCTCATCTGGGTCAACCCTGGTCAAGTTCAGCCAACAATCTAACCCTGTCAAGTTCAAACAGATATTTGTCATTCAGTACGCAGTATATATTTTCTGCCACTAGGGGTTTCTCAATCAAAACAAAAACAAAAAAGTAGCTTGATGTCATTGTATCATCAGTAGTCATATCGTGGGATCATGGAAGTTGTCGATGTGACTCATGTTTACAGATGAGGTAATGTATTAAAGTTTTATTGACATTACATTTAGTGACGTATACACATTGTGTCATTTCATTCTGGTGAAAATACCATCAATATGTTAGTATGATGCCACTGAAGGGCGACCAAGTGAATCAGACCATTACACTGAATAAAATTATCTCTGAATTTGAACAGTGTTGGAAACATTGAATTGAATCTAAGTAAATACTTCAACAAATGTGTTAATTTTTAGGTACTTTAAAGTGGAAATGTTAGAAATTATACCTTTAAAACATTTTCATGTGAATCATTAGACACGATCTCTAAGGATAATAAACACAGATAGGAATGAACAACATGGTTAACAGTATTTTTGTATTCTATACTTTCTGAAAAGTTGCAGGAATTAGTTACATTTCCACATATATTTGGGTAAGGATACATTGCGAATAGATATTTGTGTGCACGATTAAAAGAATTTTGTCCTTGATACTCTGTTATGTAATTTTCACGAAATAAATTTCATGCATTTCAGTCATGTCAAATTCATTTTTATTACCTCCCCCCGAGGAGATTTTGTGACCACTTGTTTATGTGTGTCTGTCTGTGTCATGGAACTTGGTGGAATGGTAGGACCGAGGACAAAACCATTACGCTTTGAAGCAGATCCATAAAAGGGAGAAGATTGGATTTTTTTTTTTTTTTTTTTCCACTTTCTTTAACATTGGAGAGTGGTTTACACCCAGGCTGACGTTGACATAAGACCTCTGTTACCGTGGTAACAGTCACTTACACTAACCAGCAGCAGCGACTGACAAAAAGGAGGAAAAAAAAGGGTTTGGGAATTTGTGGTTTAACAATATTGTTAGAAGGAGACAGAGGGTGGACTGTTAGTTGTGTTTACTAATTCAAAAATATCAAACATAAGCAAGGGCACAGTGTCATGGCCGGGCTGTGAGAAGATTCCTGAGGGAGTGACTGACTCAGTAGCAACATGTAGCGATGAATCACAGGAGTGAAGGCCAGGCCAGGTGGCTATTTATGTGAGAGGCATCAGAATGCGGCGAACGTACTCTGATAAACACTTGGACAAATTTCATAAAACAACAACATCATCTCAACACATCATGTTTTAAATGCCATACGTCAAGCTGAGTGTTGCCGTGACAGATTACATGAATGCCTTTGTAAGACAGCGTCACATTAAACAATCTGAGGCCATTTGGAATGTTTTAGTTGTGTTGTTTTTTTTGTTCCTCTTATAGCACTTTAAGCACCAGGTGACCGATTATATTGCTGGGCTATATTTAATGTGAATGATGATTTTTTTTTTTTTTTTTCTTCCTCTGAGTAAGAATTTGCGCCATAGACGGGGACTGTAAAAGCAGCATTCAAAGTGAGCTAATCAAATCAAGTGTGAACGAACACTCAGAGACATTCTCAGAGGTTCAGTCTAAAAAAAAGTCTCATCTCCTCCAGACTTGGGAACCCGTGTACGTTTGGCCTCTAAGCTCTGGTCATGAACCTGTCACATTATAAACATACACCCATGCACTTCGTTCAGTCTTACCTTTAGCTTGAGATCCAATCGCGTCTTTGCTCAGAGTTATCTTTCCAATAACATCATCGTGGCTGTAGAGAAAGATTAAAAAAAAAAAAATAGATTGACAAATAGTCCTCAAAATGCTGTCAAAGTTGTTTGCTCCTGCTGAGGTTAAATGATTTGAAGACAGAATGATTTGCGCGCTGGTGGTCATGGGAGAAGGGGAAAAAAACAACAACCTTTAATCATTCTATCTGGACCACCATCTGCCTGATAATGTTTGTTTATGCAATGTTGGGGTTTTTTCCAAAACATGCGAACGGTACATGAGCTTTTAACCCAAACGTATTAATTCATGAGCAACAACACTGATTGCCATCAACTGCTGAGCTCCCATCAGTCAGGAGTTGCAGATGAATACAAAATAATTTGTAGACAGACATGGATGGGAGTGTTACCCAATCGTGTCCTCATCCATGACATGGAAAGACAGCGAATGGAATCCCATCGGGAGGTGCAGTGTGTACTCTTCACCCCAGAAAGGATTAAGGTTCTTCCACACCGTGGCAGTTCTGAAAAAGACCGTATACATGCTGACTTTAGATGCAAAAGAAACCAGAGGAATGATGACATGTGACACGACATCTGCATTTTATTAAAAACAAGTGACAGTGTTTTTCTTTTCAATGCATGTATTGCACTTTGTTTCATATTCTTTCGTGGACTCTGAGTCTGACAATAAAGTTGAACTGAGCATAAGCAACTGAGCAGCATTATCAACCTTTTACCAATGATACAAATAATTATCATGCTTTTCAATCGCCACCGACGTGCAGAAATACTATACATAGACAAATGCAAGTTTAGGTAAGGCTGGGTAATATATTTAATTCATTAAATTAATCAAGTTCTTGTTTCTGAACAATGTGAAAAAGTGCAGGAATCGCTGCAGGTGGACATTTGTTACCCAACAAAAATGTGAAATGTTTTGTTGTATGTGTCATGTTTCTCCACTCATTGTCTGTCAGTGGAGCTTTACTTAATGTGAAATCATTTTCAGTTTCTAACAAATAATTGACAGTGACACCCTCGGTAATACTGTTTTAAGTTATCGTTAATGTTTGCTAAAGTTTTAATGAAGAAAGCCATTTGTCACTCATGTTTTGTCTCGAGTGCATTTTAATTGAAATTGAATTCAAACTGTGAATTGCCCATAACACTGAAAAAAAAAAACATAAGGATTTTATTTATAAGTCGTGTACTGTTACACTCATGTAAAGGTGCCCAGCTTTTCGATGCCACACCAAGACTGCAGGTGTCTTTCGGTGACTGCACAGGATCCTTTGACGGTGGCTTTTTACGGGTTTTGTTAAAGCCAAGGCATCTGTTTTTCCTGCGATACTGTATCTTCAATAATATTGATAAAATTCCGAGTAACTCAAGCCTTGGTTACAATTACTCATTCTGTTTGGGAGAATGCACTGTATCAATTAGTTCCCACTAGAATCCATCCATGAGCATCATACTGGAGGAGTCAGTTCGCCAGAAACACTTACAAGTACAAGATAATTAGTGTGAGTGTCTGATGTGACTCATTGTGCCATTTATCCTCGCGATGCCAGATGGAACAAAAGCTACTGTATTCACCCCCTGTTCTTGTTAAAGCCCGTAACAAACTTTTTTTCTTTTTTTTTTTTCTCCCTGTTGGAATCTGAGCCGTTTTGAATGAACGCTTTAAACTCATAACACTCCTTTCATATTAAATCATCTACACTTGTGCACTGTTCACCGAGCCCCTTCTGAACTCTCGTTGCTTACAGAGCTCCCTGCAATAATTGATGCATCCTCTCCATGGTTACCTACGGCTGTTTTAAACGCCAAACGAGTATCAGGTTTTCAGTGTTGGAGGGGCCACGCTGTGGGCTCCACCATCCTGATCACACACACACACACACACTCCACCCGGGTTTACATGTGTAGAGTAAGGGGGACACGGCCAAAAAAAAAACAAAAAAAAAACGAACCCAACATAAACTGTGCAGAGGGGTCCCCGAGTAAAGGATGATGTCTCTATGTAAGATACTGTCTGGTGTATAGTATGTAGATCTCAACTCACCTGGCCACAACTTCATTGTCAACTTTTACAATGCAGTATGGATCGCTGGTTCCGGAGCTTGTGAAAACAATAATAATAAAAAAAAAGATATGCAGCATGAGACATGATCCCTCAGGATGACATTTCGTGTGTCAGGTGGTAAGATATGTAAAGGTAGATGTGAGTACAACTAGACTTCAACGCACGGAATTCCTTCGACTCATTTGCAGCAGACAGCTACAGAATATAAGAACTGAACTGAACTGAACTTTTGTATGTATCTGACAGGTGACAAGCAGTCATGGTTGTTGCATTATCTTAAGACTTTAGCACAGCAGAAGGCAATTAGGTTATTACTTACACGTCTTTGGCCGGGAGGTTCCTGCCCTCGACAATTCGAAAATAAAGAGATGTGTTTTTGGCCATTTTAGTCGGTGGAGCGTATTGAGCGTTTTCTCCTATGTCTCCATACGCGCTCTTATAAATAGTGCTCTTCTCCTCCGCAACTGAGTTTTCTTCATTTCATGGCACCTTCAGCGCGTGACGGCGCGCAGCCCACTGGTAGCGCGCGACAGAGGCGCGCATCCAGTCAGTTCGAGTCCAGAAGGTTACACAGTGTGGGTCAGTGTGGGCAGCTCCACGGCATTTACACGCTGTCAGTCTTATCTCAGCGCTTCTTTCAATCAAATCGCCCCCACCACCACCACCACCAAAAATACATTCTTAATTAAATCATCGATAACACAGCATTTGTAACGACGGAGATAGTTTTAGTGATAGATCTTCTATTTTTGCACAATATTCGTGAATTGCGTAACTGCCTTTTAGGACACGCTGTTGATCTTATTTGTTATACCCATTAATGTATGTTCACCCGTACCTGACAAGCTCTAAGGTACAATTCGCCATCTGGTGAACACTTTGCGCTACTGCAAGCAGCATTTTTATTGCGTGATTTAGGCAGGCATCGCGACGGCCAGCAATGCGGGTCCTAGTTGGAGTGAATGGGAGCAAACATCGTCACAACCCACATTTAAAAACAAGTTACTTCCTATGATTTAGATGGTTTAGTAGTAACTGTTACCACATCTTGTTAGTGTTCGAGCATCCTTAGATGTAGTCGAGTCTTCAGTAGGTAACACAGTAATATAAATATTGAAAACGCTTAATGTAATGTGGGCGAAGTAGCTGAAGTTGCTAGTGCAAGCTAACTAGCTTATGTGTTCACGGCGGTTCAGCTGCTCTTCTCTCTGCAGTTAGTTCAGGAGATGGACACATATCCCGGAGTCACTGACGCTGATTCTACCAAACAGCAGGAGAGACACTATTACCTGTTATCAGAACTGCAAACACTAGTGAAAGATTTACCAAGGTACTGTTTAGCTTAACTTCAGGAAATGCTTCCCACACATTCTATAGCACTGGATGCCGGGAAATGTTGTCGTTTGGTCGCTTTATGACTTGATCTTTGCTGTTGTGTTTTATCTGCTTGGGTAGCTCCTTCCAGCAGCGACTGTCCTACAACACCCTCAGTGACCTGGCTCTGGCACTCATAGATGGGACTGTCTATGAAATAGTGCAGGGTCTCTTGGATATTCAGCATCTGACAGAGAAAAATCTGTACAACCAGAGGCAAAAGCTGCACTGTGAACACCAAGGTGAACAACATCAGGGCTGTTTCAAGAAGCAAACTCAAAGCATGTCATGTGGATAACCAGTGAAAACTGTGACTAGTAGTTCCTTCAGTAAATCTGCTTGTAGGAAAAAAAAGCACCTGATGTGAGGTCGTAATTGCACAATGCATATATTGATGTTTTTTTTTTTATGTGTAGCACTCAAACAAGATCTTGTAAGGAAGCACAAAGATGCTCTACAGATATGCAAGTCTCATAACCTGGCACTTCTCAAATCAAATCATCAAGCTGAGCTAGAGGTAAACCTTTGGGGGGAAAAAAACAAGAAGACGTTATACTCTTTATTGTAGTTGGTGCCATATACTTTGTGCTTTTCTAATAGATGTGTACGGTGTTCTCAGGCTCTGGAAATTCGTGTGCGAGAGGAGCAAAGAATGATGGATAAAAAGATTGTGGCTGAAATGGATCAAAAAGTAATAGACCAGCAAAACACCTTGGAGAAGGCTGGGGTCCCTGGGTTTTACATCACCACTAATCCTCAGGTAAACCTCTAGTCTAGTCTGTAATTAAAAATGCAGGGAGTTATGCTAACACTACAAATAGAGTGTGAGGTTAACGTCAGAAACTTGTCCTCTGTAATGAAAACAAATGTCCAGCAGATGGCGCTGGGTATCCTAACTAACAAACCCTATGCGTTATTTCAGGAGCTGACAATGCAGATGAACCTTCTTGAATTGATCCTCAAGCTTCAACAGAAGGAGTCACAGTCTGGAGTCCTTTGAAGCAGATGCCTGACAAGAAAACAAAAACATACAATGCCCAGATGGTGATTGCTCACATTTCTTTAATTGTGAGATACTGACATGTGTTGGTCAATGTGTGTGATCGCTCGCTCTCTTTCAAAGAGTCTCATCAGCTGTTGCTATGAGGGTAATCCTCACCATTACACAGTTGTACTGTTCTCGACTACACAAGAAAGATGTCTCTGGCTATGGAAGAGGGCAGTAGCAGGTTGTGGCATGGCAAAAGTTAAATAACATGTCACACATTGTGAAAAGAGGAAGTTGCAAATCATTTAAACACAATTACATTCACATTTCATGAGTGTTTAGAGAGCACACTCGGCGAGACATGATGCAACAGACATGAGGTGGTTTCAAGGGTCTCAAAATGACTTTGAAGAAGTAGTTTGAGGTGTATGTACTTTGTGTGTATAAGAGGTCTGTATGTATAAGAAACTGAGCAGCTACAGTGTACTATAATTTTAGTATTTAAAGTGAAGACTGTTGCTTTACACGTATTGCCTTCTGCAGTGGGCAAAGCTGTTTTTAGGAGGATGTGCAGAAGCCTATTGTTCACTTAAATTTGCTATTAAAAAGTGGAAGATTTGATACTGTCAAATGTACAAATATTTTGTTGGGGGACAAAAATCAATGCTAATTCATGTTCACTTTCCTACATTAATAAACAACTCAATTGCCACTAATATTGCTGCCACCACCCAACGGTGTATCGAATAAGTAGTATGTGTAGTGTTTCCTTTGTTTTTCTGTTTTAGGATTACATACGAACAAAAACTAATCTACAACTGATTGTGAAGGTGGTCACATGACAGAGGGTAAAGAGTGAGATCAAACAATAGATTAGAACAATGTAACATTATCTGTGTGTGTGTGTGTGTGTGTGTGTGTGTGTGTGTGTGTGTAAATGTGTGTGATATAGTAGCATGTATGCTCAAATTTACATTTTTAAATTCTTTTTCTACATGTTTATCACAGATAATAAGCTAAGGCCATTGAGTTTCAGGTAGAAGAAAATGTATACTTGTGCCCTTTTTCTTTTTGTAAACATTTGAAACGGGTCAATTTGACCCAAATACCATACAGGGGTTAAAACATCAAAATGCATTTGGGATCGCTAAGAAGCTTTATTCTAAATCTTAGTAGAGCAACGTGTGTCACACTGGGATGTGAACTATCTTACTGGAACGGGACATGAGAATTGATTAAACCAGTGGCATTACCTAGTCATTCCGTCAACATAATACTGCGTTTTTGTGTGACTACCATTGACATTAGGTATCACCAAAAAAAAAAAAACAATTTTAAAGGCTCTTGGGGACCCCCTGGTGGCCACGGGGGCCCTAATCAGGCGCTTAGTTTTCTTTATCCTCAGGCCCCCTCTGGTGAAAACCTTCCAGTTTTGGGGGGTTTCCTGCTTTCAGCGGTGATCCCTTTGGTGTGAATTAAAAGTTTCAGACCGCTTTAATACTTGTGAATGTCACATTTTGATCCGATTTTTTTTTTTTTGTTTTATCCACCGATTCCTCGGCTCCAGATCCTCCTCTTTTGCCGTAATGGGTGGGGCGGACGGTGGGGAAAGCCTTCCAGCAGGACTACTACTGTGCCTTTAAGAAGCCGTCCTGGCTCCGCATGTTGGTTCTGTTCCTCGGCGCACCTTCTGCTCCATCACCAGGCGATGCGCCGTGGCAACTTCTAAACGCACCGGACCAGCGACACTGATGAGAGACCCCTAACGAAATCGGTAAAGCAATAATTGTGTTTCTGTTGTTATGGCTGCCACGTTCCCTTCGCGGCTACCAAGGATGTCCCGTGAAATAACCACACCTGCCTCGTAAATTGCAAGTGCGATGGAGCTCTGCATCCAGAAGTAGAATGTACTAACGATCCTCCTCTTGCGTCCGTTTCCATTTTGTTGTAAATTATTCATTTGTTATTTAAAACGACGCTCGTTTTATTCCGTATTCTGTTCCGTGGACCGTGGATATGTGCGATGAGGACGGATATGAAAGAGAAGTGAGCCGTGTTTGAATGACAGTGGTTTTATTTCTAGAGGGGAATAAAGCGTTACGTAATTATAACCGAGGCATCCTGGTGTCGCCATATGCCTTCCGAGGGCAGGAATCGGATGTTGCACCGCCCGGAATAGGAGGATTAATGCTGGGTCTAGTCCTATGGAAAACCTAAACATTTCCATCACGTTAAACAAATAAAAGATACGTGTCCCGCACCGTCTGTTACTGCAGTCAAATGTGTTTTCTGTCTTTTGATCTTTTTTTTTTTTTTTTTGCTCCATCAGATGAATGACGTGTGCTTATTCTTTGCACAGTGTTCACTAGGCTGCCACATAACACCTCATTGCAGAATCACTATAGGCCTACTGCCTGACAACCTAGATCATATTTAATAATAAAGTAAACAGCCAGCTCAGATCACAACTTAAAAATTCTCCCTGATCTGTTTAAACCCGTTTTGGAATTGATTTTGACTAGCCCATTTTGTTAGACTTTTTGTGTGTAAATAAAATGCTATTATTACTCCTACTTTTGTGGCAAATTACAACTTGTCCACCTAAGCAGTTGAAATATGATCATAAAAGGTACTTAATATTAGGAATTTTAAATGACTCTGTACTTGTTTTTTTTTTCCTGTTTTGAGATGACCTTTTATCAATATTTTTGTGTGTTCTTGCAGATTAGCTTCATAGACAGGTGATGGATCCAGTGTGACTGTTACAACACCATCCTGCCCACCTAGCCTGTCTAATTCTGTAGCTATGGCAACTTGTCCGAGAGGCTGCGCACCAGCGGTGCGCCTTTGTCAGAAACTGAACCGACTCAAGACACTGGATGATGACATGATGGCCACATCACTGAAACGCTGCCTCTCCACCCTGGACCTGACTCTACTGGGTGTTGGCGGCATGGTTGGCTCTGGGCTTTATGTCCTAACAGGCACAGTGGCTAAAGACATGGTTGGGCCTGCTGTCATCATATCCTTCCTTTTTGCAGGTATTGCTTCTTTATTGGCTGCCTTTTGTTATGCAGAGTTTGGAGCACGCATTCCAAAGACAGGATCTGCCTACATGTTTACCTACGTGTCTGTAGGAGAAGTCTGGGCTTTTCTCATTGGTTGGAATGTTATTCTGGAGAACATGATTGGCGGGGCTGCTGTGGCACGAGCATGGAGTGGCTATCTGGACTCCATTTTTAACCATGCCATCCAAAACTTTACTGAGACACACATCATGCAGTGGAACATCCCCTTTCTTGCCCATTATCCTGACCTACTAGCAGCAGGGATTCTAGTAGTTGCCTCGTTTTTCATTTCCTTTGGAGTCCAAGTGTCCTCTTACCTCAACCACATCTTCTCAACAATAAGTATGGGTGTCATCATTTTCATTCTGGTCTTTGGTTTTATGCTTGCTGAGCCAGCAAATTGGAGTCAGAAAGAAGGAGGCTTTGCACCATTTGGGCTGTCTGGAATACTGGCAGGTTCAGCCACTTGCTTTTACGCATTTGTGGGCTTTGATGTAATTGCATCATCAAGTGAAGAGGCAAAGAACCCACAGAAAGCTGTTCCCATCGCCACTGCGATCTCCCTCGCATTGGCAGCAACAGCGTACATCTTGGTCTCCACAGTGCTCACACTCATGGTACCATGGCATACACTGGACCCCAACTCAGCTCTGGCAGATGCATTCTTCCGCCGTGGTTACAGTTGGGCTGGAGTTGTGGTGGCAGTAGGCTCCATATGCGGTGAGTGTCAACCTTTAAATGTAATTTATTTAAATGGCTATTATAAGTAGTATAGATAACACAGATGTGGTAGTGCACATTACAATGTTGTGGTAATTACTCTGTCTTCTTGTTTCCAGCCATGAACACTGTACTGCTGTGTAATCTCTTCTCACTGCCTCGGATTGTGTACGCCATGGCAGAGGATGGGTTGTTCTTCTCCATTTTTGCGCGGGTCAATCCTGTCACCAAAGTCCCTGTCAATGCTATTCTGGTGTTTGGCATTCTCATGGCCACCATGGCTCTCATCTTTGACCTGGAGGCTTTGGTTCAGTTCTTGTCCATCGGCACTCTGCTGGCATACACCTTTGTGGCAGCTAGTGTTATTGTGCTGCGGTTCCAGCCTGAGAAAACCACCTCTAAGAGTACCGCATCTACATCTCCCAACCCTAATGCTGAACCTTCCCCTGCACCCTCAGAGTCTCAGACCATAGCCGAGGACAGCGGCGAGCTGAAGCAGTATGAGTCCTTCTCTGATAAACTCCAGTTGGTAGAGAGGCAGAAGACAAGAGAACGGCGTGGCGTGGGGCAGCTGAAGGCGTACTGGGAACCGTACCTTGGCCGGCTGCTGGGGGACTGTGAGCCAGGCGAAGTGGTGGCCTTCTGTGTGCTGACTCTGATAGTGAGCTCAGTGTCCCTCTGTGCTGTGCTGGAATTTGGAACCAAGCAGCTGCAGCTGCCGATCTGGAGTTTCACAATGCTGCTGGTGATTTTTAGTCTAGCTTACGTTGTCAGCCTGGCTCTCATATGGATTCATGAGCCGCAAACTGACAGCAAAACATTCCAGGTGAGCTCCATGATAGCTTTAATAACTCTTAAACATCTATGTGTACAGTGGTAACTGAATGATGCCTTTTTGTTTGGCTTTGTTTGTTTGACTGTTTGACTTTATCTTAGATAAACTAATACTTGATCATCATGAGCCGTATCACTGTCCCAGCAGCAGTTAAATGATCTGAAATACATGTAATACACAAACATGACTTCTGTATTTTTTTGTTGCATAGGTTCCTCTGGTCCCATTGTCTCCAGGTGCCAGTATCCTCATAAATGTATTCCTCATGATGAAGCTCAGCTCTCTAACCTGGATACGATTCACTGTGTGGATTGCCATAGGTAAGAAAGCTCCCCAGTGCACACATGATCTGGACTTAATTTTATCTTTGTGAGTAATTTGAATATTGTGCCATTCAACAACCACCTCGGTTGTTATTGAACTTAATAAACATATTGATATTAAATCAAATTAAACATTAGTGTATGTTGAACAGACAAAGGTTTCCCTTTTGTCCGTTTCCTTCTGAGGATACAGATGGTGCTCGTGCAGCATTATTTGTTCTGTCGCTGAGGGGGGATAACTAGGAGAACCTGATTAGCTGCATTAGCTTAAGGCTTCTTCCCACCAGTAAACCATTTAAACACAACTGTCAGACTGCTGCAAGTTAACAAGATGCACACTCATGGAACATTACACTCGACAGGGCATTAGGCTCTCTGAGAACCTGTTTTCCCATGAGAAAAAAGGGGCCATTTACCTTCCATAATGTGCATTGCTCAAAAAGAGATGTGGTGTATTTAAAGCTAAGTAATAAGTATAACAGTAAAGAGAACATAAAGCATTAGTTCAGTTCAATTCCAATTTATTCAAACACAATTAAAATATAGTACAGTACAATAATGTAAGACTTAAAGAAGATATGTGAAAAGAGACAGCCTGATAAGCCATAAAGAACTTGAGAATAGTGGCCAAACACTAAGTAAATACCATTAAAAATAGATGTATTTACTAGCTAGTTTGAAACAATATATATACAGTGATAACATTTCCAACCCACAAACCAATCAAAAATAACAAAAGACCTTAAACTAAACCTAAAATCGTCACCTAACCGAAGCTAAACCCTTAATAAGTAAATGCTCCAAAGACATTTGTTGCATCAGTCTAAACAGTGGTTAAATAAGAGTAAATGGAAACGCCTTTCTCGATGCATCATACAGCATATGCTACAGTTACAGTGTTTCACGCTGTCCCTTTCCAGGTCTCTTTGTGTATTTTGGCTATGGGATCTGGCATAGTAAGGAGGGAATGCGGGAGCTGCAGCCCAAAGACATGGCCGCCCGGTACGTGGTGCTACCTAGCGGCAGCCTGGTAGAGACAGTGCAGTCTGTCCAGCCGGATGGACAAGTGGAAACCTCGCCGCACCACATGAACCCCCCCACTGCCTCAGCAGCTGAGGAGTATACAGGAAAGAGATGATGTGTGACCAAATATACTCATTACTACTGCCTGGTATTATCTGTTGTCTCCCACTCATAGGCATTATAACTTGTATACTCTACTTTCTATCTCACTCCCTTTAGCGTGTGACTGGCCTGCCACAGTTTGTACTTGTTGCTACGCAAATGTAAGCACACCACAGGATGGGATGCTCGCTCTCTGTCTCATTGTGAAACATATTTGTATACCTTGTAATACTCGAATGTACAGTAGAGAGCTTTATTACTGTCCTGTAACTCCCAGCATCAAGAACGGCTCTTTTCTTGCAACTTGCCACTTTGTCAAACATCCATGCGTTTGTAGGTTACATGGTGCTTTCTTTGTGACAAACTGTACTTTTAGTTAAGTATACTCAGTGGATGGTTTTTAAATTTTAACACGGATCTGGACCTAAAAATGTCACCGTCAGCAAGGTAGAAGACATTGCACAGTTTGTTTGTTGTTGTTGGGTTTTTTTTTTGTTGTTGAAGATATCATTCTTAATATATAAGCATTTGCTGCATGTTTTCAGTTAAGCAGAGGAATGCACAGACTTTCACACGCATGTTAAAAATGTGTGTGAGTTTACATTTTTGCCTTTTTCTCAAGCTCTCATCCCTTTCCAAAGCCTCAGGAGAAACTACAGGCTGCAGTGATGTGGATTCTCTTAGTCTGTCCCCTCCTTTTGTTACTTAAAGACTGCCCTGCATGTAGTCATTTCTGTTATTTAACCCTGTTTCTTAAACTACGTATTTATTTTTCTATCATTACTGTTAATATTTTTTTGCTCTTTTATAGATATCTGCAGCTTGTTTTGTTTTTTTTTTGTGAGTTTCCTTTTCCCGCCGCTGTCCGTTTCGTGTTTGTTTTATGAGCACAACCACCTTTTGCATGCACCTCTTCACAAGTACTTTGTGTTCACTTTTTAGTTAACTGAACTACACTTGAGTGGATCACTTAATCCCCTAAATCTGATCCCATGACCCTGTTCTTTAAACTGTCACAGATCTTTGTTTCTTTTTCTCTTTTTCTCACAGTCTCTTTCCCTTTCCCCTCTCTACTTGTTAGCATGACATTAGATAGATTATTGAGTTTATGTTTATTTTATTGTCATATGACTGATTTCCAGAAATACTGAAAGATAATTATTGGATATAAACATAAGGCAAGCACAAACCTATTGAGTAGATATCCTAGCACACAGGGTAAAGCACCGTCATTATGTTGGGGATAGTGTTGTGCTTCATCTATGTGAGGCCTCTGTAATCCCGACAGATTTGCAGCAGTCCCTGTCGCCAGTCTGCAGCTTGACCTAGATTAGAGAAAGGCACATATACAAATAACATTCCCACAACCTGTACTTATTAAGAACGGAGTCGATAAATGAAAATGTGTTTTTTTTTTATTATACAGGTAATTGCACTTAAATGGATTATTTCTATGCGGATGTGCATTTTGTTTGTGTTTGCATGTGTTACATAACAAACCAATGGCCTTAAACACATTGTAATCAATGCAGACTGATTTCCAAAGTTAAAGTAATCAGACTGAAACATTAAGTTGTAATTTTTTTTCATCATTAGACAAAAGTTCTTAAACAGAAGAAATATTAACTTTTACACCAAAACACATACTTGGTAGAGAATGTTCAAAAGGAGGCTTCTTGGCATAGTTACTAAAATGACTTGGCTTCAAGAGAGTTTGTACAACTTTGCACACTGTTCGGAAACTATCGTCTGGTAAATTTGTGTAACGCTTTTGATGTCAGGGCCAGTGACAATTGTTAATACTGTGGTGCTTTTTTAAGCTGAACATCCTCTCACCTCTTTCTCTGTCTTTTTGTGCCAGGAAGCACAGTGATGATCCAGTTCACTTGTTCATATGAACTGTATTGTACCCTGTACTTGCACATTAAGGTCTCAGATCTTTCTGTTATAGTGTACGTCTGTATCAATTGCAAAAGACTGTGTTATAAATTGAAAATAAATGTTTTGAAGCAGCATTTACAAAACTGTAGATTATCTGACTGCAGCTTCCTCTCTGGAAATCGCATCCTGCAGACTTCGGTATGTAGGTTGTTTCTAAATTTAAAGACCTGAAATTTCTGAAAGTCTCATCTTCACAGTATTCAGCTCTTTACAAGGTGTGGATTTTTTTCTGTGTTTAATTCAGTGGCCGAAGATGTACGATTTAAATATATACTAAGATGCTTTCAGCAACATTGATAAGCAGTGAATATAATAGTTTTTATTATCAAATACCAAACACTATTTGTGTCAGGAAAGCAGGCGACTCATCTGTTATCATCTGTTACAGTCTAGTGTGTGTATTTTTAGTCATCATAAGCCAACTCCTTCTTGATTAACATGCCTGAACACCAGAGTTTCTGCAAATGGATTGCTCTGTCGGGCATGACACTAGCCTAACGTGACACTGAGTGAAAGAGGTTAATAACAGCTTCAATTACATGCTTGAAGTCACAACCTTGCACCCTCACGCCATGAGTAGACTTCAATGTGAATAAAATGAAAGGTTAGTTGACTTAGCAATGGAGTGAGATCAGAGTGACAATGCTCACAAGATGTAAGATGATTTATGAAATGCAGTTGTTATAGTGTTATGTATTATACACCGATTATATATTAAAAAAAACAACAAGATGTGTGACTTTAATTGTGCAGTCCTGATCTTGGTGCACTAATGAGGACGTGCTGTCGCATTGACCTGATGGGACAGACAGAAAGGTCAGCGTAGTGATCCAGCAGAGCATAAATCCTCCGAGCGCTTGTGTTGCCATGGAAACCCCCACACCATACCCTCATCAAATGGTTGTAAAAAATATATCAACACGTCTGTCCACATCAATTCAAGATTGTACGAACTGGCTGTTTACTCAGAACCACGTGACTCGTCGCCCATTCATCCAGGCATATTCAGGCATATCGTGTATCAGAAACCTAATACGGAATTTATGCTGAGTGCTCTATTTGAATAGCAGTAAAACAGCAGCCTTCATAATTTACTTAAGAGTTTATTATAAACTTAGATGCAGCTCTTTTCAGTGTGACATAATAAGTGGAACAATGGTACTAGTGACAACCTCCTGATGACGTGAGTATGGTATGAACGTCAATGTGACAAAAGTGCTTAATGTACGGTGAGAGGGATTAGACTTTAATGCGGGAAGAAATTACAAAACAACACGCCACGCTAAGGTTTACAAAAATACAAAGACGGGTTTCTTCTCGCCACAAATCCAAAATGGTTTTCCGCGTTAAATTATGCATATACATCTTCGTGCGTTCATTTTTTCCTCTGATTGAACCCTCTGGAGTGAAAGAGAGGAGAAGAACTGTGTACTTTTGTGCGGGTTTTGGCAGCAGCGGAGCCTGTGTTGAGGTGGAGGGTTTGATGGTGAATTTGCACAGAGGAGGGGGAGGCAGCACCAGTGGACACACAATCCTCTGACCCAGCTGACTCCAGACCACTTTCTCCTCCTCTGGCTTCCTTCCCGCTGTTACTGTATCCGAGCCACGCTGCACTGCTGCTCTGCCTGCAGCAGGAAGGAGAAGTAGAACAATACCAGAGAAACGGTGCGATAATTAATAATTAATAACAGGCCCCTCATTGCCTCTTCTGTTGTGTAACATTTTAACAAAGTTATAGATTATGCACCTACAATAGATTTTTCTGCATTTGCATCATGTAGTTTTGATGTTTTTCTTCTGTTGCTCTGGGCCCAGAGTTGTTCCACGTTTGCTGAGGTAAGGTTTCCTGTTAATCCAAATGCAGCGGTCAAATTATTTATCTTCTAAATTGTTTAATAATTAAATCCAAAACATCCAAACAGGGCGCATATAAAGGTCGCAATGTGTGATTCAATTCAGTGTTTTCATGAATTCCTACATGTTACACATTAACAAAACATGTCAGAATCTTTTCAGTAAAGGAAATCTCATGTCCTACTTTGCCGGCATCGTGTTGCGCTTTTTCCCTCAGTTTCACGAGGCTGCTCTGTAACGTGTGGTTCTCCTGCTCCAAAACCTGTATGCGAGTGCAGTTTGCCTGCAGTTGTCGCTCCATATCCAAAATCACGTTTCCTGTACCTTTTTAAAGACAAAATTAGCAAAAATGTAAACATACAACAAAACAAAACACATTTGGAAATGATATGACTGGATAAAATATTCACATTTTCCTTTTAAGCATTTGTTGTGTCATGTTACATCACCATTAAGGGAAATAATGCTGTATTTGTAAACCAGACTTCCATTACTAAGGGTCACTTCTGTCTCATTTGCAGAATTTCTTTTGCAAATTGACGTTGTCTGTTTATTCAAACCCTTAAACACACTCGCAGTCAGATGGATCTGTCATTCCAGTTATTCCAGCCAGTAAGATAGATTAAGATAGATAGATTTAAGGAAAAGACAAATAGTTGCCTACTCTGTGGTTGGGACAGGGGGCTGAGCTCTGGGAAAGCCACCAAGAGTCTCTCCCTCTCTTTACAAGCTTGTACGTATCCTTTCAGCTCAGCCACATTGTTCTTCAGCTCTCCTATTTGCGTTTCCAGTGTCTGCTTCTCCTTTTCAAGTTTAGTACAAGAGTCCTGTTGGAAAGAAGAATGAGTGCGCTACGTGGTATTAAAGCATAAGTATGAAATTCTGGGATGTGGGTAATAACATACCTGTTGTTGACTAAGCTTTGCCTGCAGTTGCTCCTTCTCCTCTGACATCTGTTGCAGCCGATTGTGAAGCTCGATCTGTCTCTCCTCTCTCTCTCCCAGCTGCCTCTGCAGCTCCTCACACTCTTCATCAAGAGCATCCACTCTCTCTAACAGAGATTTCTGTTTTGCCTGCATTGACTGGAAACACAAAGGAAAAAATGCTACGTAACTTATTCGTGGGTCAAACTGTGGGGGTCCCCAGCTGAAAATAACAAATAATCTGATGCTTGTTGTGACACTGACCTCTTGCTGACGACAAGCGCTGTGGTACTTGGCACTCTCTTTGTCAAAAAGGAGCTGAGCTTCGGAGATTTCGCTCTGTAACTGTTTGATCCTGCCCTGCAGTTCATGACAGTCCTTCTCCTCTTTTTGCAAGGCTTTGACTTTCTCCTGCAGCACATCCTTTTCATGCTCTGCCACAAAATAAAATGATTTCTCATACAGCATCAGTATATTTTTATGAATGCTGGACTAAATAGATACAGTTAATCCCATTTGATATTGGTATCAATTCAATACAATTAGGGTAACCTAACCTAAATTCTACATGTTCTTACCCAGTGTTTGTAATGTATCTTGCTTTACTGCCACTTGTTCTTCCAGTCTTGAATTACTTTCCTCCAAGGACAAAATTTCTGTCACAAAAAAGATTACATTTAGAGTCAGTGGAATTTAGCAGAATTCCCATCATATTTGCTTGTGATTTTACTGCACCTCTTTTGAGTTTCCGTTGCTCCTCTTGCAGCCTTTGCTCTGTTTCTTTTACGGATCTCTGGGCCCTCTGCAGTGAAAACTCAAGCTGGACTACGGTGGCTTGGTAATTTTCCATCTTTTCTTTGAGCTCTTTCTGTGCCGTTTTCATCTCAGACCTGAATCTATCCCGGTCTGTCTCCGCAGCCGACAGTCTGTCTCTCAGAGGCTGTACCGTACCCCGCACTTCTTGTAGATGTTTTGCCAGACGCCGCATGTCCCTGAGCTCCTCACTGGCCCACTGGGCAACATCACCTGCTGTCATGTGGCCCAGTTCCACAGTTTCCTGCATGACCACTGAGAGCGGCTGCAGAGAAGAGGGCAGACCCTCACTCTGAAACATTTCCACCAAAGCATCTCCTGTCTTTCTCAAAATGGACTGCACTTGATAACATGCATCACAGGGAACAAGAGATGATTCGAATGTCTGGCAGCCGACATTATGACTGCCGACTTTAGAGAAACATGGGGCGCTCTGCGTGGGACTTGGAGGCACATGATTCTGAGGTAAAAATTTGAAAGAGCTTGTCGAAGACCTGGCAGATAAGACACTTCTGCAGTAGTCAGTCCTTGAAGTCATGGAAATATTTGACACTGTCTCTGTTTCATCAGAGTCCAAAATCTTTGGTTGTTTTGTGGGGTCTTTGTGGGGACCCTGATAAAGGAAAGAGAACATAAAAAGGTCATGTGATCTAGCAGGTTCTTCTTAGTACTATTTTGTGACTCATCTAGTAAAACACATAAATACGCCTACCTTATAAGTAGCAAGATGAATTAAATTACTCCAATAATTTCTGACTACAAGACCAACTGAGAGGCATCCTTTCTCTTGAGTTTGGTGTCTCCTGTAGCTCCTCAGCTGCTCAACGTAGACACTGAAGCTTTGTAGAAGAAGAAGCAGCCTTGTTTTGTCAGAGGGGAAGAAAACAACAGTATAGTCATTATAATAAGGTATTTATTTATGTCATGTAAACAGAGGTGGAAGTAGTCCTTTAAGTATAAGCACTAATACCACACTGTGAAAATACTCCACTACAAGTAACAGTTCTGCATCCAAACCATATTCAAGTAAATGTATGTATTATCAGCAAAAAGTATGTTTACTATTATAGAAGCTGTTTTGAAGAATGTATTTAGCTTAAGAGGCAGGCTTTTCTCGTCTCATAAAGGAACACTTAATCCTATCACAGATATTCAAAATCAACACATCTGGAGATAAATGGTTGTCACTGGACAGGAAGTTGTAATCTGAAAAGTAAAGTGGTAGCTGTCAGACAATTGCGGTGAAGCAAAAAGTATAAAATATAAGCTGAATAAAATGGAATTACTCGAGTGAAGTACAAGTACCTTGTAGAAGTAGCTACTTTATGACTTGAATGAATAATTACACCGCTGGATGTAACGTTAGGTTATGCATTACCTGTCAATCACCAGCTCCAGTAAGACAATGTGGGAGTGCTGGTTGAATGCATCCTCCCCGGCCACAAAGTCATACTGGTCCAGCAGAGCTACCATATCCAGATTGCAGGACAGTTTGTCCGGGAACTTCCAGGAGGAAAAACGCACCGGTCCTGTTCGGGAAAAGACGTCTAAAATGGCACCTTGCAGGTCGACGAGATCTTTTCGGAGGCTTTCAATACAGTCCTGACGACCTAAAAACTGAGTCATTTCTGACTTGCTGGGTTAGCTTGTATTTATCTTCCAGCCGTGAAACATCAGCGATAGGAACAACTAAGGGTAGCCTGTTGACATCATGTCTCCTTGGCAACCTCTCGAAATGACTCCAAGTTCCATAATGCCTTGGGACTCCTACCCGGAAGTTGTACGTCTCCATTGAAGTAGGTTCAACGCAAGCACGACGCAGTAAGTCCTCAAACACTAAGTTTAGCTTTTAGTAGTTATATACGGTGTTTCTACATGGTAAAGAAATATGAAAGTGGACTCAAAATAATTGTGTCTGTGGTTTGTTGTTACAGGTAACGGTTACGTTTATATATAGCAGTCATGCCGCCTGGGCCTGTTCAAATTGTTCAGCCGGAGACCAACAAGGTACGTTACCGCTGCGAGTTTGCTAATGTTAGCAATCTAGCTAGCATGTTGCTGTTGGTGGATTACTAATGTTTACGGTAATTACGTAACGTACTTCCCCGTCTTAAGTATACAATTTAGTTGTACGTTATCCACAGAAACCAACTCTTATGTTTAAATAACGGTGTTGTAGAGATAATGTAAGTGATGCTTTATAGATAGTTGCATTCATCGTCATCATTGAAGTAACTAACACAGCTACATCAGTATCGCTGTGTGTGAATGGCAAAAGCACAGCAAACTAAACCGAATCCCCAGATTTGGATTGTGTGGAATGCTACTAAACTAATGCTCATTTACTTTCTGAGGTTTTTTGAAGACATGTTTTTTAATCAAAGCCTAAATTTTGTCAGCAGAACGATGCAGTGGAAGAAACTCCAGCAACCAAACCCATTGTTGGTATCATATATCCACCTCCTGAGGTCCGAAACATTGTTGACAAGACGGCCAGCTTTGTTGCCAGGTGAGGAGCTCAACATACGTTAGGAGTCATATTCAGCTTCATCTCAATATATATATATGAGAAGTTAAGTGACTAACCCCCTTTTCATGTCACAGGAATGGGCCTGAGTTTGAAGCAAGAATCCGTCAGAATGAGATCAACAACCCAAAGTTTAATTTCCTCAACCCCAATGACCCCTACCATGCCTATTATCGTCACAAAGTCAATGAATTTAAGGAGGGAAAAGCACAGGAGCCATCTGCTGCAGTTCCTAAGGTCATGCAGCAGCAGGCCATGCAGCAGCAACAGCTTCCTCAAAAAGTAGGCATTAATGTTGTCTGTCTTTTGGTTGTTTTGTTAGATTTATTCTGTGCTATTTGCTCACAGTTATTTTTGTTTTGTCAATAGGTGCAGTCGCAGGTGATTCAGGAGACCGTGATCCCGAAAGAACCACCGCCTGAGTTTGAGTTCATTGCTGATCCCCCTTCAATCTCAGCATTTGATCTGGATGTTGTCAAACTAACTGCCCAATTTGTTGCTCGCAATGGCCGCCAGTTTCTCACTCAGCTCATGCAGAAAGAACAGAGAAACTACCAATTTGACTTCCTGCGGCCACAGCACAGCCTTTTCAACTACTTTACTAAATTAGTTGAACAGTATACTAAGGTGAGCTACAGTATGTGCCTGTTTTTTAATGATATTTTGCTTTTTCTTTGTTTTATGACGCTAAGATTTATTTTGTCTCTCTACCTGTAGATTCTGATCCCTCCCAAAGGCCTGCTGAACAAGCTAAAGAAAGAGGCTGAGAATCCAAGAGAGGTTATGGACCAGGTAATATTTGTAAACAGGTGTTTAGAGTAAGTACAGTATGTAACAGCATGTCCCCATGTTAATCAGCTGTTGTACTACATAACTACCAGGTGAGGTATCGTGTCGAGTGGGCAAAGTTCCAGGAGCGTGAGAGAAAGAAGGAGGAGGAGGAAAGGGAGAAAGAACGAGTGGCATATGCCCAAATTGACTGGCATGACTTTGTAGTGGTTGAAACAGTGGATTTCCAGCCCAACGAGCAAGGTAATATATGCTGCAATAATTATAATCAACTCTGCAAGCCCCTAAATGTAGCCAGTTTTACATTTCTATTGTGACATCTTTTTCCACAGGCCACTTTCCTCCACCTACTACACCAGAGGAGCTTGGTGCTCGCATCCTAATCCAAGAGCGCTATGAGAAGTATGGAGAAAGTGAGGAGGTGGAAATGGAGGTTGAGAGTGAGGATGAGGAGGACGAACGCGAGGATCGGCACGATGGCCACCCCTCACAGCCAGATCAGGATACACAAGTGCAGGACATGGATGAGGTAAGACGACAGAGAAAAAAACAATTTAGTAGGCAATTCACTAGTTATTGCATATCTTTTTAATATAGTAATAATAATAATAAAAGTTGAAGCTAATGGCGATGTTTTAAACAGTAATGTTTTGCTTCAAGTATTGTAATGAAAAAGAATAAAAATAGTTGGTGGTAATAAGACATCATTGTTTCTGTCTTGTTTTCTTCAGGGATCTGATGAAGATGATGATGGCATGAAGGCACCGCTGCCACCAGACAACCCTATGCCACCCCCACTACCCCCAACACCAGACCAAGTTATTATTCGTAAAGACTATGATCCCAAAGGTAACCCATGCTTAAAGAGGGAATACCTAGTGGATAACATGCTATTACAATGTATGTATTTTTAACCATGTGCTCTATTTTCTTTGCAGCTTCCAAGCCTCCACCCTCAGTATCGGTTCCAGATGAGTATCTCATCTCACCAATTACTGGTGAGAAGATCCCAGCTAGTAAGATGCAAGAGCACATGCGTATTGGTCTGCTGGATCCACGCTGGCTGGAACAAAGGGACCGCAGCATCAGAGAGAGGCAGACGGAGGATGAAGTCTATGCTCCTGGTCTGGATATCGAGAGCAGCTTGAAGCAACTGGCTGAGAGGCGTACCGATATCTTTGGTGTGGAAGAAACAGCTATCGGTAAAAAGATTGGTGAAGAAGAAATTCAGAAGCCAGAGGAAAAGGTGCGTACTGTTATCAGTTTATATGATATGATTTGGAGCTAGAAGTAAGCTTACATAAATGAATCAGAGTTGTGGTGATATTGTTACATTTCTGTTCCTCTTCTCTCGACAGGTTACATGGGATGGTCATTCAGGAAGCATGGCACGTACCCAGCAAGCAGCACAGGCCAACATCACCCTCCAAGAGCAGATTGAAGCCATCCACAAGGCCAAAGGGCTGGTGGGAGAAGACGACACTAAGGAGAAAATTGGCCCAAGCAAGCCCAGCGAAATTCATCACCAGCCTCCCATCCCCTCGTCTGCAGCCAATTTACCCAAACCCACTCCTCCTGTCACAGCAGTGCCTCGCCCGCCCTCCTCTGTAAGTTACCTTGAAAACACTTCATCCTTAATTGAATTATCATTTATTTTTTCTAACCACTTAATGTGTTTATAAATAGGTGGCACCTCCAGTGCGCACCACTCTGCTGTCTGCTGTGCCTGTAATTCCAAGGCCACCTGTGGCTCCCGTGGTGCGCCTAGCACCAGGGCAAGTTATAACACCAATGCCTCCCATGATTCCTGCTCCTCGCATCAATGTGGTCCCCATGCCACCATCTGCACCCCACATCATGGCTCCCAGACCACCCCCAATGGTGGTTCCAGCAGGTAAGATGAATGCTTTGAGAGCAATTTTTTAAACTTGACACTAAACCTCCATTTTCCTATTTCAAACTATTGTAGTTTTTTTTGTTTGGAGTGTCATTTATTAAACCTGGTCAGCACAATTGACTGTTAACTGTCTGATCTTCCTATTTCTTCCAGCATTTGTCCCAGCTCCTCCTGTACCACAACCCCCAAGCTCTGCTCCTGCACCTCCAGCCCACCCACCCCCTCCGCATGAGGACGAACCCGTCAGCAAGAAGATGAAGACTGAGGACAACCTCATTCCAGAGGAGGAGTTCCTTCGTAGAAACAAGGTTAGAGCAGATAAATGTCATGGTATCTGCAAACAGAAAACAGACAAGTTTAAGTTAAGGATGTTTTTTGTTTTTTGTGTTGTTTAGTGAACACAGAAATTATAGAGAAGCTTATAAGTTCAACTATCTGATGAAATATGCATCATTCCTTCTTTCATCTATAAATCAAGTATAATAAATACATTTATGTTTATATGTATACAAAATACTACCTGGGCCTGTAACATCACAGACAATTGCACTTCCTTAAATTGCACAGTTTTTAACTTTAGTCCTAATATATTTTTCCTTGTCTAGGGTCCAGTGGCGGTTAAAGTGCAGGTCCCCAACATGCAGGACAAGACCGAATGGAAGCTGAATGGCCAAGTGTTGAATTTCACCGTCCCACTCACAGACCAGGTATGCACTGTTTGTCTTAATAATTCAACTGTAACTCTTTATATAATGAGCGTAGACCAATGCACCTACCACCTGTCTAATGTGTAAATGCAATTTCTCCACAGGTATCTGTTATTAAAGTCAAAATCCATGAAGCCACAGGCATGCCAGCGGGAAAACAGAAGTTACAGTATGAGGTAAACTTTTCTTTTACCTTTTACCTGGAATACGAAGTCTTATCTGTCACGATATAAATTACTTCATAATGAGAATTGTATATTTTCTTTGTTTGTAGGGAATTTTCATCAAGGATTCCAACTCTCTGGCTTATTACAACATGAGCAATGGTTCAGTCATTCACTTGGCTTTGAAAGAGAGAGGTGGAAGAAAGAAGTGAGCCACGCAGCGAGCAACAAGGATTTCCAGTGTGGATGTTTTGTCATTCAGTCATGTGATTTTAGTTTTATTAAAAAAAAAACACACACACACATAATTATATTGTACTTTTAAAAACATTTACACGTAAAAAGCATGTTATTCTTAAATGTTCCGTTTTTCACTCAGAATTGGCTCGTGTTCGGCTTCACAGTACTGACTTAATTGTTAATAAAATCTGTTGTTTGATAAATTGTGAGAAACATAGACTGTGTAGACATCAGTAGCATTCATCATTAAATAAAGGAATAAAAAAAAGATTTCTCGTTTGTTGTGCCTCTTAAAATGTCTAAGAAAGGTGTTAATGTGGTTAAGTCAAGTTAAAAAGGCATGAACGAGTTCTGATCACCAAGGGCACAAAAATCCCAAGATTGTTGGTAAGTACAGCAGCGCATAGCAGCTCTAGACTACATTTGTGGGTTACTTTTAAATACGGCTGGTTGTAGTTTATTTGGATTTTTCGTTAATCGTTGGCGTAATGTTGTACATCGTGCAGTAGAGTCAAGACATAAGATGTAGTCCCCAAAGCGGCCACTAGGGGTAACCGTAACAACAAGTCAAGGCAGCAATCAAACCAGCCCAGGACAGACTGCTGGTCGAGGCTAAATCTGGCCAGCGCACTCGGGATGGCAGGGCAGCAAACCTCACCACTGCTGGCTGAGAACACGTTGAGCTAGTTAACATATTTGGAGATTATGAAAATTAAGTAAGAGTTACTTTGTTGAAGGTGCGGGCGGTACAGAAATAGTTTTGGACTGTGTTGGCACGGGCAGTTAACGCAGACTTTATGTTAGCAACCTGACGTTAGCTAGCTAATGTTAAATCCGAGTTTAGCATTCAAGTTAAACTAGCTAGCTAACGCATTACCTCTTTGATGTATCGTGCCCTGACAGCTGTAACGTTTGACAGCGTTTGCCAAAAGAAAAGTAGCGATTAACTAGTTGGGAAGTTTAACTCGCACCGAGAAATCATGGCGTCGATACTGTTTGATCGGACAACATATGGAGAGGAGCGGTTTTGACTTAGGGCTGTCAACGAGCTTGCTGACGTTACCTTGCTTGGCTAGCCAGCTAGCTGTCTAGCTACCATGGCCAAAATAGAGAACGGCCGTCAGTCAGTGGACACAAGAAGTATCCGGACTATTAGCAGCAGTCATATAGACGATGAAAGCTCTCTGGGATCGGACTCTGAGATCAACGGCTTCACAAGCGAGAGACAAACGGATAAATATGGATTTATTGGTGGGGCACAGCAGTACTCGGAGGAATCGTAAGTTTGTTTCAACTCTACATTGTCGTGTGTTAATGTTGTTGTATCGGTGTTATTTGCCAAGTTTGATAGAATTTAAGTTTAATATAGGGAGCAAATTTGAAATCCACCTCAACCTAAGCTGAGAGCTCAACGTGTAATGTGGTTATGGAGACATTTCATTGCAGGTTGTGCCAGTGTTGATGTTTTGGTGCCAATGCCCAACAGCGTTCCCACCCAGCTGCGTGGCACACTGTGTTTTTAATGTCAATCGTTTGCATCACTCACATTACACATATAAAGCTAGAGGTTCGAGGATTTAGAGGGATTAATAAACAGAACCATCATTAATGGTCTTATTTAAAGCACTGTGTGAGGCGTTTAAAGACGCGTTACGCATAGATTCCCCTCTCTTATTTTGCTGTACCCTTCTTTGTGTACATTATCCTCTGGTGTAGTTATTACTACAGATTTCTTAAAAGTTGATAAAGCGGCTCTTTGTCACTGCTTTAATTGAATGAATTTAGTGACAGCATTTGAGACAAGCTACAGTGTTCTTTTTACAAGAGGACCTTTCTTTCTGCCCTTTCACTGGGGGCCTAAAGCCTACATTACAGCCCTGAAATAGTGGAAGGAGTGAGTGAAAGCTGTGCCAAGCGCTGGCTTGAAGCTTCCTGTTCTCTGGAGTTTTGGCAGACTTGGAGCCACAGCTCTGGTGCCTCTTTACTGGAGGGCCTCTTTTGGCTCTCAGTTTTATAGGTAGTCAAAAGTCACAGGGTTTAACTTACAATGCTTGGCAGTAATTAGAAGTAACCCATCGTGGCATTATATGTTTTAAAGTTAAAGCTGGAGTGTAAGATATTGTCGTACTGATTCACAATATATAGCCCCACTACCTCTTTTTATATGTAAGAGGGCTGTCCTAAGTTTTAAAAAGCTCTCTTTGAAGATGATTGAACCATACAATTACAGGCCTGTGCTGATGAGATAATTACATAGCGTAGTAAAGCAGCAGACCTCATTCATAATGTAGGCTAGAGTTGCCCACATTTTCAGTCAGAGAATATAAAGTGCAGTCCCTAATTTTTTTTCTTGGTTGACTGTAAATGTTTTAAGGCAAGTTACATCATAAGGCAGACAACTCCTAGCTGCACTTTGAGGTTTAACAAGCATTGCCATTAAATGGAGTACATCTGAGTTTGTATCTTTATAGTCTCCTAAGAACAAATCTAGTAGATATTTTAAGTCATTATGAAGTTTGCTAACTGCATTTGTGTGATTGCCACACACACAGATCTTGTGACGCATGTATAAAGATAAACACCCGTTGCCTCTGACAACTGTCTTCCTTCGTGTGTATCTATTTGACAAATTTATTTTAGATTGACCTATTTAGATAATATACACACTTTTTCACCACACTCAGTCGCAGAAAAGAGATAATTTTCTGTATGAATGTGAATGCCATTTGTTTTCTGTCTTGTTTCCAATGTGTTCCCAGAGCTCAGGATGTGCCTACAGAGGTACTCAGGCAAAGAGAGGTCAAGTGGATTGACATGCTGAGCCACTGGGACAAGTGGATGATCAAGAGATTCGATAAGGTCAGTTAACCCAGAAACAGGTTTGTATGCAGGGTTTTCCCTATTTGACAAGCTATTCATTTTCACATAATTTCAGGCTGATAGCCTTGCACTATTTAGATACCAGTTAGAAGAAAAGTTAGACAAATGTGTTCACTGGTGAAGTTGAGACTGTGCCCTGAAGTCATTTTTTCCTAACTGTACAAATTGACATAGTCAAAATCACTGATACTGTTCAGATGTCTGCAGTCACCAGCAGTTTACTTAATGTAGCAAGTCAATTCCACTCACTCTAAGTCTTCCAAGAATCATTTTCTTGGACAGATATCCACTCTGTTCATTTCTGCTTTAAAGATCTCGAGAGATAATTTGAACTCATAAGTTGTCATGACAATTATTTGTTCAACGGAAGCAAAACATATCACACAAACTCCTGCAAATTAAAGTGGAGTAACTGAACACTGTTAATGTTCACTGACTCTAAAGAATCACTATAAAAGGACTTAAAGCTGCAGGAGCTGAATAAGGGGGGAGAAACAGCAGAATTTGAAAACGCACACTTTCCTTCTGCAGCTCTCTTCTCTCAGATCAAATCAAAAGACTAAATATAAATACAGATGACTCGATGTTGTTTCATGCTGTTTGTGAAAATCTGAAGCCAATTTTCCAAGCTTCCATGTCGAGCCACGGAGTAGAACTGTAAAGTCACGTCCAGGTCGTGTCTGAAGGAATTAAATACATTTGTCAATCACGTATTTAACCCTCCTTCCTGCCTGAAAAATCTGAGCATCACAGGGCAGATTTTCTACACTCTGAAAACACAGGCAAGGAATAGTTGCAGAATTGTCATATCCTCTCAGACCACTTGAATTACAGTATGCTGAAAGGTCATTATGGAAATTTTGCCCAGTGATGCTAAAAAAGCACTGCAGCCTTAAATACACTTGCTAGCCTAGCAATATAAAGGTTACAAACAACGCATTATGCAATGCTCTCTGTAAAATACCGTATTTATATCGGCGCATTTAAAATGCATATTTAATATTATTAGCATGCAATTCCAGTTTTGCAAATAATAGACTTATTTCCTGAAACAAAACACTGTGGTTTATTTTCTCTCCAGAGTGGTAGAGTAATCTCAACATAGTTTTAAGATTAGTCACTGTGCGAAAACATTAAGGTGCTGCACCAAAATCTTTTAGGGAAAATCCAGCATAACCAGCAAATGGTAGGCATGTAAAGTTTCCAGATCTCGGGTAGTTCAGTTTTTCCCAAAACACAGGAATGTGAAGGTACTATCTCACCTATTTTATCATCTTTGTCTCCAGGCAACAGTTTCTCAATCCAGAGTTGTTTTGTACACATGATCAGACAAAGCAAATAGCTGCGCTCGATTATTTGATTGCACAAGGACAAGACTGTTGTGGGCACGTTGTTTGCAGCTTCACTTGCCTAGCTGGTTCTGTCAGCAGTTCAGCACAGAGTTGCGACTTCTCCTCATTTCCATGAGTCAGCAGCAGGGCAGGACACGACCCATCCCTTTATCGCTCCACGCACCATGTGACAAATTCACAGTCTCACATTCAGGGTGGAGCTGTGTTGACTTCATATGAGACAGCTCTGTAATGAAGCTGCTGCAAGTATAACTTATGGCTTTAGCCAACTGCAAGGTGGCTCTTTAAGTGTGAAAAACACAAATTGAGAAGAAGCAGTGAGTTGGGCAATTTGCCTGTCATGTGGGCAGGGTTTCTGATCCCTTATTGTGTGCCTTTGGTTCACAGTAACTGTACAACAGCAGTTGTACTCTCCTTGTCAGCTATATATTAGACAAAACAAACAAAACTGTCCTAAGATTATAATACAAGTGCAGTATAATATCCACGGCATATTGTAACACTGGATTAGCGTGTATTTTAGTTCAACACAACAGCAAAACTCAAATGATGTTATCAGTGACTTATGGCTCTATCTAGAAGTTTATACAATAGGTTCATCTTTATGTGAACACATCTCATGAGTTATTCTTAATGTATTTCAACATGTAATGTATTCCAAGAAACCTAAATTCAGCTGCAAACATGACATATTTGTTGTGATATGCTTAACTGAGCCCTTGGACCAAGAAACATTTTAAAGTGTTTTTTCCAAAAAGTGTCAACTGGCTACAGAGATTTGACATTGGTAATTATGTTCAGTTGATGATAGTGAGCTGATACCGAAACTGAATTTATACAGAAAAAGGAACCAAAACCAAGTCACAAGTTCAGCACTTTCACCACTGACTTAAAACACCAGCTTGTATAATGCTTGTCTAGTCTTGTGGCTAGTCATTGAGTCCTGCTGTGTTTTGTGAACCTTATTTTCTTGTGTGGCTCAGGTGAGGCTGCGGTGTCAGAAAGGCATCCCTCCTGCCCTCAGAGGTCGTGCATGGCTCTACCTGTCCGGGGGGAAGGTGAAGAAAGAGCAGAACCAAGGAAAGTTTCAGGTCAGAGATCCTCTCTTTCACTTCCTCCTCACTTCCCTTTTCTACTGTATTTTTTACCCTGTTTCATTTGAAGCTTTTACCAACACTGGTCGTGCACAAACACAGTGCAGAAAACTAGAGCCCTATTATTGCTATCATCTTTTCATAGTATAAAATTGGCTGGTTATTGACAAAATCTTTTCAGTAAAGTATTCAGAAGTGTAAAATACAAAAGTGAGTGTTTTTGTTATGTAAAAAATCTCTCACCATGTCCTTTTTGTGTTTTGCAGGAGCTTGATAGCCAAGCAGGGGACCCTAAATGGCTCGATGTGATTGAGAAAGACCTCCATCGACAGTTTCCATTTCATGAGATGTTTGTGGCACGAGGAGGACACGGGTAAGCTTTGATTCTGTCTGATTTGATTCGACGTGACACCTCTGCATGGATGACAGTTGGTTTGACATTTAATTTGTGTTTCGTTCATGTGTAGGCAGCAGGACCTGTTCCGTGTTCTTAAGGCCTACACTTTGTACAGACCAGAGGAGGGATACTGTCAGGCTCAGGCTCCCATTGCTGCTGTGTTACTCATGCATATGCCTGCTGAGGTATGCTTCTCATCTACCACAAACACTTTAAATATAAACACACAGAAAAGTTAAAATGAATGACTCCACTTAGTTGCCTTTTCCAGTGTAAACATGCTGTCACCACATGTGTGCCGCTTCCACCATACTAAATTAGATAGTTGTTAAATAGGTGTCTCCACTGGTGCTGTAAGGCAAAGCTTTTAGTGCGTGTCATGTTATGGTCTAATAAAGTGAAATACGCCAAAAACAGAAATCACATGTGGTCTTTAAATTGTCTTGTACAACTCAGATTTCATTTCTGACCTTAAAAAGGTCTATTTATAGCTCCGAGACTGTTAAGTTGATGTCATTAAACACAACTCTTGGAGCTGCACCAATAGTGAATCAGCTCTTAAGATGCCAGCATAGCAGCCACGGTGACTGCGGAATAGAAGCACTTGATTCGCAACTGTATGTCCTGTAGAGTGTCAGAAAATAGACGGCAAAAGTGGGTTTCATTCACCTCAGACCCAGTGAAGGTGCATTTTCACAATACGGGACCTTTAAATGTTTGCACACAGTGAAGAGATTCCAAAATTACAACTTCTTGAATCACCTTCATATTAATTATGTTCAATCCAGAGATTGGTCGTAGTAAATAAAGATGCAGTAGATATAGATAGATATGTATCTGTACTTGTTACATTATGCATATATGTAGTTGTAACTTCGAGAAATACCCAACATCTCTGACTTGGAATTACAAGTGGCACAGATTATTCACACTCTGCTGCATGGTTATGGTTCAAAGGGTATGACATGAATGCAGCATTAGCCTGTTTTGCCTCCAGCAGTTTCTTAAACACAAAAAGCTGGTGGAAGCCGTCCTCTCCTGGGTTCGCTGCCAACTCTTCTACCTTTTCCCCACAGCAAGGGGGCATCATATGACATATTCATATTCAATAAAAGAGAATGATTTTTAAAGTACACCAGCCTCAGGTATGAAAAGACTTAGGAAAAAAAATATGAAAAGAATAGCATTTGTATAGGAATGATTCTGTCCCAGGCTTTTTGATACACATAAACATTTGATCACTACAAGGGGATCAAAGTATATTTAAAATGCCATATTTTGCAACTCTTTATTCAGTCAAATTGTTATGTTTACAATCAGTTATGGCGGCAATAGGCATACAGTCGTTGTATATTGGGATTGATGTGCTGTGTATTGTGAGCTACATGAGTTTCATTGAGGGGATGAATAAAGTGTCTATCCACAGTAAAACAAATACATATTACAGAAAAAAACTGAAACAATTAATTGATGGTTGCAGACTAATTGATTAATCAAGCAGTTGCTTCAGCTCCAGACATGTCAACTTAAATACGATCAACATGTACAGAATGTTGAGGATTCACACACTGCTGACTTCTTTCCTAACGTGACCCGCCTGCTCTCTGCAGTGTTGATTTAGTCACTTCAGAGTAACTGGACACTCCTTGTTCCTAGAGTTATAACATTACAATTTATGCGACACTTATTCACTACCAAAGTACTTTTATTACAGCTGTTTGAAATAAGTGGCTGGATTTTAAATGTAAACACAGAAAAGTCCTGTTAAAATGAACGGCTCCACTTAGTTTCCTGACATCATCTGTATTTGTTTCCACAGGATGCCTTCTGGGGGTTGGTCCAAATTTGTGAGAAGTATCTTCCTGGATACTACAGTCCTGGCCTGGTGAGACTGCAAGCATGTGTGATTACATCATCAGGCTTTGGAAAATGGAAGAAAAATATGACTTCATCTACTTTATAAGTTGACCAGTTGTTGACTTTGTTGACCCATTGTCACCTTGACTTTCAATGTCCTTACAGTAGGATCGTTTGCATTTTCATGTGCAGTGTTAGTAGCAGGGATTCTGTGTGTGCAGCTAAGTGTTCAAACAATGAGGCGTTGTCATTGTTGCATAATTACATTACAATAACAGTGGGTTTAATAATGAAATGTTTCCTCATGAAAGCATAGCATAGAGCTTGAAAACAAGTTGTTACAAGAGCTGGGTTTTCATGCACAGTGTGAAACCTTCAAACTTGCAGCAATATGATGCATATGGACTGGTTTAGTTTTAATGGTTGAATATCCACTGGTGTATCAAGTTTCAGCCAAGATAATACTGAGCACAATGGTTTTTGCTTTCCCTGTTAATGCTTTCCTACCTGTGCCTCTTTCAGGAAGCTATACAATTAGATGGAGAGATCCTGTTCGCACTGCTGCGACGTGTATCTCCGCTAGCCTTCCGTCATCTGGAAAAACACAAGATTGACCCCATCCTCTACATGACCGAATGGTTTATGTGTGCCTTCTCCAGAACGTTGCCCTGGGCCTCCGTGCTGCGTGTCTGGGACATGTTTCTCTGTGATGGTAACACTGGTTCATAGCACTGTACCTGCAGTCGCACCACACCTGTAGACAAGCAGTGAACTGGGACTTCTCTTTCATGACTAGCACACACTCTAAAGCTATTATCTGGCTCTTCTCCCTCCCACAGGTGTGAAGATAATCTTCCGTGTGGGTTTGGTGCTGCTGAAGTGCATGTTGGGGACCCGGGAGAAACTGAAGACCTGCCAGGGCCAATATGAGACAATGGAGCTTCTCAGGGCCATCCAGCCTCGATACATGCAGGAGGGCTTCCTTGTCCGAGAGGTACGAAGACAGGAGCATGGTGTACTAAAAACAAAATTCCATCGAATAGTCCCAGTTAGACTTTACTGTCCTTTTTTGTTTTCCATTGGGCAACAGTAGTAGTAACTGGTAGCTTTTTTAGCATCACCTCCGTCAAGGTTCCAAATGAGCTGAAGCAATACCAAAAGGTGACAAGAAAACACTGTGAGAATCGTCACTATTATTGCATCACCATTGTGTGAGATGAGACTGAACAGACCCACCATTTTTAAATAGCCGAGATGCTACACTTTACTCATTCATTCATTCATTCGTTTTCTGGCGAAGGCGGGGTACACCCTGGACATGTCGCCAGTTCATCGCAGGGCACACTTTACTCACTGTAACCTATATTATATTTATTTATATTATAGTCATTTATTATACTATACCACAGGTTATGAGAACCAACAGCATTCTTTCAATATCCGTCATTATTCCTGTGTGTGTCGCACTGAAGATAACACCGTGTCAGTTTCATTCAGTGTTGCTATGACAACATACTACATCTGCAGTGGAAAACAAAATACTTGGTAGCAAAAGCAATTAGAGTCA
Organism: Coranthus polyacanthus; assembly: GCA_037367275.1. NCBI lineage: Eukaryota > Metazoa > Chordata > Actinopteri > Kurtiformes > Apogonidae > Coranthus > Coranthus polyacanthus. The sequence continues at coordinate 14,335,693 of JAPQRN010000027.1, forward strand.
AGTCAAGTCAAGTTGGCCCCATGTGGTGGAAAATTGCCAAAATACTGCTGATTTCCTAATAATTGATGTTTCACACTTTAATGTCTCGTTTACAGTTTCTTCCATAGCCTTTTCAGTACCTTAAAAGACTTTTATACACTGTATATGAAAAGCAGTTTAAGACACAAAACCAAGCTTTGTTAGTGGCATATTGCATTCACACACTGTAATCCATTAATGGTGTAGTGGAGGGTTGTGTCACTTACAGTGGATGTGGAGTTGACATAGAACAATGGTTGTTCACAAATGCTGAGGAGGAAGCAAAAGACTGTCTCAGAGCATGAATTAAATACACGGTGAAATTGACCAGAGTGCTGCTTGGCCAGTGTCTGGTTCCTGTGTGAGTCTCTGTCTAGGCTAACAATACCTCTTCTTATTCGGTGGCCTGTCTTGACTGTGGGTGACACTGCACCAGACAGAGGCTCTTTGGCATTAACTGACAAAGTTCACATTTTGAACCCAGTGGAAAAACGAGGATGCTGCATATTTTCCAGCATGGCCTGGTGTTCTGGGCTCACATTTCCTTTGAAAATGATCTGTTCTGTTCAGTAATGACTCCAGCTGTGAGCTGTTGATGATGTGTTTCTTCCTGTGGCAGATTCTGGAGGTGCCAGTAACAGCGCGAGACGTGGAAAGGGAGAATCACAGCCAGCTGAAGCGCTGGAAGAAGAAACGCGGAGAGCTCAACTTCAAATCACCACCCAGGATGCATGGCGCCCGGATCATCATGCTGTCCGACCCGCCCAGGCGCCAGGACCTGCAGCAGAATCCCACGATTGTACTTGAGGTTCCTCAGCCCACTCCTCAGCTGAAGAAGGGCAAGGAGGAGAAGAAAAGCAAAAAGAAGAAGAGCATGAAGAAATCCCAGCCCACTGAGGAGATCCCCAATCCTTACCCACTTCCCCATGACCCTGCACCTCCACCTCCACCCTCAGAGCCACCCACCCCACCCCCAGCCAGCAGCGAGATGCCAGAGACGGTGCCACAGACTGAAACACACCCACCTCACCAGCAGCATGCGCCTCCTACAGACGACCTTCCTCCTGCCAAAGAATCCCCACTTCAGCGATCCACACAAAGCCTTAGCAGCACAGAGCAGGATACATACCTGTAGCTTCACAGCAGTTAAAACGTGCCTGTATGTGGAAAACGCACCAGCCAACAACCAGCAGGTCTCTGAGTGACCAGCATCACATGTCTTCCTTGAATGAGTATTGGACTATTTTCTATTTAGTTATTCAGTGTAGACACCATTCTGCCTATGTTATTATTGGTATACACTAAAGCATCATAGCTGAGTGTAAAACTGCTTTGATGCTTACGCCACGTTTTCCACATGGTGCTGATGTTACCGCCTCTTAATGCTTGATGCTCTTATTTAAACCACACGAGTTGTATTCTTTTCACATGGGACACATGTTACTGAGTATTTGGGAGTAAAGTCATTTCTTCAGATCAGTGTGAGTTAAAGTTGGGACAGTTTATGCATTTTTTTTTCTAATCCACTCAGTTTAACACGATTAAAGTGTATGCAAAAATCTCCTGAAACAAACTCTGTTTCTTATGTGTTTTAGTCATGAGATGAGTTAAACCGTTGTATTTCATGAGGGGTTTTATTCACTAGAGGGCAGCCTTGCAGGGTACGTTCCCTGTCTGTAAGTAAAGCTGACATCAGAGTTGGGATCTTCAAGGATGTTAGTTTGGGAGGCTACATTTCAGGATTGCTCTTATGTTTTTCCCCAGAGTGCGAAGGCTTGTCATTTGTTTCATATTCTTACATTTGGCTCAGATCATGTTCCTGACTTCATGAGACGGCACATTCATGTCATCTTTTTGTACAATGTTTATTTATTGAACCGTTTCACCGTGAGATTTCTTGTGTTTGCGGATGCCACACTAGAGCACAAATATCCACTTTGTCAGTCTCTGAATTGATGTGGTTTAACTCCAAGACTCACTGTGCCAGGCACGTCCAGCTACTTTATAGCTGCATTAATTCATGTTACTTCGGCAACATAGGGGAGAGCACTGGACATTCCTCAGTGTATGACACATTCCTGCCTTCTTAAAAGCTAATCAGTCTGAAAGCTGTCTTTTGCCAAATTCAAATTTGTATAATATATGTGTTTGTGCACGTTTTTCCTGTGAGAATTTGGACAATGAGTGATTGGAAATCACCTAATGGTGTTGACCCTTTGTCTCGGCTTTGCTTAAATATCCAGTCAGAGCCAAACAAATCTTGATGTTGGGTCTGTTTTTATATTTCGCTAGAATTTCCAAAGCAAATCAAGATTATATTGTACTGAGAACCTACGACCGCTACCTGTGACAGACTTTTTTGTTATTACAGTTAAGAGAGAGATTAGTTTTGTTTTGTTTTTTTTTTGGTTTGGTTTATTTTTTGTTTTTTTTTGGGGGGGAAGATGCGTATTTGTAGCATTTCTCTTTTGAAAACCAGGTTCATGTCTTAAACACAGAGAGATGCTAAGTTTTTTTTTAGAACATGTCAGACAATCTTTTTTTTGTTTTCTAACTTTCACAAGGAAACTGGTAATGGGAGATTTGACATGCACGAGGGCATATGTATGAAATGTGTTTGTGTAATTGATATAAAAGCGCGTCTTTGCAGAATGCATGTGTATGTCAGTGTTTAAAAGCAGCTGGGTTTCAATGATAACACATTTCCCATCACTTGCCTGTATGCATTAGTTTTTTAGTGGCTTGTATTTCAAACCTCACATTTCGCTGATGTTATATTTTAATTTAATGCTTGTTGTGTAGATATGACATGTAAAATAACAATTTGTTTTGTAATGAAATCTATTTTTCAATGTATGATGCTATATTTTTTGAGCAGTCACATAAAGTACAGAGGCGACATCTCCGAAATCCATGTGGAGACAAGGTCAGTGTGTTTCAGATCAGAAATTCTAACACTAGAAAAAAAAGAGATGGTCACTCCTCTGTAATGTGGGGGTAAACGTTGCCACTGAAAATGGAGACAGATTGGTATTATTCTACCATCACGCTATGGTTATGGAACAACTGCATCATCATGAGTTTAAATTCTGCAAATAAAATTTTGTTTAAATCCAGCCTGAAACATGTCTGTTGCATCTGTATTAATTACCATCAGACTATAAGAAGTGAATCATTTTAAAATGTACATTTTTTTTGCTTCAAAACTGCCATATTTCTTGCATTGCCTTTTTTCACCAGCAGGTGGAACACCAGAGTCATTGCTTAAAAATAACTGAAATAAAAAAGCTCTGAGCATAGTCCATGTGTCCTGGAATTACTGTGACTTTCTAAACACAGTTGAAGACGTTATTTAGTTTGTTTGACTTCACTATTACAATTTACAGTCAGCGCGATGACAATGTCGATACTTACAGAGCTTACATTTTTCATGATGAGGGATGGCTTTCCTATCTTTTCAGAGAGGTCTTCATGGTACAAACTCTTATCAGAAGGGAGTCCGTGTTCTGGTGTCTGTCTGTCTGGGCGTCCTGGAAATAAAAAAGAGATTGGGCAGCCAGTATAGGAGTGTATACATTCATGACAGAACTATTTGACCTTAAAAGCTTTTCTTTTACGGCTTGAACAACTTCCCCCAAGAGGTCATTCCTGGTCCCACTCCTCGTTTAGACTAATGACGGGTTACTATTCTTTTTGTAATTTACTGTTTTAACTGTCAAATGCCTTTTTTTGTCACCTTGAGGTGTGGGATATTTGAACCTTTGCCTTAGGCTTTAAAGAGCTAACTGCAAATTGCTACCTTGATGACCTCAGTAAGCCTGCTAACTCATTTCTAATCATCCACCAAGGCATGGCCTGCAGCTGTTGACCTCTTGCTCAGATCAGTGATTAGGAGAGAGGCAGCAATTCGCACTTAATGTTGGATTTTCATTAAACATACCATTTGACATATTAGAAAAGGTCAGTCTAAGTGCAGCAGTGTTTGTGTGACCTGAATAATACTTTTAGCTTCTTGTCCGTAAGTACCTGTCGATAATAACTATTATTCATTCTTGTACTGTGTCATGCCACCGGGGCCATTATGGACCATTATGGCATCTGTTGATATTTGCCCACATGAGGCACAGCAACAGTTAATGGTCTAGGTCCCTGAGGAATGCATGCACCGTCACGCTTTCCCTCTTTGCATCGGACACCTGGCCCTCTTTCAGTGCCACCGTTCCATTTACATCTCAAAGGCGGACGACCAAGAAGGCTCTCTCTGTGCTCTCTTCCTTACTCCAGAAATGATCTGATTTATCTCTTCATCAACGGAAATATATGCCTTTAGAGGGCCATCCCGCCTCTCTTATCCCCAGCTAATAGAGATGGGAGAGGCAGCAGTAAAAAGAGAGACTTGTGATCCTCTGTGTGATCCCAGACCTAACGGACCCCTGTCACAGTGGTTGATTCATGTGATGCGGGTGACTTTCGCTCTGCTCCCAGGCTCAATGTGTTAAGGCACGGGGGGGGGGATGGCATAACGCAAAGCAAAGGCGCCTGTGTTCCTGAGGTATCCGATTCCCACGTTTGATGGAGCATGACAGGTTGGCTCAGGTCAAATTAAAAGGCTGCAGTAACAAATATGAGGGCAGGCATTGTGATACTCTGCACAGGTGATCTCCCCATAGCAGTGGGAATAAAAAGTAATTTATCGCACCAACGGAAAACATTAGTCTTTGTGGAAAAGGTATTAAGAGGGGGGATCCTTATGCAAAGGCCACGGTGGATAATTGAATCATCTCTCTGTTGTTCTTTCAGTCTGGACCTCGTGTTCATCTGCCAAAGGAAAAGCCCTCTCCTTTATTTTCCTCACTTGGCTTTACAAATGAACGTGTTCCTATCTCGTTCCGACTAAAAACTATTTCTACCTGCCATTTATTCCGTCGATATTCTAGTCTTTATGCTAATTGCAGTCTGCAGTCTGTTCTCTGTTGTTGCAGATTTCTTCTTGGATAAAAACTTGACGGCTCTTTTTCCAGCTCTGTAAATATTTTCTATCCTGTGGCTCCTGTGAGCTATTTCTGTCTGTCATAAACAGAGACTACTGTTAAATTAAGTTACTGATGCCTGTTAATGTTTTCAGTCTGGAGCAGTGCCTGCAGGCTCAGCTATTCAATCGTGTCTTATACAAGTACCGTGGAGATGTAGTTTTGGCACCTATGCGGTTTCCTTTGTATAATTTTCCTTCCATTTATGGTCTGCAAATGGCTATATATAAGGTTAATACTTACTGGTAAATTTAACGTGGAATAACAAGCAAAAATTCTCATGGGTGCATTTAGTAAAGTACTTTAAATGTCATCACTGTTCTCATTCCAGCAACTCCCAGTGGACACACCGCCCTGCATTAGCACATGTTAAAAATGTGAAGAAAAAAAAAGTGCAGCTATTTAGTGCAACTCAGTCTGCCAATCTGGGCGTTGAAATCACATGAAGCAACAAGGCTGTCAAGTGAGATTTAAACATGCGGGTGAATGGTAAAAAGATAAGTGAGGCATAGTAATTGTGTCTGCTAATCACCTGTCCGCTGGTACGCCCAAAGGATATTTTAGCTCCAACCGATGGCTGTGTGGGGGTTTATGTGGGGGTAAGTGCTGCACACCTGCGTGGCCCGTCACACTCCTTGAGGAGTTTTAGGCGTTTCATTTAATCTCCAGTTGTCCCCCCTGCTCCCATCCTCCTGACCCCTGAACCCTCTACATCCCCTGGCTCTGAAGTGCCAGAGGCATGCGCAATTATGTTTGTGAGGTCTTGTCAATTAAACGAACCGTACGCAGCCAGCACATTTTTCCCGACACCCCTGAAACCTGTTGACTTGACTGTGTCTTCTTTCCCTGCTGGAGGGTACTTAAACCTGTCACAATCGTTTTTTTTCCATATGCTTTTGTTCTGACTAGTCCCTCCATAATGAGGATGATGAATCAGCCTGAAGTGGCTGGGCTCGTTTTCACAGCTGGCTTCTTTTTATATGGAGAAGAATGGACTCTTTTTTTTTTTTTTGGAAGACTTTGCAGATGACTCTGTATCTATTTCACGTCAAGTAACAGAAAAAAAACACACTGAGTAAGACAACACAACTCAAAGAAGTAGAAAGAGACAAGGGCCTGAGCACGAAGAAGAAAACAAAACTTATGTCAGTGAAGAATAGCAGCACATGACCAATTACACTGAGAAAAAATAACAACACTGAAGAAGTTGAAGACTTCACTTACCTTGGCAGCATCATCAGTAACAAGAATGGAACAGCTAAAGACACTGAAACTAGAATAAGCAATGCAAGGAGTTCTTTCTGCCAACTTCAATCACTATGGGGAAGGAGGTCAATCAGGAGTCGTGGAGAATTATACAATCTGATATCGACAAACTCTCCACTTTACTTTTCGGTTCCTGTCTCTGTAAAAATTGCAGAAGCTTCTGGCCAAATAAAAACCTATACAAAACCTATAAATTCAAATTGTGAACTGAAAGAAATGGGAAAGTAGTGGAAAGAGACTGAAATAGACAGCACAAGCAGGCAGCTGTGACGGGGACTGGGACGTTGGTAGTTCTTATTATCCAGTCTTCCTCTTTGCATAAGCTCCTGTCCGCTGCTTTTTGGGTGGCACTGATAATCAGTAATTAACCGAGCCAGGTAGAGAATTAGACATTAAATGGTTCTCTCTAGGTGTTTGTTTACTCTTGTAAAGCCTGCGGAGGCTCCTGGTCGGCGGGGTGATAAGTTACAGACACAGATGGTGGGCATCAGCAGGCTGGCTGGGGGCAGATTAGCAGCCTCCCAGTGTCTGGGCAGCCCCGTCCGAGCCCGCTCCCACTCCCACTGAGCCCCAGAGGAGTGCCTGTCTGTAACTCTACTCGCTTTGGCAAGCCTCATGTGTTGACGGAGACCGACCATGGGCTTATCTCGTCTCATTCCACCACCGCTGGGCCTAGCAGGCTCTAGACTCCCAGAGAGAGGGGGCAGGCGTATATGAATGTGTGTGTGTGTTGGGGGTGTGTGTGTGAAAATAGCCTTTGTTTTGAAAAGGTAATGCTGTTGTCTTTCATTAGCAAAGATTTTGTAATTAGAAGTAACTTAACACCACTTAAAGGAGCCTTTTATAAATGCATACTCGTCTGCATATTCCTAACAAGGCATCAAAGTGTTATCTTTTTCCTGCCTTTTATTATTAACTTTTTATAATTGATTCCTTACAGACATTTTTTGTTTTTACAGTGGGACACATGTGAGCGAGTGTGTGTCAATGTGAGTTACTGTACACTGTCCTACCATGTTGGTATTTAATGAAGATTATTGCAGGATCAACTGTAGCCTGTTTGTCACCCACAGCCCGCAGAGATTGAATAATGCTGCCAACCAATAAATCAGGGTTACACACTGGTGGCGGCGGTGTTTTTCATATTAATTAAGTACTATGCCTTTGTAACTTCATTCCATTTCTAATCAAAGTTCTGAGGTTTAACCCTCTGTGTACTCATGTGTAGGATGTTACCCTATGTGCCAGATGTATGGGGATATGTTGGTAATCCCCTCCTCCGCTGAATGAAAAATGCCTACAGTGCAAAATTTGCCAGTATGTCTTATTCTCTGCACTGGACAGGAAGCATGGTTCAAACAGTCCATGTCAAAGGTCAGCCAGATGCGATGCAGCGGGCACAGGAGGGGGGAAACTAGGCAGGCTGTAGGTTAGCGATGGGGGCCTGTTTATTTTATAAACAGTGGGAGCAGATTAGCATTGGAGCCAGGCTCCCCGAGCCATATGGGGAGGATGTCCTCTGTGTTAGGAGGCTCTTAACAAACTATTGTGTTCAAGCTGGAGACACACAGTCACTGGCATCATTTCTGGTCGCCACTAATGATGAGATGATGTTGTTGCCAGTACACATGTGCAGGCCCAAGGATGCGTGGTCTACACCGCTTCCATTCTGGGCATAATAGAGTATTGAATGACTGTGTTAGTAACGGCTCACAAGTCTCGAGTCATTAGTGGTGTTGGCACACGCGGGCCATCGTCATCACTTAGGCGGGAGGTAAAAACAGGAAATGAAAGGACCCCCCCCCACACACACACACACAACATCAGCGCCAGTCTAATGAATACTGCTTGAAGATGTTTGTGTGTGGCTCATCTCCTGAAGACTTGCAGCCCTTTCCTGCCATTGTTTGGGCTTTTTGTGAGATGCGGTAGCAGTAAACTGTCTTTGATGACTCCAACTGTCAACGCTCTGCTGGACTGATGGTCTCTCTCGACACTCAAGGATTTACACAAACACAATGCTGTTTGACGATTTAAACGCTTTCATCTAAAACACTTAAGTGTACCGTAAATACATATATTTTAGGATGTATTGCCCATATGGAAAATTCCAACCTGAAACATGGTGACTGATTTGTGCATACCTAGTGACCCACCACTGATTTCCATGAAATCCAAACAAAAGCAACAGATTAAAATTCTGATTTATCACCCCTCTGGATCTCTGGATCTTGGATGGCCTCTGGAAACTGCTCCAGACTGATGCTATTAGGCAGATAAACTATGAAACTGTGCCAGGACACTGCTGCGCTGCTGAAAAGCCTACATTAGGGAAACAGGGCCAAGTGCCTGCTTACATATTTCACTGTAATAGTAGCCTCATTAAACTTCTTCGCTGAAGTTTTGAGAAGTCAAGGTGATAACATGGATTTCTCAGGCTACTTATGCAGATTACCGTATGTGTTGATGTGTTGGGTAAATGCTTGTCTTTCTCCACCATCCTAACCTCCTTTGAAAAGGTCAGAGGTCAGACTGGCCAGTGCTCCATGAGATGGTAAAGATCCTCACTGCCACATATGAAATTATGGATAGTCTATTTTTATTTGACCTTCTTTATGGTGGAATTAATGATTAAGATGAATTGATGCTAACTGTAGAGTGTTGTGTTATAATAGTATACTGCTCCTTGGTTTCTCCTAAATCAGACAGCACTGATGCCTGAGCTGGAGCCAAGGATACCCCCTGACAGCTCCTGTGTTATGTAGACCAGATGAGGAGAAACCTGAGCATTACAGAGCGGGAACCATAAACTCAACCAGAAATTCTGATGTTCAGCATGTATAGATGGGGCCCCTTTAAAAGAACCGGCCCTGGAGTCCAGCTCTGCGAGGAGGACAGCCTCACTTGAGTAGGTTAGATATACACACTTAAGTAACACAAAGCAGGTTTGTTTCCCATGGAAAGAGCTTGAGTTTGGCTTTTCTGTTATTTACAATGAGCCGTGTGGATGAAACAGCAGCTCATATATCAGCACAGAGGGTGTTGTGTCTTCAGAGCTGCACAGACAAAGCCCCTTCATCTCCAAGCTGGGCTATGACTGAGGAGGATCAGGGCACAGCGGTCGGACTTGTTAACGGTGCTGTTACAGATCGTTGAATCCTTGCTGCAGGTTCAAAATCAAAATATTGTTTGATTATTTTGGATTATGACTCACACAGATTGATTGTTGATTAATACTGTCGTGCCAATCCACACACTATGAACATAAAGGCGTCACGAGAGGGTTCAGCTGCAGGACAGTTCCCAACTCTTTAGACTCCTAATCCTCAATATATGCATATCTTCTGCTAAAAGCAACACGGGTTTCCTTATGTAGCGCAAAAAGGGGCCAGTTGAGATGGTGCTTAGAGAGGGATAGGGCTAAGAAAAACTATAAACGCACAGCTTTAGCAAGAGTATAAACACCTACATTCAGTTCTGTCACTGTTTCAAGAACCATCAATGCTGATTATAAAGGTGCAATATGTAACAGGTATGAAGAAATGTTTGAAGAAAATTTCTATTCTATTAAAATATGACCATCTTCCCTGACTTTCTCGGTTGCTACATCCATAAAAAACAGCCTCTGCACCGATTTCTATGAAGAGGACTCCCAGGATGGCACAAACTCTGCGTAAGCGTACCCAAATGTTACATATTGTACCTTTAAAATGTACTAACATGTAGCTCAAAAGGAAAATAACATTTAATACTGATGCATTGATGATGACTAACAAACCAAGCAGAGAAACGTATAATGGCTGATTGCCCTAGGAAACAGCTCTAACTGAACTTTAATTTACCAATGACTTTAGTTTGAACTTTTCTTTAATGAAAATAAACAGCCTCTTTACAGGACTAAAAATCTTGGATGTAACAGGAGTCTTGTAACATATTACAAGAGCACATCTGGACTTTGAGCTGCAGCTAAGGTTTTGTTCATGCATTAATATGAACTCATTATGCCATATCATAAATCTTGCTGTGGTCCATCTGCAGCCATGATTGCGTGTGTGTGCTGTTGTCACCAAAACTCTAACCTCAGACTAACATCTGCTCCGGGCCCCGTCAGGCCTTAGATCGTGATAGATGTAAGAACATGATTGCTGCAGATGAGAGGAACGCACTAATTCTTAATCACTGAGAAACACATGAACAGATGCTTTATTGAGCTCGGCCTCTCCATTTAACTCCAATTAAAGGAGCACTGACAATAAGTAGATATAGTGAACTGCTTTTATTAAGGCGCAGCTGAGCAGGTTAAATGTACACATTTTTAGCATGTCAAGTCTTTCGTTTCTGCTGTCTAATCTGATCTGAGCATTTTAATGAATAGCAAAGTTATATGAGTAGAATGATCTCGGTAGAAAGATGCGCGAGGGAGTGGGGCCCTGAGAACGAGGAGTTATGTAGGGATGGCGTGCAGGCTGCGCCATCCATAGAGATTAGAACAGAGAGTTGACGCTGCCAGCGATAACAGCAGGAAAGATAATAAAGGAGAAGGTGTTTCCTGCGAGTGTTCCCTCAGGAAAAGTTCTCCTCCTTCCACCACTATGGGTTTGCAGCGGACTATATGTAGGCGAAAGGCTTGGTGGCCATCTTGAACGGATTTGCAAAATGTTTGCAAATCAAATAAAACAATCCAGCTATCACAGGAAGGGGGAGAGGTTAGAGTACAAACTGTACATACAGACTGAAATGCTGGCACAGACGTACTATACACAGCATGCATGCTCACCAACGCTCTCGTAATCCTTTTGTGACAAACAATAGTTCATAACACATGACCTCACTGACCCGGCCTGTCACTGTACCTCTCATGATTAGTGTTGGGAGGGCTGCTCTTAACAAGTATTTCACCACAGATTACAGAATACACGCCCTTTAATATCATTTGTAATCTGTCATTTGTAGTCAAAACGAGTAACAGGTAAAAGTGTGAATGAATGTGACACTCGCACAGTACTGTTACCTAAAGTAGACCAAACCAAGACCAAATAATGCAGACTTTAAAAAGTGCTCTCTTTCATGTAAAACATGTTAATGTAAATGCTATTTTTCATTCTTCACTTCTCCCCAAGACTACTCACGATGCTAATCGCTATTGTCCTGATGTTCCACTGTTCTTGCTCATGTGTGAGCCTCTCCAGATGTCACAGGTGCTCTCAATTTCACCACAGATTATATGCCCAATCACGTTACTTCTACTGTCTCTGAACTGCCATCTAAGAGAACCGTCAACACCAATAGCATTTACAGTTTCAACACCACCACACTCCGGAGTGTGTTGAAGAAAGCTTTGTTTGCCTGTGCTGTGCTTCCAAGCTGTTGGTTCCAGTTGAAAGAATAAGTAGAAACCGAAGCATGAACCAGCTGACTTTTAATCACAATCACCCAGGCACTGGCTCAGGCTCAGAGAGAAGTAGGCCTGTAATTAGATGACAATGGGCCCCTCTCTGGTGCACATATTGATGGCTGACGGGTGACCACATAAATATTGATCAAAGACGTAAGCACAGGAAGGGCAGGGGGAGCAACATGCCTGGTATAGATGTTTGGTTGTGTGAACAACAGGTGACAGACATCTTCCAGGCCCTGCTATAGCTTTGGTCTGCTGCGAATAATTATATCTTAGAGGAGAATTCACCACCCAGAAGAAAGAAAGAAGTCTAACAGCAAAGGTCCTTTGAGATTAGATTCAGATTTCCTGAACATAATGACATTGATGGGATGGAGCCAGTACTGAAAGCAAACTGTTAATAGTGGAGCTATTTCTGAGCTCTGCCAAGGACGTTATGTGATTATTTGCCCGTCTGTCCGTCTGTCTGTCAGTAGGATTACGTAAAAAAAACTGCTGCATTTATTTTCATGAAACTTGCTTGAAAGGCCAAGGACAAACCTCTTACATTTTGGAGCACATCCATAAAAAAGGGGTGGCGGGTGGAATTGTTTTTCACTTTTGTTACATCAGAGAGCCCCAAGCTAACTTAGAAGTTAGAATGGTAACAATTTACAACAAATTAAAAAAACTAGAAGGTCAGACCTCCACCAAGGCCAACAGTCCACTCTGGCCAATGTCATCAATTTCCAACATTTAAGGGCTTACGTTGCCTTCTACTGGGTACCGTAAACAGACCAAGCAGCGGTATGTGATGAACAGGCTCTAAAGAAAGTGATATTTATGGATCTGCTCCAGTAAATGGGCAGCACAGTGACTCAATGGTTAACACCTGTCACCTCACAGCACAGAATTCCTGACTTTGATCCCTGGTTGGACCAGGGCTTTTTGGGAGTTTTCATCTTCTCCCCATGTTGCGCATGTTTCCTCCAGGTCCTCCAGATTCCACCACCCTCAAAAAAAAACATGTATGCAAAGATAATTCTCCTATCAGTGCCTTTGACCAAGGTACTGGCTTCGATTTGGAGTTGGTCCCTGGGCGCCATACAGTGGCTTGGGTCGTCTTTGATCCATGTCCTACCATTCCACCAAGTTTCATGAAAATCAGTGTTTTTGTAATCCTCCTGACTGACAGATGGACAGACAAACAGGAGTGATCACATAACCTTCTCGGTGGAAGTAAAAATGAACTGGCACGAACTGACAAATTACAACTAATACCTTCATTAACCTTCATCAACTAATACTTTCATTAAAGTGTAGCTCCAACTGACAAAAAGGAGGAAAACCCAGAGTCATAATTTGTAGTTTGTTTGTGGTTTAATAATGTTGAGGTACGAGAAGAAGAGTGAACTATTGGCCTTGGCGGACGTCTGAGCTCTCTGTGCTCTTCTAGTAAAAGATCTATTAACCGAGGTCATTAGTAATAACGCGATTTCCTTCTCGCGCACATACCTCAACAAAAAATTCATTGCATGAAGAAAAAAAAGCATTATTTAGCTGTGTGTTATCTGATACTTGAAGGGATTTACTAAATTGGCCACAGTTAAGTATGTTTTAACTATTATAAATCCCACACAGAGTTACATCAACATGAACTCTGACCTGTCTAGCAAAAACCCATTAGTTACCTCTTGTTCCGCAGTCATATAAAAGTCTTAATGTGTAAAATACAGTAGCTTATTCAAGTATGAATAATCCAGTGTTGGTTGGGTGGATCCGGGGGAAGCAGCAGCACACGTGTGTTGGTGCTGTGAAATGAGGCCTGGGTCCAGATGGCGTGGTGGAAGCGGTCCAGCTGCGGCCCCACCTCTCTCCTCCTCTGACCTGTTTGCTTCAGATATCACTGTGATGTCATGGGAGAAACTGTCCGACCAGGAGGCCCTCCTCAACTCGGAGCGGAGGTGAAAATGTCACAGGT
>JAPQRN010000027.1:14349373-14368369 GCA_037367275.1 Coranthus polyacanthus
AGCTAGTCTTTTGCTAACTCCATTTTTAAGCTAACGACCGTCTCGGTTGCCTACATCCGCGATAACACCCCGTACCCAATCTCAACATTGCTCCTACCGTCAGCCCTGCCCAAAACGGATTCATCAAAACTAGCACTAAAACTGAATAAATAAGCAAAAACTAGTCAGTTCCTCAATGTAAAACTAAAGCTGCGTATCTATTGGTAAAACTAACAAAAAACTACATTGAAATCAAAAACCAAAATGAAAGACTCAATAATAATAAAAAGTAATGTAAATTTAATTTAAAACTTAAAACTTAAGTTTAAAACTATGCAGCAGCTTAGGAAAACTTCTTTTTTTTCCCATTTCCACCGAAGTTGTTGTTCCCTTATGAGAAACGTGTGTGAAATGATATCTCCACATGTTACATCATATGGATGATAAGTATGTCTGCTGGGTGTGCTTTCAGATATGTAGCTGCAATTATGACCGGTTTTAGACTCTCTCATCAGCACTGCTCTAAAGACCCAGGGGCCTTCAGGAAGTTATACGAACTGAGAATTCACTCAGTGTGACGACAGAAGCAGCCTGTCCGCTCAGTAACGCTGTACTGATAGTGATTGTATGCTTGGAGCTTCACTTTATGTTCTTATTTTACAGTGGCTTCCTAGAGACAGGATGTTGAAAGAAGAAAGCTAGAAGGGAATACTTACAATGTACAACTGAGAAAACAGGAGGGACTTTTCTCAACGTCCAGGAAGACAATATACAACACTTCTAATTCACACCATGACTAATCCAGTGTTTTTAGTATGGGGAGCTAATAATCTTTTGCAAAGACAGAGAGTTTTACTCTAAACACTGGCAGCACAGACTCAGTGTCTCGTGTGAAAGGCGTCCCACCCTTCCCTGCCCACACTGTGGGACCATACAGTGTATCCCGTCTCATACATGTACTGTATATGCAGAAATTTCCATATTGATGCAATTATCTAAGCGGTAATTGCCTGTTTTTCAAGAAAAACATGATGTTTTAGCTGATGTTTTCTGTCTGTAGGCGCCATGCCTGTGGATAAAAACTGGTGGTTTCTTCTTCTTTTAATGTGGGAAACCATGTGTTCAAAACATCCAACCTAGGCTTGACTGCGTTGGGACCATGACTCTGGGATTATTTTACATGTTTGCTCCTGATGTGCATCACACGTTAATGCACAAACACATACGTATACCGTATAACGTATATACATATATCATGAACATAGTTTATTCTTATTCTTGAGGGGTTTTTTTTATATAATCTAAAAACTATCCTGAGCTTTGTCTTATTATGATGAACATTTGCATTTTCAAGTTATTATAGGTTTAAAATTTTCATTGATTTGTATTTAAATTTAATCTTTCAGTTTTTATTTCAATTTAGTTGTAGTTGGTTTTATGAGTTCATATTTTTATTATTATTTTAGCTTTAGTGTTACTTTGAGTTTTTCAGGTTTTATGAGGAAAGTGATGAGGAAGTGAATTGAATTAATATCACAATTCATAACATGATGTTCCTCAGCTCAGGATGACACCTCACAGGTTTCATACTTTGTCTTTTGAGTAATGATACTTCAGTTTCACCTTCACTCTGCTTTGTGTCTCCTCTTCCTCTCCACTGCTGCTCCCATTTTCTCCTTATGAAAACAGGAAGAATGTGTGTTTGGAGAACCAGAGCCTGAGGAGTCAAGTTGTTCACCACCGACTGACCGTAGGCTTTGTGTGTGTGCGTGTATGCATGCCAGCATAATTGCTTTCAGGGAGCCCCTGAATGCCTTACCCTTGTTTTCCCAGCTCTTCAGAGATCTGCAGTATTTGCTTTGGGCATTGTGCCCCAAAGGTAACATGTTAAGCCTTATGTGAATGACATGCTCTCTGAAACATGCCACTGCATGTGGGGCTTGCACACGTGACCATATGATCAACTCACATGCAAAGTCTGAAGAGATTATCCGGATGCTCACACGGACATTTTCTACTTGTAAGACATAATTTACCTCACTATAGTTTCATTGCCTGTATGAGGCTCAGCAGGGGCTCTTCCTCTGGTGCAGCAGGACCGACTGCAGTGTTGGGATGCGCAGGAATGTGAAGCATCACAGGCAGGGTGCCAACCTGGTAAAGCCCAGCCTGGTGGGGGATTAGAAGATGAGCTGTGCCTCGCCCATTTCCCTCCCAGCAGGAGCTGTCGTGTCGGCCAAAGTGTCCCACCGCTGAGCTTCACTCCCATTGGGTGTAGGTCAGGGGCTAGCGTCAGGTCACACGGCTGGCTTCTGCCGCTTTTACTATACATGCCCTCCTCTTACACAAAGTACAACAGCTAGAGTACATACAATCTGACAACCCACGCCTGAGCAACAAAAGAAAAGAGGACAGCTGAGGCTGAGGGGCTTCTCTGAATCTGCAGTGCTGCTGGACCATGTAAAATTCTGGCCCTTTTATGTGAATCTGCAAAGTTTTCATAATTTACTGGAGATTTAATTTTCCAATTCTGAATTCATTTGCAATAGATTACATTTTAATCTGTGCATTTTGCATCTGAAAGTTGCTGCACAACTGCATAAAATACGCATGAGTCATTTTACCACGACAAAGTTTGTACCAAGAGCATTTTGTGATTAAATTATCTGACTTGGCAGCTAATTGCATGCTATTTTGTCTGATAAGATGTTTTTTCTGTCAAAAGTCAACAGACCGCCCTTCTTCTCTGCCCCGTGGTGCTTGTTAGCTCTGGAATTTGGTGAGTCTGTCCATGGACAATCCATGTCAGATAGGCCCCGAAATGGAATGAAAGATATGTGCAAACTCTCCTCAGACAGTCCATAGCTGAACAGAAGACATATATCAAGCAGCACAGATGTCAATGTCAAAGAAAGACACAATATACAACAGCTCACGGACAGATTTGTTTCTTTGACCCCCCTCAAAACTGATCATGTGACAGTTTTGCACACTGAACGTTTTGAAATAAATATTGATTGTGTGTAATTTAAAGAATCGTATCCAGCAGACAGCTACAGCAGGAATAGTGAGCTGATTTGCAGGGGCAGCTGGCTGTAACTTCAGAGGCTTTTGGTAATGACGGTGGACAGACAGCAGCCGGATGGCAGAAAGGAAATCTCACCGTCTGCCTCTGAGACTTGCTGAATATCTGATCTAAAGCGTCGTCTGCCCGGCGCAGCGTCTCCCAAACAATAACAGCAGCGGCGGTCAGGCTATTAACAGAAGTGTCCCTGCTTGGAACAACCGCCGCCTGCTCCTCCTCTACTACAATGTAATGTGGTAATGTTTCCTGTGAAATTTATTATGAAGACTATAAATCTTTCCATGCCTGCCTCTCATTTCCACCTTTTGCAGTGCAGCTGGGAAGACCTGAGTTACTCTTTCCTTTTTTACTCTGCCAGACCAGCAAAACTTTAATTTCCTCCGATGCTCACGATGGCCTCTGTTCATCCTTTGCTGCTCAGCATCACCAAGTCCAAGATGCCAAGTTCCTCCAACATTCTGGGTCGCTCTTTTGACCCATATTCTTTCTGTATTCCTGCCGGAAGGTAAATTCTTATTAAGCGGGTTGTATTAGAGTCAGCTGTGCATGCAGATGGCAGTCACACTTCTCCACACATGGTTTTATTGCTGTGCCAGTGCTACGGAAAGGTCTGGGACAACCCTTTATATTTTCTGGAATTGAAAAAAAACTCGCTGCCTTGTTTGTTTTTCATTAAACAAGTCGCAATCCCCGTTGCACTATACAAATCTTCATCACACAGATAGCAGAAGGGGAGGAGGGCTAGTGGAGGGCTTATGCCCACAAGCTACCTTCTGTGAGTCAGACTAATTGGTGTCTGCAAAAATGCAACCCAGCCATACAGAGAGGAGCCTTCAAAGAAATATTTATGAATGCCCCGGTCTCTGATTCCTCCTCCTCCATTCATTTCACCGATGCTTTGACACTGTCCCCACCTTGTTTTTATTGATCTTATTTAGGCACCGCCACGAAGGTTAGAGGTCAAACCTGAGTAATGGAACCTATTGCCTGTAGTGATTGCAGCGTAGACCTGTTGACCTGAGCATTGTCTGAGTCAGCCTCAGGTTCAATAGCCTGACGGGTTAAGGTGAGTACGGTCACTGGTGCTCTGTCACTTACTGCTCTCTGAGGAATGCTACATCCGTACAAATGCATGCCTGAAAGGGGCCCTTGAAAGCAACCGAGTGAAGACGAAGTGTACCCTCAGTTTCTACTAATATTCTTTTCCTGACCAGTGTTTTTTCTGCAAAAAACCACTGGTCAGTTATTTAGCACTTTGTGTTACAAAAAGTGTCATGAACCAGTCCAATTAGAGCTTTACTGTGAAATAGAGTTTTGGTATTAAACAGGAACTTCAAACTGCAAACTTCACCACTTTTAAGAGAATTACCAAACCCTCAAACCTGTACTGATGTCTGGTTTTTATATGTAACGTCTATGAATGGATACCTTTATGTATCATATATTCTGCTTTTTGATACTTCTATCAGACGGCTATTTTCAGTTCGTCTATGTATTTTGTCTCTGTCCCTATTGAATAAACCCTGAATAAATACAAAGGAATAACTACTGGAGGAATGACTAAGCATTAAAAGAAACCAATTGTTTTCTTGTAAGCTAAGTTTGTTTTTAGGAGGGAGGCTCCTGCACTTCAGATGATGCACTGACCAGCGGAGACATTTACTGCTCTTGTATTCACTTGTTAAGTTTTTTTTTCTTTGTTGTGTCTTGATGCCCTGAACTGACCCCACCACGTCTCCACTTTCTCCCATTTTTAAATAATGACATTTCAAAGTGCCAGCGAAGGAGCAAACTTTCATTCTCCCGCGAGCTCACGCCAGCTTTGACAGATAACTACAAACAATGTCCAACACAATAGAGTACAATCGTAACACAGTTTCTCAGACTGAAAAGTTCACAGGATTGCCTCCCAGTTGACCAAGTGGCCACAGGAGAGTTCAGTTTCCAGACCCCATTTGGTTTCCTCTGCTTGGTCAGGGAGGATACTTTTCTACCTCCTGTTTACACTTTATTGGAGGCCAAAGAAAGTGATGAAGACCGGGGAGAAAAATGCCTCACCACTGCAGGAGGCATGCACAGCAGCCTGTTTTTAGACTGTTGTCATCCTGCCATTGTGGGTACTTTACCCAAGAGTGGTCCGATGGTCCACAGAGGGAGAAACCCACCACTCTGCTCCACAGAGCAATCAGCGCCTGCAGGCTGGAGCTGATGAAGGATCACGTCTGTGGAGAAGAAACAAAAGCTACTGTGACCTCTGGGAGCCTCAAGGCCTCTGCTCACCACTGTAAAACATTCCCAAGACTCATGAATAAACCAGAAAAGATCGGAGATTAGACACAATTTCAATACTGTTGCTCACATCTGGAATTTAAAGTGTGAACACTTTAAAGCACAAGTAAAATGCGTGCATCACATTATCTTTTGAGATTTTTTTTGTTTCTATAACTTTGCCGTTCTTAAAAAAAAAAAATTTAATTTCTTTACAAAGACAGTAAAAAATTAGAAAAAGTTTGAATGTTGTGCAGGAGAGGTTAGAAGCCAAAAAAATGTCTTAACCTCCCCTATATAAACATCAATAATCATACTTCAACAGACAAAAGAAACAATTGTGTTCATCAAAGTTTCAAAACTAGTGATAAAAATGAACAGTTTACATAGGACTTTACTGTTCATTTGAGTTGCATTACAATGAAATCCATAAAGTGTTATAAATCTTTGCTACCTAGAGAGCTTGTCAGCTTGTCAGAGGTTTTTTTGAATAAGGATTTTTGTTTAATACGCGGTCAATTTTGAGTTAACTGAGTGTTGAAAAGGCAGACATGAAAAAACCAAGGTAAGTGTCACTTGGAGATAAATTACACTATAAAAAGAAATTTTGGCTGAGGCTCTTGCATTGTTTATTGTGTGAATGTACATTAACGTCCTAATTTGAATCAGTGAATCATCTTTCTTTAAATAAGCATCAACTAAGTGATTTGTTGAGACGTGTTGTCCGGGGTGGAGGGGCAGGGTGTGGACCTGCTGTGACCTTGTTTCTAGAGAAGCCAGTGTTGACTGCGAGACAGATTTGACCAGTGCCCTCCTCTCCACTCCGAGGAGGTCCGGCTGATGGATGGGCTCTAATCAGCAGCAGACAGACCTGCCACAGGAAACATCTCCCCATCACGTTTACGGAAACCAGCACTTCTCCAGAGACCCGCTGATAGCCGCAGAGGGAGGGGGTGCGAGGCAAAAAAACAATCGGATTCGCCTTCATTTTCTGCAAAGAAAATCAGCATACTGTCTCAACACAATATGATTTACCATCTACTGCCAAATGATATATTTAAACAATACAGTAGCCAACAACTTGATTGGGTTAGATACATTTACAAAAACCTTGTTTTGAGAATACATTGACTTGTTGATTTTGTAATACATTCCTGCAATTGTTGCTTTTGGGTCCAAGCTCTTTTATAAATGTGATTTTAACAGGCCTACGGGTTCTTAAAGAAGATAAAGCCAAGATAATCCTCAATCAGATGATGTAAATATGTATGTAAATTTTACTAATCTCACTATGTTTCTATCCTCCATCTTTTACATATTATGTAATTATTATCTGGTATCTCATGCAGATTGTCCCTTATGTGTTACTTTAAGTAAGAGTTGAGTTTCCTACTTAGCCTCGTCTTTTCATGAACATCTGTAGGAGGCATCTGTCCTCTCAGATTTTTGTTATGCACCATGTGTCCTAGCTAGAGGGCTTTTCTACCTCTGACAGGTGAGGCTTTTCCCCTGTGAGACAAATCCCTCCAAAATCCCCTCCTGCATGTCAAGATGAGCAAGGCAATGACTCGCCATCCGCTCTGCATATGAATGGGCCGATCTGTCTGCCATGTTGGAATGCCGAGCGCTGTTTGCCTTTTAGGTCCGTGAAAGCTTGTCATTGCGTATTGTGGTAGCAGAGATTATCCCTGAATAGAACCGGGGTGTCCTCCTTTCTCCTCTCTCTTCTCAAACTCTCTGACCTTGATCTTGCTGTCATGCAGCCTCCTGCCCTCTGCATAGACCTGTGCAGCCACACCTGCAGATGTGTGGGAAAGGACCGCGTGTCCTTTAATTATGCAGTATATTTGCATGAGCATGCTTACAAGGTTTCTAAATGATCGTATACCTGGACTTTGAAATGTGATATTTTGTTTAGATATCACCTGTATTTTCTTCGGTCCAATTTTGCATCACGCAGTAAATAAGTGTGTGAAGGATCATGAATGGGAGGTAAAAGAGCAGGTTTGGGCTAGCCCTCTTAACTCTAATCCTTCAGGCCCTCAGGGTTTGACTCAACCTTCTGTTAAGGAAAACATCCAGTTTCTACGATACTCATGAAAAGTTCCTCCTGGTTCTGCTCAATTTACAAATAAAATAACCACAAAAACACTTCAGCTGACACTCAAGTGTAGCGTCTGATCTTTCAGGAGGAACCTGAAGAGCAAGGGTTATGCACAAGGGCACCCCTGGTTGATGAAGGCATACCACCCTAAACAAAGACCAACAAAGGCAGGAAGGGCTGAGCCGTTGAACCCTACACCCAGGCCAATCCATTGCATCCATCGTATGTATAGTGTGTCGGTGGAGTATAATGGGTAACGCAGACTGTTTTTCCTGTTTTACTATTCCCTGTCAGAAGATTCCCCTTATGAAAGAGGACTCACTTGGGATCTACAATACAGTGTAAACACTCTCAAATCACGGCTCTGATGTGCATCAGATCTTAAAGCTGCATTAATCAAAAATCAGTTGAAGTACACACCCTCCTCCTGCAGCTTTCCCCCGATGTATCTACCCCTGCGCAGAGGATTGTTGGTAGGAATAGCCAGAAAAGGATGCTGGCTAGTATACTCTGCAATATGCGACCAGATGCAGTAGAGCATTCTGCTATTTTTGGCACACTGCAATTGACAGACTATGCATTGGGACATACATAAGCAGTATGTTAGTATGGATATTTGACCACAGGTAAGACCTGTTGCAAGAATTTAGATGTTAACCACAAAGACAAATGTGGACAAAGAAATTAAACTCAAGATTGTTACTCGTGCCTTTTTGTGAATGCCTGACAGAAGAGATCATGTTTTGAGTTTTTTCTTCCAGATTCAGCACTATTATGGCCATATGGAGGCCATACACATACTGTAACGACGTCATTGCAAAGATTTGCGAGTAGGCATGAGATCAAATCATATTTCATATCCATTCAGCAGCAGACTATATTTATACTGCACTATATGGTCCTGATTTACAAGCAGTGCACTGTATATTTAGGAATATAGAATAGTCCTGTTTACATGGAAGGTTGCCACTTTTGAGTGATGCTATCGCTAAATGCTAACAGTGGGTTTTTGTTGTTTTTTGTGGTGGCTAGCAGGAGATTAAAGGCCGGGTGGTGTTGGGGTGGGAGAGATGTGGTCAGCAGCTGTCTGAGTTCAATCATAGCTGGATGATGGTGGGGTGCGAACATTTGGCTTCGTAAGGGATTGTGTAGCCGACACACATGTTGGCATCATGGCCACCCCGATGTCTGCTGTCACAGTACATCCCAATAGCTCAAAGGATTAGAGCCACATGTCATGTTATGAGTTGATCTCATTTATGAAGCTGTGGCAAAGGTTCCTGTCATTGATTGTACCTGGGGAAAGAGGCATTCTTACGTGGTTAGAAACGTCTCACTGTCGGATAGGAGCTGCATTTTGTCCTCGATCCCTCAGCGAGATGAAGAGCAACAGCTTGTGCTGAGTTCAGAGCATGTGGACCAACCCATTTTGAAGGGTGAAATAGTGCAGAGCTTTGTCCAAATATTTTCTTAGAGTCCCGGATTCTTTTTTGAGGCAGTTAGCCCTCCCGTACAAAGCTCTGAAGAGTGACACATGGCTTTGACATTGACTTTGGGCCTGTTTTGGGATCGTTAAAGGCCAATTTGTCAGCATTCAACACGAGGCAGACAGTGAGATGTGCTTCAAGGGGCCTAACATCTGGACCTTTTGTGTTTTAACAGGGTCCCGCTTCCTCTTTTAGAAACCTTAAGTACGTATATAATGGGAAGGCCACGTTCCACAGTCAGTTGGTCCCATATCATTAACACACTTTGGCCTGGGACTCTTACTCAAACACAGCGAATCCCTACTGGCTCAAACACTCTTCCCCTTTTCCTCCAGAGCCTTGCAGTCACATTTTATGATAATAATCATCGGTTGTAATGAGTTAATGTATCTATCAGCTGTCTGCTAAAGGGAAAAGGAATAGTGTTATTAAGCCTTTGCACGAGTTGCACAGTAAGCAGGGAAAGAGAGACCGGCAAGACGAGGCCAAGGTCTGCTCTGACAATCAGTCATTGTGAGGGCAGCTTGATTAAAGGAAATGGACTGAGTGGAAACTTTGAATCTGTGTTTTCAGTTGTGTTGTCAGCCTTGTCTGGGTGATAGCAAAAGCAAAACAGATGCCGAAACAATTAGGGTAAGTCGGAGGATGTTTTCACTCCCGCTCTGCTCCCCCTCCCTCCCTCCTCCTCCTCTTGCCTTGTGATTGCACATCAAAGTTGTCGACAGAGTGTAAAAGTTGATTTTATTGTTTGACTCCTTAAAGCAGTTGTCAGCTTTTAAAGCAGGGCTGGTCTCTGATGCAGACAAGCTGAGACCCTAGACAACCTCAGAATAGACCAAAGTCTCTGTACTGTTTGTGCAGCGCTGTGTCCTTGGAACTGCTAAAGCGTCGCTGTATGCATCCGCAAACACGCCCACAGACACAAACTGAGTTCTATAAATCTGAGTTTTATGTCTGAAAAGGGCTCTTGGCGCCCTGACAAGAAGACTTTAAGTGCTATATTCTAAGTGCCTTAATTATTCTTAATGGTTCTACTGTTTTATTGAATTGCCTTTTATTGATTTTATCATCACTGTTTCTTCTTGCGCGTCCTTCAATTATTTTTTGTTTAGGTTTAAGTTTTGTTGTGTACTTAATTCATTCATCTTACCACCGCTGTTTTCTGTGTTTTCTCGGTTATACTGCAAATGAGTCCTTTGCCTCGATGCATTCTGAGATTAAATAAAGATTAACTCCATATTCTGATATTCGGCTCCACCTGACCCACCTAATATCAATGTAGAGTCACGTGACATGGATACAGGAAGAAGAGTGAATATGCACACACCTCCTGCTGTTTGTTTGCTCTGAGCAGGGAGAGGGTAGGCCTAATCTCAGAGGTGACTGATTTACAGTTTGTTGCTGTCTCTCAAACAGCTGACAGATGGAGAATGCACCAGAGCCTCCGCCACAGTGTCGCCACTCTTAGATGCTTTGCAGTTTCTCCAGTGGCAAGAATGCAGTGGACTGCTCCTTAAATTTGATGGGAGGGTTAACGGCAACCATAAAAATGTAACAGTAGCACATACACTTTATGGTTTTGTACCTGTGATGACCATTGAACCTGCTGACATCTAAGCAGCTAAATGTAATTTAACAGAGCGGCATTAGCACTGGTTGGAACTATGAACTATAAACAAAACTACTCCAATGTGAAAGGGATCGAAAAAGTTCAACGCGCTCCCTTTTTTGTGACGAAACTGCTGTAGAGGGCATAAATTTGGCCGTATGTTCTTCGATATAAATAGTCTGTGATATTCCTGGCATGCTCACAACCTGCTGCCCATTTTTTCCCTGGCAAGGTTCCCATTTTCAGTCAGAACTTTCAGCAGCAACCATAAACCTGTTGGTGCTTTTGTTCATGGCTGAATGGAGTATTTATTTAGGTTAAAATAAATCATATTCAATTTAAATCTGGACGACAACTTTGACAAGTATCTGGTGGTCTCAGATTTGTGGTTATGCTCACCAAGCATTTCTTGCCACGGACTCCCTCCTGGTCCTTCTCAGTGCCACTCAGGTCTGCGACAGCTCTGACATTCCCCGTCTTGACGGGACTTGTTGTATAACGGACAAAAGTTCCAGTCAGACTCGGGTGGAAAGTCTGCAAAGCACCTGGTTTTCACATGGGCCACTGTTTGGGTTTTCACTTTGACTTTTCATAACAGGGACAAGGTTCAGGTCTCTGTCTGTAATGTAAAAGAAAACAGGTGAGAATGGCACCGGGACCTATTTGAAAAGACATTGAGCACTTATTAATTATGAAATATAGACATTTCCTGTCACTTCAGAGGTGCCTTGGTAAAATCATTTTACAAAAGAAACAATGGGACCCTGTACTGAAAACCATGGGACGTGTCTATGATGAAGCAGCTTGCTGTGCACATTTCTCTTTTTATTTGAACTGAGTGTATACACTTTTGTACTTTTTAAAGAAACAACCCTTTGTACTTAATTACTTATGACTGTGGCTCACGTTAAGACAAAATGCTTGATGCGTTTGGCTTTTATATGAGAGAAACAGAAAAACAGGGGGGAAAGCAACAAAATTTACAGAAGCAACCCCCCCCCAAAAAAAAAAACAAATTTAAAAACAGTATATGACAACATCCAACATGTATTCCAGTCTCGTATAACAAACGCAAAGTAAAGGAGCAGTGAAACTATTTAAACTGTTCTAAAAATCGGAACGCGTACACAGAGACTAATTTGCTCTTAATTGAGCCACAGGGCTTTTGTTTTGTCAGAGGATTTCGGGCCAAATGGAGTCAGATTCCCGCAGATCTCCTGGGATGAGAGGGCAGGGCTGGAGTCTATCAGAGCCTGGAGATCCCAGCAGTCCCCAGCTCCTAATCCCTGTCATTAACTCCACTACACAGAGAAAACTACCCTGCCTCCCAGCCCCTTCCCTCTCATCAGCCCTGTCCTTTGTCCCTTTATTTCTTCCCTCACATCCTCTCTTTCATTACTCATCTCCCGCTTCTTTATTTTCTCCTGTGTTATTGTTTCCTACGTGTTCTGTAAGGTTTCCTTCCTGATTTTCCCCTCTGCGGTGAGCCAGCGAAACATACATTTTGTCTCTTTCACCTGCACACATCTGTAAAAACGAATCTGTCACGTACTTGATATGAATAAATGTTTATTTCACATCTTATCTCCAAAACTCTGACCTATTTTTATATAAAAAACAAGTCGGGGAATTTATGCTCGCAAACAATAAAATTATTTATGTTATCCTTCAGTCATGCCAATTCCAAATAAATCGCTTTCCTTGAGCAGCTATAAAACAAAACGTCTGACAGAAGCATCTCAGTTGGAGAGGACAAACTGTCCTTTTATAGCACATCCTGTGGCGCTTGCTGTTTTGTCCATTGACACACACACAGCGTTGTGAGGAGAGGATGGGTGCGGGGGTGGTCCAGGGTCCTGAGGAGGGAGAGGGGAAACACCTTGTGACCCCCTTGTTCCTGACTAAGCTACTGGTGGTACGAGGATGGATGAGCAAAGAGTACCAGAGGACAGCTGCCTGAATTCAGGTCAAACACCGGAGTGAGCGTATGTACCGTCGAATATCATATTTACCTGCTGCAATAAAAGAGAAATATTCCTGTCAGGACGTAAATCTCTGAACGGTCGTAACTTAAATAAATGAAACTGAGCCAATAAAAACAAGCTGGTTGTTTTACGCTTCTAGCTCTATTGCATTGGATGTGTTTTTTTCTTGGCTGCGTTGAAGGATGGGAGGCTGATGAACGGCAAATAAACAGTCCGGATTGTGTTTCACGTGGCAACAATCGTGATCGACTTGCAAGCTCTGCTGTAGTTTGGCTATCACGCAGACATGTTTGGGTTTTGATATTGTTGTCAAACCCAACCGTCTTCCAGGCGCAGACAGCGCGACTTCTGCTGCAGATAAACTTTGTGCACCATTTGAGCCATCCAAGAAAAACTCGAATGCACGCACATGCTCAGGTTCCACTTTGAAAGTTGAAACGGGTAAATCTGGATATTAGTGTCTTTATACGAAATAGGAAGGTACAGGATTTTTGTCTTTGGAGTCCTCACTAAGAAAAAAAAAACAATGGAAATGTTTTGGGGGTTTTTGTGCATTTCTTTTGTGCTTTGGTTAAAAATAACAACAATCGATGTTCGTGTTTTCTGGACAAATTTAAATAAACTCCTCAACCAAAGGTCAAGAGGGTCATATGTGGTAAAACTTTTGTTTTAGTGTGTATCTATTATTTGTAGAAGAGACAGGAAGGATAAAAATTGCTAAAGAATATTCTGTTATGATGCTAGTAATGATCCTTTTGTTACCAGTAAATTAGTAGTATTACCGGTATGTTTATTATTACCATATTCACACCACTTTGAATGAGGTTTTTAAGTAAACACTAAAATGATTGACATCCGCTGGTTTAAATTAATCAGGGAAATGATGACATTTTTAAAAGCACTTCAACAAGTGCATTTCTCATTAAGAGAAAAGCGCTTACGGTGACAAAATGAAACAATAGAGCAGCCTTATCAAGCCAAACATTTCATTTGATTGGGTGGAGGTCTCTATCCAGCTCAATGGTTAAGTCGAGGGTAGACAGATGTAAGGAAAAGATAGCAGTTTCTGTTACAGCTGACGTCAAGGTTAAGGGTTTAATTACTGTAGGTACATGCAGCACAACACGCACTATTGAAAGAACAGTCCTTTCTACATTATGAGATTATGACAGACATTATGCAGCTTGGCAGTTAGGGATGTTTAAGATTTACTGCGATGAAAAAAGGTGCAAATCATCACGCAGACGCAGCAGACGCACGACAGCCCGCGATCTTCAGATAACCTGTTGTTTGGCAAGATACTGTGCCAATTAGCAAACTCCACAGCAGGAGCAGTGCCCTCGCACATTTGAGGGTGTGGCACTGGCTCCGTGGCACAGGAGTGCGACGTCGTCTGACGCAGCAGAGTCGGCACTTAGCGAGACGATGTTAAAGCTGAGCTCCTGGTAAGTTATGAGGGACGAGTTTGATGGAAACACAAATCGACGTCCAGCATCACAGCTTTTTTTTTTTTAATTCCACATAAAATGTTTTCAGCGGGAACAGTGTGGCTTTAGTGACCAAACCTGTCTGTATGTTGAAGCGACACCACACTGTGACCCCGGGCCCCCCTGCAGCCTCGGGTGCCTCGGTGTGATTTGCGGGCCTGAGGTCTGCTGTACTGGCCACAAGTCAAGGGGGTTGGGAGGGGGGGGTTTGTGTGCTGCCAACAATTTTACACTTCAAACAAGCCACGGCTCACAGACTACACCTTCAATCACTTGTCTCCTCCTACAGTCAGCTGTGACCAGACTAAAGCTGACATGTGTCCATTACGAATGTCCCCAAAGTCGCCCGTCCTCAGCGACTCCAGTGAACTCTCCGCAATGATGAATATCACGCACCCTTCCTCCCTTTTCACATGCACCAAGCATGTGAAAAATATCAGTTCTGTTGTGAAGTATAAGATAGCATCACCTTCCCAGTGCAGGGTTCCGTTTTATCCACAGGCCGCAAATTAACATTACGCTAATGGCAAGAGTGAGACAGAAGCAGTCATATCACAGCAGCGGGGTCATTACAGCAGCAGATCAAAAGCAGTCACAGATGTGGCAGTGACACATGTGTGGTCCAGGCCCGAGAAGCAAAACTCTGCCACTTACGCAGCTGTAGACTGGTGGCTATGGGAGAATAAAACATGAAACAAACCTGCTGCTTCATGTAACTGAATTGTTGTTTTGAATCACCAGATTTACCGAAGAGATTTTACGCATCGTGTTCTTGATGTTGTGGATCGTCTGCGCGATGTTTGAACGCTTTGTCTTGGCTTTTGTGTGGACTCCAGTGAGAACAGATGTTTCTGCAGCAATAGCTAATGGGAGAATAAAAAAATAAAATGTGAGTAAAACTTCACTCGCTGACCTCAGGAGCAGCAGCAGGACTTAATCTTGCCACCTATTAAGGCTATGATTAACAAGTGAGGGGGTCCTCTAAATATATCTAAAACGATGGTCTAATCTGACCATCTGTTTCTTATCTCCACTCTTTTATTTTTTAAATTTGCAAATTTATTTGTCTTAGGGATACTGGGCCTGCAAGCAGCAGGCAGCCAATCCTCTCCTTGGGGAATAAGGTAGAGGTGAGAGGTGAGACCCACCTGGTGTGAGTGTTTGCGTGGTTATCTAAGCAGTTGATAAAGTGAGTGCAGTAGGTTTTTGGCTGATTTTTTATTTATTTTTTTATTAAGTATGGGGTATTTTTAAGTATAGCCAGTCATTCCCGTGGAGAGGTAAGGTCCAGAAGCCCTTCTGTGAAGATGTAATGTGAATGTACAACAATTCATTTTAGCGTTATCTGATACAAGAAAGCAAAAGCATGCAAACCTGACCCACAGAGCAGCAGCTTTGCCCCTTTTGTCCCCTTCGTTAAAAGCATAACGAGTCGCCCTCAAATGGCACTGCCTTCGGCTCCAGCGTAAACTCACTGCAGGCTGATAGGTGTTATCTCAAGAGTCCTTCCTTTCACCAAAGACATTTCTCAGAGAGCCTTTGGAGACATTTAATCTAGTCAAGAGTTTTTTGTTTTTTTTAGCCACTCCCTGTTTTTACCACCAGGAGGCCTGTTTTTTGGGGTTTTTTTTTTTTTTTTTTTTACTATACTTGTCCATGTCCAAACTAAATCTACTGTAATGCTCAGCAGTGTTCAGACACGTCCACTCTTTGTTTTACTGAAGATAATTGCTTCTAAACTTGCTCAGAGACTCATTGCAGACCTAGGTTTGTAAGCTGTTTGAATGCAAATAGTAAGAAAAATACATCATCGTGCAGAACTTTATCTTTGGGGTCTATCTCTAGGTGTATCTTTTTACACCTTTCAAAACTTTTCCAACAATTTCCATATTGTTAGTCTGACTAAGTGCATGTGTAATACATGCAAAGCAAACCAAAAAACCCTTAAGGCTACTTCATGGGTCCCGGTATTCATTATTTAGATCATGTATAATATTCAAATGTGTTCCCTTTGATCCAGATCCATGAAAAAAAAAGATTTAGAAATAGACATTCTTAACTCAAAAACTAAAATGGTGTCAATGAGAGGTTTCCTTTTGTTTTTTGTTTCGGACTTGTCCTTTTCTCATTGAAATGAAATCCGCAGACTTGAGAATTGAATTCGCACATCCGCGGACATTTAATCTAAGCTTCACTTTGCAACCCGGCGTCGATCTAATTACGTCCCCGTTTGAAGGCAAATTGTCAAATTCTTCATATGTCTTACGCGTGGACGCTGCGGGGTTTTGAAAGCGGACCAAAAAAAACATACGTCGACCGAAGGACAGATCAACATCTTTGAACAACCCCTTGGACTGCTGTGATTGTAATGTAAAAGAGCAGCTTCAGGTGTCCAGACGTGTTCCCAACGTGGTCAGGTTTGACTTTTTTTAGAAAGAAATATTGAGTTGGCAAGAAAAAAACCTAGACAGACGTCAGCCCGCATTGTTTAGGCTATTTGATGACATTCAGACACATTTTTATACTTGGAATGATTTATGTTTTAATGAGGACAGTTGTTCTTATGAATAGGCTTTTATTATTATTATAGTAGTGTTAGGAAAGAGCTATAGATTCCCCAGTAAAATTAAATAAATGAATCAATGTAATATTCCAAATATTTGATCATATTTCTTTCTTTCTTTCTTTCTTTCTTTCTTTCTTTCTTTCTTTCTTTCTTTCTTTCTTAAATAGTTAGTGTTGCCTGTTGGCGCAACTTTTCTCTTTCTAATCAACCACTAATTTACTAAACAAACAAACTCCCTTGTAATTATTTCTCAAGTGTAACTCGTCGCCGTGTCATTGAACTGAGGCAGTGGTTGAATAACTTGTGCGACAGTCGATTGATAAAAGATGGTTAATTACGCGTCAACGGCGCCGTGTCTGGATGAGAGTTTGACCTGTAGTTGGACCGGGTTGACTTTTCGGGTCTGCTCGTCCTGCGGCCAGAGGGATGGGCTCTGCCAGAGGAGGTGAGAGAGGAGGAGGAGGAGGAGGAGGGCTGAGAGATGTTTTACTGGGGGAGTGGGAGGTGGGGGATCGTCCTGGGAGGGAACCAGGGGTGTGGAGGGCCGAGTTTAAAAAGGCAGGCAGCGTCACTCTCACGCACTATCTGCACTCTGCTTCAATTCACACCAGCAGAAACTCCGGCTCCTGTGACTTCCTGCTTTGACCCAGGCCTCTGTAGCTCTGCAGCACAAACCTTGGAACTGTACAGGACTCGGATCTTTTTTTTTTTAAGGGGAGGATTTTTTTTTTTTTTTTACAAAAAAAGATCTTTTTCCACTGCAGCAGACCTGAGCATGGAGGCCACCACTGGGGAATATGTTGATAACTATGAATACTATGATGACAATGAGACT
Source organism: Coranthus polyacanthus (assembly GCA_037367275.1). NCBI lineage: Eukaryota > Metazoa > Chordata > Actinopteri > Kurtiformes > Apogonidae > Coranthus > Coranthus polyacanthus. The sequence goes on from JAPQRN010000027.1 coordinate 14,366,779, forward strand.
GCTTGTGACTTCTCAGAGTGGGAGCCTTCTTACTCCCTCATCCCAGTCCTCTACATGCTCATCTTCATCCTGGGCCTGTCAGGTAATGGAGTGGTCATCTTCACCGTCTGGAGATCCAAATCGAAACGTCGCGCAGCAGATGTCTACATCGGCAACCTTGCTCTTGCTGACCTCACTTTTGTTATAACCTTACCTCTGTGGGCCGTGTACACAGCGCTGGGCTACCACTGGCCTTTTGGAGTGGCTCTGTGCAAGATCAGCAGCTATGTTGTTCTGGTCAACATGTACGCCAGTGTTTTCTGTCTCACCTGCCTGAGCTTTGACCGTTACCTGGCCATAGTGCACTCCCTGTCCAGCAGCAGGCTGCGCTCTCGGGGCACCATGCTGGCCTCCCTGGGTGCGATCTGGCTCCTGTCCGGCCTGCTGGCTGTGCCCACGCTGCTCTTCCGCACCACTGTGAACGACCAAAACAGCAACAGAACCACATGTGCAATGGACTTCAGCCTGGTGACCATGAACCAGAGGCATGAGTACCTCTGGATCGCTGGGCTCAGTTTGTCCTCCTCTGCCCTGGGCTTCCTTCTACCCTTCTTGGCCATGACCATCTTCTACTGCTTCATCGGCTGCACCGTCACGCGCCACTTCAACAACCTCCGCAAAGAGGACCAGAAGAAGAAGAGGTTGTTGAAGATCATCACCACGTTGGTTGTGGTGTTTGCAATCTGCTGGACGCCGTTCCACGTGCTGAAGAGCATGGACGCCCTGTCTTACCTGAACCTGGCTCCAAGCTCCTGTGGCTTCCTGCGCTTCCTGCTCCTGGCTCACCCCTACGCCACCTGCCTGGCCTACGTCAACAGCTGCCTCAACCCGTTCCTGTACGCCTTCTTTGACCTGCGCTTTCGTTCCCAGTGTCTGTGCCTGCTCAACCTGAAGAAGGCTATGCATGGCCAGATGAGCTCCATGTCATCCACACTCAGCGCCCAGACTCAGAAATCAGAAGTTCAGTCTCTGGCCACAAAGGTGTAGAAAGGAAAAAGAAAGGTGGGGCATGGCTGCCGGCCGGTCGCAGCTCTCACCACTGGAACACTTGTAAAAATACAGACTTTACGTGTCCATTGTTCAAAGCCGGTAAGAAGAGATGATGAACTCTGAAACGTTACTGCTCACAGTCATGAAATCCATTGTATGTTCCTCCTATTCTACAGCAAAAAGAGGGTGAGATACTCTGTATGTTGTGTGGATTTGAAAGCTGGAGCCAGCTGGCTGAGCTCCTCGGCTGCTTTGTTCCTTAAATTCTCAGAGAAAAAGTCTATTTTTGTGTTTTGTCCTGCTCTGTAAAGTTTGTATGATGAAAGAGGGCAGCATTTTGATTTTACCAACACACACTGATGTTGAGAAATGATGTACATGGACATCTATTTACACTGGATGAAACATAAAGCTGTACAGTATTTTCATACCATAGCTTTTTTTTTTTCCTGATCTATTGCTGTTTTGTTTTAGAAGCACTTGTTTAATGTGTGAGCAGGGAAATCAAGCAGAGTAGCGTCCTCTTAAAAGCTTGTTGTTTGTGAAGGTAGATGTCTCTGCT
>JAPQRN010000027.1:14373230-14390801 GCA_037367275.1 Coranthus polyacanthus
TGTGTGTGTGTGTGTGTGTGTTCATGTTTGTGTGCGTCTGTGTCAAACTGACCTGAAGACCATATGAAGGATGGAAATGTGTGAGGTATAGTAGCATGTGCGCTCAAATTTTTAATTTATTTTTTTGTACATGTTTATCACAGAAAATAAGCTAAGACCATTGAGTTTCAGGTAGAAAAAAAATATATATACTTGTACCCATTTTCTTTTTGTAAAATTTTGAAACACGTCAATTTGACCCAAATACAATACAAGGGTTAAATTGAACTAAAATCATATGAATACAAAAAAAAAGATCATCACGTCATTGACCCACATATAGTATTTGCTATACTATACTTGACTGTTTTTGCTTTAAATGAGTGTGATTAACGACGGTGTACTTACTGCGCTGCCCATGTTGGCCGTGGCCTCCATAGCTCTTTCCACATGTGTGGGCTTCGTGCTGAGAGCAAAGGATCTTGTCATGTGGGACACAAACTCCACAGATATGCCCACCGCCTGTTTACACAGGGAAAATGCAATTATTTCCTTTTCACGTCTACTTTTCAAACAATTAATAGTAAAAAAGGACCCGAGGTGGAAATCAAGGTTTCCGTAAAAGGCTGTAGCATAATAATATTTTCATATACTATAGTTATCACTCGAAGGTCAGATTATAGTTTTACACGTGCATATAATCATCTGCTTATCACACATTGCCTATATGGCGTGCTTTTACCGTGACCAGGTTGATAAGGGCCACTGCGTTGTAATCTATTCCCCACAGCGTCATGACACCAACGGTATCCACGATGATCATGATAATAGTGATAAGGTTGAGGAGACCGGAGCGCAGGTCCAAACCCAGCAGCAGACAGCACACGACGAAGGTCGGCAGCAGACACAGGGAGATGCTGAAGAGTCCCTCTGGCACAATGGTCAAGTACTGCTCATAAAATACATTAGTCACTCTGGAAGAAGAAAAGAAGAGGGGGGGGATAGTCAGAAACGACAGCCAGAACCACTCTATACTTCAACACCACTACATCTCAGAAGCAAATAAGCTTTAGTTCCTTTTCATATTACAATTCTTCATCCCCTTCCTGTCCAATGAAAACCACGTGTCTTCAAATGCGCTGATTTTTGAATGTTGGTCATAAACTGAAGATTGAAATGTTCCTTTATAGGATGAGAAAATTCTCCTACTTCTCAAGATAAATGAAGCCTTTAGTTCACAAAGGTGTACAAAAATGTCTTTTTTCCCGTATGAGGGAAGATGACATGAAGGCGCTTAAGAAATAAAAGAACGTACGTGTAAGGAAAGACTTCAAAGTCGGGTGAGGTTCCTTGTACTGCTCTCATGCCCATGGTGATGTTGTGAGCCAGCTCTCTGGCCTTCAGCAGCGCTGTAGTAAACTCCTGAGAGTTGGTCAGAGGTGTGTGGTAAGCCATGAACCGAGAGGCTGCAGAGCACAGGGAGACAGGGTTAGTTACTTCACCAGATCGGTTTTAATATGGGAGTAAGTTGTGTGTTTTTATATGTATGTATGTGATGACTAGCTGTGCTTTAAGTCGCAGCTATTGTGGAATCCTAACTAATAAACCAATGACTCTGAGATGAAAAGACTTCACAAATAGCTTACCTATAATTTCCCCATTGTCATCCCTCACCACAGCTGTGTCGTAGGCTCCAAGACCTCTGTTGAAATAGACAATAAGCAGTGAAAATGGTGCTTTTGATGTGATGCGTTTGTGTGCATCCGTAAATGCCACTGCGAGACACACCCTTTTGGACACTGCAGATCAGGCCTGTTACCCAAGAAGTCAGGGAGAAAGCGGTTGAATTGCGCCACACTGGGTCTCAGGACGCCATTGGGAGGAGTGTTCATACACTTGAATGGGCAGCGAAGAGTTGCTGTTTTGAAGGAGAACAAAAGAGAAGGCGTTATTGAGCTTTTGCCCATATTAGGGATATTTACAGTCGTGATAGTGTGGTAGTGCAGTGTTTTCTCACGTTCACTTGCAGGACAGAATTTTCCGAGATTCGGAGGCGTGATGTAGAGGCGACAACATCTGGATCCAGGGTTCAGCCAGTCAATGAAATCATCCACCCAAGAGTTAGCAGGGATTGCTAAGTAGGATCTGCAGATCACAGTGGAAATCGGTTAAGATCGCTGTCTTAAGGAGACTTTATCAAGGCCAGCATCAACAGTGAGTTTGTCTACACAGACAATACGAAGCTACTGCAGGCATCTTCTTTAGTTAACCATGAAGATGAATGCAATTTTACACTTTTATTTACTAATAAAAGCCCTATTAGGGTTAGGGTTAGGGTTAGCCCTTTCACGTGATACAGTGAGTTGAATTTCCCTTTTGGGAAGAACTTGACTGTTGGCCACAAAGCAGCTGATGCCAAGTCCATAATCACCCTTATCCTCAGGAAATAAAAGTGTATTGTTAATTATCATCTTTCTCATGGTCAAGACACCCTTAAGCCACATACAGCTGGTAGACGAGGAGTATTTCACTTTATAATGACTTGAATAATGTTTCCAGTTTGTCGGATGGACTGTTCCTCTTTGAAGTTTCCTCTTTGCACAGAAGACAAATATGCAGCTTTGGAAATAATTATTAAATCACCTGCGATTTTTCTATAGAAATTCAATACAACCCTTAAACGTTGATAATTTTGTTTAAAGCGAATCAAAGTGGTGACAAATGTATGAAATATTTAAACAGTAAAATGTTCCATGTTGTTCCATGTTGAGACACCATTATTATGTGCACCAGCAACATAAGGTTAAGACAGTCGCTACAAAGAGAGAGAGAGTTGCATAATGAGGAGAACCAACGTGACTCCATCAAGATCCATGAAGGAAGAAGGAAATGCATTTCAACACCACATGACAACGATTTCAATAATTACTTCCCGGTCAGAAAATTGCCTCTGTTCCTTTTTCTACATAAAAACAGAAGATTTAGGGTCATTTACAGTAGGTCCTGGGATTATCTCAGTTAAAAGTCCCCTTTATCTGCTGTTCATGTGGGTTTATCATTAACTTATGTGATTAGCCAGGCTGGTAAGTAGTGATCTTGTTAGTATGTAAGAGGTTGCTACTGTGATATCAGCAGGTTCAAGGATCTGTCATATAATGACGATTTGAAGGAGTGTTTAACTGAGCTGCGACATGCTGTTAAAACCTGGGCAGATTTGTACAACTTGCCTAAAAGGCTGCGTGTGCAGATGAGAAAACCAAAAGCGACTCACAAATCTGGGTAGTTAGTGGCATACTGGATCTTCTGGGTGAGTGAAAACTGATCACATCCCACACTGGAGCAGACTGCATTCATGCCGTCCACGGTGGTGAAGTTGAAGCCCCTTTTTGTTACAAAATAAACGGGGACTCCGACTTCAAAGTATTTGTACAGGTACTCGAAATATGTCAGCATGTAAGAGCCCTGCAAAAAGAACAGAATTAATATTTTAAGGTGACAAAAGAAAGAACTGTGCAGCTGTTCATTCTGTACATTTTTGTAATGCAATTAACTGTTACAGATGTCTGACCTTAGGCATAGCCAGCTCCTGATCCAGACCCACCGTCACATTAAACATGAGAAATAATGAACCACAGAGCATGAAGAGGAACACCAACATCTGCAAAGAGCACAGGGCACAATGCGTTTAGCACCTATTTAGTCAAAGTATGAGCTTCTTTTCCCACAGCTGGATGGTATTTCACTGATGTTATGTATGTAACCTAGTGTTATAACTGAAGAAACATCAGTAGCTTTACCACTATGAATCTGGTGTAACGGTGCAGCAGGACGGGGGCGTAGTATTTCCTCATGAAGGGCAGCAGGAAGCCCTCGTTTGGCTTGTTGGGATGCTGTGTTGACACTGTCACACAGCAGAGCAGCTCGCAGCGGTTGCTGTCTTGACGCCGGGCGTCCAGGGAAAGCAGCGCCACAAAGGCTGTCATCTGCAGGATGAAGTCCATGAGCACAGCCAGAGCAGCGTACAGAGCAAACGACTTGACTGCCGGCATGGTGGACAGGGCCCCTTGGGAGATTAATATTTCGGAATTAATGCAGCGTATAGAAAGATCACTGACCATTCAGTTTTCACTCATCTATCTGTCTATCTATCTATCTATCTTGGTAAGACTTACCTAGGAAGAAGCAGACAGACTCTGACAGACTGCACAGGAGCATGCTGGGAGCCACGTTTCCGAGGACACGACCAATGTGTTCCTCTCTCTTCTCTCCAGGCCTCCGTACATCTCTCTGTGAGGCAGAAAGGGCACAGAGACGTTACTAAAAAACGCATACGCCTTTTCAGTCCTTGTCAGTCGTGAGACAAACACACGAACACACACCTGGTACTCCAGAACAAAGATGAAGATGTTGTCAGCTCCGACAGCGAGCACCAGGAAGGGCACGACCTGCAGAATCACCAGCGAGGACGGGACGCCTATCCAGGAGTAGAAGCCCATTGAGGCCAGGACAGAACAGCCCACCACCAGGATCCCACCCAAACCCACCAGAAATTTGGAGTCCACCTGGTACAGGACAGATAAGACAGATGTGAAGAGATAAGACTCCAAGATATACATTGAACTCTGTGATATATTTTGCCTGTACTGCACATATACATGCTTCAAGATAAGCACTCCAGCTGACGAAGTCATACTACTGCACTTTCTCCTTATCGTCCACGTGAAAAGTACTGCTTTATCTCTGGCACATGCATAAACCGTTCTCTCCTTTATACTATGTCTCCTGAGGCACCTCGTGTTAAAAAGTAATATCTGAAATTCTGCATGATAATAAAGTCAGGTATCCATATCTGTAAAGTCTTACCAATATACGTTTACATGAAGAGTACTCCCCCAGTGCAACAGCGATGTAAACAAAGATGACAGCATAGCTGATCATGAAGATGGGGATATCCTCTGCTGTAGTCCGATTTATTTCATCTTCCAGGGATCTCTGTGGACGGAGGAGAGGACCGAGAAGTGATAGGGATTTTAGAAGTTAAGATAATCAGGATGTTGAAAGAGAGGCCTGTGACAGCACATCTTTATTCAGCATGGATATTGATTACTTTTTTTCTTTTCAGACACGAGATAGTTGAGAGAAAACTGGAAATAAGGGCCTACATTTTCCGCTGTTTACGTGACAGTAAACCTTCTGTGAGATCACGCAGCTTACCTCTGCCATGTATGCGAAGGTGAAGTTGGTATTCGGGTTACTCTGGTATTCTTGGACAATTTTTAGAAACTCCTTCTCCCACTGCAAAGCCACTTTGAACTTGGGGTCGGTACGAGCAAAGTTGTTGAGGGAGAACGTCAGGATGAACGCCTCTGCGTTGGTGTAGTTGTCGTCTGCAAAAGCAAGAACGTGCAACGTTGAAGCGACTGTTTGCACAGCTAAATGATATGTAATAAATGGTGCTCTCTGCCACTCACTTTGATATCCTCCCACAGCAAGGAAGGGGAAGACCGGAGCTCCGTAGTCAGCCATGCAGCTCATGCCTAAGTTGGTGATGTCTTTGAAGGAAAGGGGGGAGCTGAGAAGAGAAAAATTAAATAAGTCACAGGGCAGTTGCAGGATATTTGTTTCCAGTTTGCTTTGTAAATCCACCTGATGAGTCCTTACTTCAGGCAGTAGATGAGATGGTCTCTCCAGTCCACCTCTTTAGTCACGCCCAGCTCTGTCATGTTCACCTTAGCGTTGATGTTCTTCAAACTGTTCTGGAAGTACTGCGGCAGGCTGTTGACTGCGCAGTCCGTCACTAAAGGGTTGGATGGGTTCAGCGGTGCAAAACACACATCCTTCAGACTTGCTGTGCGGTTCAGATCGTCTGACCAGAACTCTATGTCCTAAAAAAAAAAAAAAAAAAACGGCATAAAAGATGCACCAGTGTCTCAAAACGAGTCAATGAAATGCACTGTCTCTGTTAACTGTGAGTCTGCGGCCTTTACCCGTATTCGGTTCTGGATGTCCAGCAGCTCGATGATGAGATCTTTGGACACGAGCCCGCTGAAGTTCTGCGGTCCAAACAGCAAAGAGTCATAAACGTGGCCTTTTCTGTCAGGTGCCGTCAAGATGAGCTGGTTGGTCCTGAAGAAGGGGCCAAAGTGTGCGTCGTGGAAGTCTTTCTCTTGGCGGGCCCGGCTGTTGGGAGCAGACCACAGCTCCACTGGGTCTGTAGTGAGTTGGATGTACATGAAGCCGGAGGAGAAAGCAGATACTACTAGAGCCGACAACAGGAGCACCTTGAAGAAGTGAAATACGAAGAATTAAGACACGTACATTATCTCGCTGACCAGCTGCTTTCTTCCCAATCACCGTTATCATTTTTATTTTTTTGTCAGCAATTTTGGATTGAAATTTAAGCACAGTGTTATAGGGGTGGGTCAATAATAGATCACATAATTAAGATCATAAATGTCCACGTATGCATCAGTACAAAATTAACAATGAAGACAAAGATATTAGAAAAGATGGGTATTTCATCTCCTCCATCCCAACTTATTTTGATGCTGAAAAAAACTCTAGTTGGGTGTTTTCTGCTGAGGGCCAAAGATTTTTTAAATTTTTTCAAATTCCACACATGGTGGCTTTAACTGGAAACGATAAAGCAGTTCTGTGCTGGTTCTGTTCTGGTCAAAAAACATCGTATGGAGACTAACCGTGAAGGGATAAGTTGCCATCAGGGTTCCCCAGTAGCGGAACACAGAGCTCAGGAAAGCGTGAGCAGCCAGGCTGTTCCTGTCGGCGCATGTGACCTCTGATGGATCGACGACCTGCTCAGTCACATCATTGCTGTTCTGGTCTTTGCCTTTGCCTTTTCCCTTCCCCTTTCCTTTCTCTTCGTCCTTTTTCCGAGACGCGACCCAGAAAGAGACCGTCAGGTAGAACACGAAGGCAAATACCAGGAGACACAGTAAGATGATAGAAATCACAAGGAATCCGTCCGTCCCCAGAAGTCTGAAGGGACCGGGCGGCTGGGGAGGCTTCGGCATAGCCGGGCACGCCTCCTGGCAGTCCTGGCAGGAGCAGACCTGGCCTCCCGTCGGCGTGGTCTCGTTACACTTCAGGGCGCGTCCGTTGTAGGGAATGACGCCCCGCGGCAGCCCGGCGGTGACTCCCTCGGGTATCAACTGGAAGTCGATGTCCAGCGGAGCCAGGCCATTACTGGAGTCTCCCTGGAAGTCGTACCAGCGCTGGGCGGTGCACAGCTTGGCCCCGTAGCGACCGCACATCGTGGCGATGGCGAAGCCTCCCGTGGCGGGGATCCGGACGTTTTTACAAGACTGGAAAGCGCCATCCGCAAAGGCGGTGGAGAGGAAGACCTGGTAAGCCACCACGGCCTCATTGGTCGTCCCCACATCAGAGGTGACGTTCATGACCTTGGTGACTTTGACGGACTGGCTCTGGTTGGGGCTGCAGGTGTTGATGCAGTGCAAATGGGCGAAGTTATACGCGCAGGAGGGGCATCGGACCAGCACGGCTTTGGACAGGCTCAGACTCTTTTCCAGGGACTTCAGCTGGTTGATGGAGCAGCAGGCGGCCGTGTTGCCCTCTCCACGGTCCAGCATGGGACACACCTGCAGCCGGGGTCGGACAGGTTAGTGTAGGAACTATTGAAAATTGTCTCACGGCACAACAGTAGTTTGTCAACACGGTTTATGGTTTATTTAAAAAAAAAAATAATAATAATAATAAAACTTGAATTAAGATTTGAACGTTTTGATGTGAACACAACGTGGATCGAAAGTTTTTTGATCATCACAAATCCTTAAAACATTTACAAAATGACCCGTGTTACTTCATGCATGGCTGTTTTTTTTTTTTTTATCATTTAATATTCCAGGTGTTCATTAACTTACTTGTTTTTTGGTCACAAACCATCATTTATATGTTTCCTTTCTTACTTTAAGGACAAATCAGTTTCACAGAACATTTCACTGACATAATAATAACTTTATTTTTCTAAATCACACTTGGATACATGTTTCAGCTTGACCCATGTGTGTAAGCTTAATGTAATATGTAATCAGCAATATTATTGATCGACAATTGTAATTTAATTGCATTTTTTTTTTCCCTCTGTAACTGATTATATTTATACTTTCTAAATAGCTACAAGAACAAATGTCACTTTATACGATGACACACTTTTCATAATAGGCCTTTTCTTATTTGTAATGCTTAATTCACACTTGACTCCATCACTAAGCGGGGTCAGACCTGCTTGAGTTTCCTGTAGTGTTCCCCTTTGATGAGGTTGGCACGGCTGTAGTTCAAACAGGGGACAATGGGAGTAATGAAGGTGTTGTTCTCATTCAGCAGGGGGTTCTGACCACACTCCTCGTAGAAGACGCAGTGGCCTGCCTCGTGCTGGGCTTCTAACAGGACCTGCGTTGAAAAGAAAAACCATACGTGAGCACTGGAAGAAAGGAGGAAACATGGAGGGAGGGGGGGTGGGCGACTGCTTTACATGTAAATGTGTTAGTTTTCTATTGCAACGAGTAGCACATCTGGTTCAGGTTTCTCATGCTCACCACTGTATTTTATTTTTTTTTTTTCCTATTCTATGTATTAACTCATCATGACTTTAGGTCCGTGTCCTGTCATGTCAGCTACTTAAACCACACACAACATGTTCACTTCTGTTCAAACAAAATCTAAAATGATTCAAGTGTTTATTCGTTTACAAAGAAATGAATAATCCTCCTGTGACCATGCTTACAGTCGAAAGGTTTATTCAGCCTTTCCTTAGTATTTTTGTAAAACCCTTGACAAACTCCATCATTTCACTTGGTTTTAATAATGCTATTTCTTTTCTTTATTTACACTTTTTCTACTTAAGGGTAAAGTAAAGTGTGTGGTGATTCAGATGTGAACAAACTGACTTAAAAAACGATGAGCTGAACAAAATGTTTGATTTAAAATGTCTCTTTACTTTAAAGTTTTGTACTCTTTAGATGTAATCACTACCCATATACTGCCCACGATAGGGAATAAAAATACTAATCTGGATAAACATGTTTACGCCCTCGTTATTTCTTTTTTTTTCTTGTACCTTGTTTATGAATTTATTTAAGTTCAATCTGATTGATTAGCAGATTACGGATATTTTTCAGAAATTTGAGCTGAATTTTTGAACCGCAGAAGAACTTCTCGTCTCGTTAAAGTCTAAAACTGTAACAGAGCATTTTATTTATACTGTTAAACAAAAATGAATGACATTTTGATTAGTAATTAAAACTTTCTTCTGCTTTCATAAAAATATGTGCAAGTAGTTACATTTATTAAACGTTATCACACGTAGGGTATTTTCCCCGGACGTTATTCACAGATCACATCAAGTCCTATAAAGTTTTTAATACTTAACATAAGAAATGTTGGGTTATTGCGCTGTTCACATAAGTACAGTGTGTTATCAGGTAATGGTTCCCTTTTAAAGAAACTTACCAGACAGAACAGGAAAGCGAAGAGAGCTGCCAAACGGATCATGATTCCTGAGAGTCGTTGGACAAAAAAAGAGTCAGGGTTCCTCAGGTACGATGAAACAGAGTGTATGTCGATCACTGCTGCCCGATTAAAAGATACATTAGATCGAATAGGTGAGTGAGAGGTTCTCCGTCGTGTCCTGTCCCCTCTCTCCTACTGTCTATCTGTCCGACCAACAGTGTTACAGCTGGAGAAACACCATGAATCGATGTCACCATTTCTGTGATGCCAGAAGTTTCTTATCTGGTCTGATGTGGAAACCGACCAATTGGAGCTCTGGATGATCAATTCTCTGTCTGATAATTAACATGGGAAAGATAATGATGGCGTTGCTGGGGAGATACAAACAGGTAGAAACTACAGGAGAATCCAAACTGATAACCGCACCCACTTCCTCTATTTGGTCCTAAACTTGGCAGCATATGGTCTCTGAAACACTTTAAGTTTTGTCATTTGTACTGAATAAACAGTTGAATACTTGTGGCGTGCTCTGAGGTAAACATCCGGCATGTTACGGCCTTTTATTTTTACTGCTGTAAGGGCACAGGTAAATGAGTATATATGACATTTTTAAGCCTCACAATGAACTTTAACCTATGCAAATGACATTGCTGTCTCTGTGCTATACGCTGGAGGGTCCATGCCAAGACAAGACTGATCAGTCCCCTAAAATGAATCTAAGATTAACTTTAATTAATGTCGTTATCGTATGTCAAGGTCAAAGCCGGCATAAAACAGACAACCAAGGTTCCACAGTCATGTAACAGGGGCATTGCAGCTATCAGGGCGAAGTTGCACACGTATTTCAATTTGTGATAAACAGAGATGGTTAAAAAGACAAGAAGAAATGGGCCAGATATGCTGATGTGCTTTGTTCTTTCATACGTTGATAAGCCACGCAGAATTTTGTAACCTGGCCAGCACACCCCAAACTGTTTAATGCACAATATTCATCAGTAAAAAAAGGTAAAAATCAATATTTGCACGATGTGGCAGGTTCGGTATCTGTTTATCATCAGTGTCATAATGTAGCACTGAAATGAAGCGCCGTTCTGTACCTGTTTTATCTTCTGCGTCCAAATTCATTGAAATTCTTATTCATCTCTTAATTATTACACTTTGTTTAAACAGAGTGCTCTGGCACCAGCTCTTCACGATTGCCAGTATCCATATATACAAGGAGTCATAAAGTCTTTTATGGAAAGATCATGCAAACATTTGTGTGTCTGAAAGAAATGACATCATTCATTAATGCAAATGAGCAAAAACAGTGAGCGATTAACCAGAAAGCTTGTCAGTATAGTTGTAGTTTTAAATGCATATAATGTTTCATGAAAACATCCTCTTTTTTAAAGAATGACCATATGAATTAACTGTCACCTGGTGTTTTATAAAAGTGCATTTTCAGGTACTTGAATTCAGTATTCACGATGAGGTTCATATGAATAAAGAGTGGGAGCTTTACTACCATGAGTTCCTAGTGTAAAAATAGTGAATTATGAAAGTTTTAAGCAATATCAGCAAACAATACTGCTGAGTAATTTCATTCCAAATCATTCTGAATCATTAATAACTCGATGCTTAAAAGGTGCACACAAACATGCAAAAATAAACAAACACATCATAAAGATGGGCACAATAAGCCATAATAAAATGCAATAGATAACAGGCAAGAGGTAGAGTTTTCACTAAAATGAAATGCATTTTCTGAGTCTAAACTGACGAGTAAGATCATATTTAATTCATACTAATTCTGGTTATACCACACTGTGAAAATACTCCACCTCAAATAAAAGGTCTACATTCAAAGCTTACGTAAGTAAAAGTATATCAGTATTATCAGTAAAATGGTCCCTGTATGTTTGGATTTTTCATGAGATCAGAAAAACCCTGTTTTCACTTAGTGTTTCCAGTTAATCCCATAAAGGAATTCTGCAGTGTATCATAAACAAAATCAGCACATTTGGATCGTACTTTTCACAAATTTGTACTCCGGTACAGTATTGAGTACACTAACCGTATAACACTACTTTCAGTTATTGCATTCATACATGCATGGGATATAAACACATACCTTGTGGAAACCTGCTGATTTGCTCAAAAACGTGTTGTTTGGCTCCAAACAATCACACAGAAAATACTAAACACATTTGTGCAGTTTTCTAAAAAAGCCCACTATCTGAAATTGCTGATCTCACATCCCGATAACACACACCACACCACTCTTTATGACCGAGTCCTCATGATTATCATTATTTATGGAGCTCTCGCTGCACCGGCTGGTGGAGCGAGCTGATTATCTTGACATTTTGGACTCTGATACAGGTGAAGGGTAGTTTCCTCAGAGAGGTCAGCTATCAACTGGAAACTGTCTGAGAGGATATAAAACAACCAGATGGAGATATGGAGGATCTTCCCTTATCTGCCTTCACTATTATGTTTATCAGTGTTGGTGACGAATCATATAATAGCTGGCTGTTTTGATATAAATAACAATAGGCTACTGAATTGGATTTTCTAATTTTTACGACTGTGACTAATTTTTCAACTTTTGGGTAAATATTTTACTGAGTAAATGTCCAGCCACAAGCGACACTGAGGCACGTGGAACAGCTCGTTCTCCTCTCCAACAACGCAAACTATCATGAAATAACCCTGCTCCACACACTCCACTCGTCTGCCACACGCATAGGCCTTAAGCTATTATGCAAGTCGAAACAGTTTCAGAAACCCATCGACACAGCACTTGTTTGCAAACCAGACTTTCTACAAATGGTGTTTATTTGGGTTTCATCATCATGTCAGGTCACTGGATGAGAGGTTTCCACATGAAACTCAAACACCAGAGTGTGGTGTGCAACCCCAAATAAGACTAAAATAAGACAAAAAAAAACAATGCAGGAATATTAAAAGTTTTCTTTGATTTCTTTGGAGACAGTTTGAACACAGCATGGTTCGTGTTTTGTCCGGTCATCTTCATTTCATTTGTAAAAACACACTTCCATTCCTCGCGTTCAGGCTGCAGCACATTCAAGAAAAAGTCGGAACAGGGGAAATTTAGAGCTAAAATAATGCGATTTGAAACAGGTGATTGTCGTCACGGTTTGGTGCAAAAGCAGCGTCCGTGAAAAGTCTAGTCCAGGTTATGTCCACTTCGTCAACAAATGGGTGAGAAAATGATTGAAACGTTTAATAACAATGTTCCTCAAAGAAAGATAGGAAGGGATTTGGATATTTCAGCTTCTACGGTGCAGAATAGAAATAAAAGATTCCAAGGGCCTGAAAGTATTTCAGTGTGTAAAGAGCAAGGATGCGAGTACATTTTAATATACCTGCATTATTTTTGTAATTTGCGTTTTCCATACTGTTCCAACTACCTCTTATCTGGTGTTGTAGATTAGACCGGTTCTGACGTACAGAAACTGAAGCCGGCTTTTCATACATTCGTTTTAAACTGCAGACTTTACTGACCTAAATAAAAGGATATCAAAGCACCTCGGTTTATTTAAAGGCAATACTTTCCACCACTTGTGTACTTAACAGAATAAGAAGGAATTTAATGTGTGTAGGATCCGATGAGGACAGCCATGACTCAAAAGAAATTATGCTTTTCTGTATAAACCAGAGCAATTTACAATTCAAAAAGTATCGCACAGTACAGCATCGTCACCAAAAGAGGAGACGTGACTGAAATCTGTGAAAAGCTGTTCAAATCTTCCCCTGCCTTCGACTAATTGTGACAGTGCAGGTGGAGGTGCTACATTTCTGGACGCTCATATATACTGTGGTTGTCACTGTTTAGGTATGCAGGTGTGGTTAACCCGTGTGTCACTGTAAACCGTGTGCTCATTAATGTTTGGACTGTGCTTCCCTTCATTCAGTGACACACTCTGAACCAGAGGCTGAGTCACATCTTACCGTCTGACTTTATTAAGCCTTTATGATCAGAGAGGATGTTTTTGCTTTGTCGCAGAAGGAAAAGCACAGGTGTGATTACTAACGCGTAGATGGGTTGTGGCAATTACGGCTGTGCTTCTGTCGCGTTATGACAACTTACGCGAAATATAAGTCACTACGCAAACTGACTCCCAAGTGATATTACGCCGACCGATAACACCTTTGACCCCTAAATTAAATAGCGACCACGGCTGTGCATAATGTAAAAATATTTCAGTGTAATTACGTTGTAGTATTCTTCACTTTGGACTCCGCTTGAGTTCAGGGACATTATACTGTTGGTGTGACACAACATTCAGACTAGTAATTCTGTTTCAGGCTATTGATTTGCCAATACCCTACTTTCTGTTTAATCAATAATTTAATCAGTTCCTACTGAAGAAACTGTAATGATTCACTCCGAACCAAAGAGCTGCCCTTTTATGCCATTGTATGCATGGCTTACAATTAAGCTGAATATGTCTTTTATTGAATTTAGTGTTTTTTTTTCTGAGGTGGTTTCACAGTAAAAGAGTAATTCTAATTAGACTGTATGTCCACTATAAATGAAACAAATTTCTTAGGGAATCATGAATTTATTCCAGAAAAGACAACATGTCCAGGACAAGAACATTTTCTATCCCTATGAAAAACACATTAATTAATGTGACAAATAAAGTCAAACACATGGCTTTCTTGAAGATTGACATTTTAGTACTAAAACATAATGCAAAAATACAAATAAAGAGTAAAAAAAATACATGCAACATTTCAAAGTTCAACAGTAATGGTCACTATCTGAACTTTAAAATTCAGTGAGTATGAAAAGGGAAAAGAGACACGTGGTTCAGAATCTGCGCTGCTTGTTCGGTACATAGTCCCCTGGCCCGGGAAGGCCTCTGGGGAAGCCCCCCTGTCCCCCACCGGGCATGTTGTTGTTTCCTGGCCCTGGCATGAGAGGGGCGTTCTCTGAAGCCATGCCAGGAGTACCAGAAGGACCTGAATTTCCACCCAGTGAGTTTCTGTTCATGGGCATCCCATGGCCCCCCATGTGCATTCTCATGTCTTGCTCCCTGTTTTCAGAAAAGTTGCCCCTGAAGCCCTCCTGCTGCCTCTTCATCATCTCCTCGTTGCGCATCCTGAGCTCCTCCTCTCTCCGCCGCCTTTCCTCCTCCTGGCGAAGTTCTGCCTGTTTCCTCTTCTGCACCTCCTGACTGTGGAGCTCCTCCATCCTCCTCAGCTCCTCCTGACGCCTCAGCAGATCCTGCCGCATCAGCATCACCTGGTGCTCGTGCCTGGCTGCCTCCATCTCGGCCTCCAGCTTCTCCTGAGCCTCCTTCATGTTCCGGTCCACCATTTCATACTGCTGCTTCTCCATCTCCATCAGGGCTTTCCAGCGCATGGCATATTCATACTCAAAGGAGCCTGGCTGAGCAAATCGTGGTGGTTGCTCACGCTCTTTGTGATACTGCTGGTTTTTGTTAATGAGTTTTTCTGACAGTCCTTCCTCTTCATCAAATTGTTCCATGGGCTCCACTGTAATAGGTCGAGGGAACGCCGTGAGAAGATAGGCACCATCACCACACTTATCCAAAGCCTTCCTTGCAGCTGGCTTTGAAGTGAACTCCACTATTCCTTTCCCCGTGGGCCTCCCCCGGTCATCCACTATCACTACAGCTCTTTCTATCTGACCAAACACGGCGAAGGCTTCCTCTAGCAGCTCGTTGGACACAAACTCTGGCAGATTCTTCACTGTTAAAGCTGCGCCGTGTGTTGCAAACCTCACCCGGATGGGTCTGCCTCTGAACGGAGTGTCATCCAGCTCGGCTCTGGCGATCTCTGCAATAATCCTGGTCTCCAGCCGGATGAAGCCGAAGCCCCTTTCCTTGTTGATAAAGACCTCATTGGCCTTTCCGTACTTGGAGAACAGCTTCTCCAGTTCCTCCTCGGTAACTCCGGTTGGGAGGTTTCCCACAAACAGCCTGCTCCGCTGGGTAAAGGTCTTCTCTCCCGGCTTCCTGAAGCTCTGCAGGTCCAGGGTTAAGGCCTCATTCAGGCTGGTCGGCTCGCTGGGCTCAGGCTGCTGGCCGTTGGTATTCGTTCCTCCGGGTTTTTTCTGATCTCCCGAACCGGGCTGGCGGTTGGGGCCGTGGTTCTGTTGTGGGCCTCTGTTTCCCTGCATTTTAAACAACCGAATTAAAAACCCGAAAAGACGAATTGCTGGATTAACTCTTGGGAGGCAGTGGCTCACAAAGAGCTGCGAAAATGGCGAGGCTTCGTGCTGCCGCGATGCTATTGTGACCTAAATTACACGCGACCGTGTATATAAATCCGTGACGTAATTCCTGTGCGACAGTATAGAAAAATAACGTCTTAAAATCTTAAATGTTTTACTAGCATGTATGCATTTTCACTTAAAGCGCCAATTTCTCTTAGAAGCGACGGTATAAAACGTTTTTGTACTTTTTTTTTTGATAGAACCACTTGCTCCGGTATTTAATTTTCTTGCTCAATGCAATTTCTCGCGAGAGTTCGTGACAGCGTTGAAAAAACTGGAACGAGTGATTTCGCGGGAATTGATGCATTTCCTCGCAGTAAAAGCAGCGTCGTTTTTTAATTTAACAGAATACTTAACTCTCTACGGTTGACAGTTGACGATTGCCTGTCCTTTTCAAAGGTAAGACACATTAACTATATTTTTTAAAACAGACAGGCTTTGTTTTGTAAGAGCACCACAGTAGGGTACTAGCTGTCATTAAAGTTAGGCTAAAAACCTTTTGACTTGCTAATTAGCAAACTAAACCACTTTGTGCGTACACTATAGTAATTAAGTTTGTATAACAGAAGATATATTTCTACTTCCCTCCCCTCCTCTTCACTGCAGTCATGTTTTCCCACCTAAGCGCCCTGAAGGAAGGGTCTTCCCTGCTCAGCCGCCCGGCCTCCGAGGACCAGGTGCCGGTGTTTGAGAGGGTATCTCCGGCCTACAGTCCCTGCTCTGAGCGCTACCGAGTCGGTGACCGGAGCTTCAGTCGTCAGTATGCTCATATTTATGCAGCACGGCTCATGCAGATGAGGCCCTTACTTACAGAGAGGGCTCAGCACAAGTGGGGTGAGATCAGGATGCTTCTCAGACATTATTGACGTGTTAAATATCTTCTGTTTTCTTATGACTGGTTTGTGTTTTGTCTGGCAGGATCAGATGTTGTCATCAGGAAGCTGTGTGATCTTCAGACAGGGGAGCAGTGTTGCATTGTGGGAACCTTGTTCAAGCGTATGGAGTTGCAGCCATCTATCCTGAAAGAGATCAGCGAGGAGGTTGGCAGTCTCCAAATTCACCAGCCTAATCTGAACTTTCCAGCATCCATTTAATCAGTCGCTCATATGTCCAGTATCTCATAGCTTGTGTCTGATTTTCGTTGTCCCTCAGCACAACCTCCTGCCTCAGCCTGCACGAGCCAAATTCATTAGTGAGAATGACGAGCTGATCCTGGAGGATGAGCTCCAGAGAATCAAACTGGAGGGTAAAATAGACAGAGACAAGTGTGTCACAGGTTAGGATTTTTTGAAAGTCACAACACAACACAAAACAAACAACTTTATTAATACCACCGGGGCAGTTTGCTTGGAGCAGCTTATTGTACACTGCGTACAAACATACAAACCTAAATGTGAGCAATGGAAACCATATTATCTGTAAAAATCTCTACATTAGCAACATTCTTAAACTAGGTACATATGGTACGATTTGGATAAAAGAATTTGCCAACACTGACGATGTTAAAAAATATATTTGAATCATTACATGGTTAAGACTCTGTTCCACAATATTTTTGGTTCATTAAGAGACTGTGATGGAACAAAATAGACCAGGGTTGCCAACTTTGGATACCTCACTGGTGTGAGATTTTGATGCCATGTTCGTCACCACATGTACATGCATGTGCACTGGATCCTGTGCACATATTTGGACTCAATTCACCACCAGGGTTTAGGAAAGTAGGATCGTTACATTTCAGCTCATCCTAAATGTGGAGCTTTTCCCAGTTTGTGTGATTGATTTTTTTTTTCTAAAAAAAATATGTAATAAATATTTTTCTAAAGCTATACTCTAAATACTTTTTCAGTTAT
>JAPQRN010000027.1:14390901-14408900 GCA_037367275.1 Coranthus polyacanthus
GATTGATTTTTTTTTTCTAAAAAAAATATGTAATAAATATTTTTCTAAAGCTATACTCTAAATACTTTTTCAGTTATGAATTTTTAAAAATGTGGTCCTTTTTATATAATTGTTTGGATTCTCCATACGTGTCTTTAAGCCTCACCAGTTGTATATTTTTTGCTGGATTGGATAATGAACAACTTGAATTCCTTTTAAGTTGTTGCTTCTGAATGTTTACAGTAATCCAACAAATGAAACTGATTATTTTTTTACCCAAATGAAAAATCTTTCATTTTCAAAACTCGATATCTCCACTAGTTTTCACTTTCTTGCAACTAAAATCTGATTCTGTAGTTTTACTGTAGTTCTATCAGATGTAGAATTTATTTGGTCCTGCATAAAAAAAAACTGACGCAGCTCTTGGCACAGAAAACTCACTTTTTAATTAATGGGAAACACTGGATGAACCTCATCTCTCATATGTTGTTGGATCTTTTACTGTCTGTCTCTAGGTAGTGTTATTGTAATATATGGAGCCGAAACGAATGATGGGAAGTTCACAGTGGAGGACTTTTGCACAGCCGATCTCCCCTTGCAGACCGCAAGACCTGCACTCAGCTCCGACAAGTATGTTTGTTGATGTATAGTTGAAATCCCAGCAGTAAGTATCCATAAATTCTGATCTGTTATCTAACTTTGCGCAGGTTTGTGCTCCTGGCCTCAGGACTTGGTCTCGGCAGTAGTCATGCTGACAGCATGCTGGGGCTGCAGTTGTTGGTTGACATGGTAACCGGTCAGCTAGGTGACAAGGGGGAGCAGAGCGGGGCAGCAACAATATCCAGGGTCCTACTGGCTGGGAACCTATTGAGCCAAAGCACCCAGGACAAGGATGCATCAACAAAGGTAACTGGGACTGCTTTAACCTTGACGTACATTTGTTTACATGTAAAGAAATTGTGAAGTAGCTCAATTGAATAGAAAATTCAAAAAACGTGCTGTGCTCTCTTTGTGTATGTAGCCTAAGTACCTTACCAAGAAGACTCAGGCTGGCAGCGTGGAGGCCATGCGTCTGCTGGACGAGCTGCTGCTTCAGCTGGTGGTCAGTCTTTATGCATTTTATGCATGTGCATACCTTTTTTATATACATTTAATTACATGTAAGGTTGGGAGATATGGCAATTTATGCTGTAAGGCACAATTTATACATCTGTCTTGAAACAATTAGGCAATTAATTGATTTGTCAGTGAGAATTAGTTGTTTATTTTCTGGTTTTTAATTGTAATGATTTTATGTTTCTTATACGGGTCAAAAACAGATGCAGTTAAGTGCAGCCACCTCTCGCTATGAGAAATTGTGATATTTAAAATGTTCTGTTATTTTGTAGACTGAAGAATTGATTGACCATTAGAAAAAAGGCAGATTATCAAAGAATGTGTGTAGATCATTAAGATTAGAAACCTTTAACTGAGTTAGAATCAACTGCTGTTGCTCGAGGGAAGTGTTAGAAACATCATTAGGAACTAAAGTAAGTGATAGCAGTGATAAGTGTGTCATCGACTCCTGTTGTCCAGTCGTCTGTTCCAGTGGACGTAATGCCAGGCCAGTACGACCCCACCAACTACACCCTCCCACAGCAGCCCCTCCACCGCTGCATGTTCCCTCTGTCCTCTGTGTATCCCACACTGCAGCTGGCCTCCAACCCATACCAGGCTGACGTTGACGGAGTGAGGTGAGCCATGTCGCACACTTTGCCTTTTGAGCTCAATGTAAGTGGCTGTGCAGATGTTTGACTTGTGTGTTTGTGTGTTTTGATGAAGGTTCCTGGGCACATCAGGCCAGAATGTCAGTGACATTCAGAAGTACAGCAGCATGAACAATCACCTCGAAATACTGGAGGAAACGCTGCGGCTAAGACACCTGGCCCCTACTGCACCTGATACTTTAGGTTAGTCAGACATGTTGATACACAATACAACACTAACCTTCTGGTTTATTACCAATATGTGTTACTTAAAGTGTGAACTTTTTTTCTCTGCCAGGTTGCTACCCATTTTACCAAAAAGACCCTTTCATCCTGGAAGAGTGTCCCCATGTTTACTTCAGTGGCAACGCCCCCTCCTTCGATTCCAAGCTCATCAAAGGTCTGTATGTGCTGTGTTCATGTACATTGTAAACCCTTAATACATATTGTTCATCTTTTTTTTTTAATCCTCTTTTCCTATCAGGTCCAGATGGACAAGAAGTCCTTTTGGTTACTATCCCAGAGTTCAGCAGCACCCAAACAGTGTGCCTCGTCAATTTACGCACCCTTGAATGCGAGCCAGTCAGCTTCTCTGCCTTCTCCACCGACGAGGACGAAGAGAGTGAGATGAACATCAGCCACTGAGGGTTAACATCCTCATACAAAAAGCTGACAATTCTTGGACACTACTTGTACGCATTCACACTTTTGTAGTCTTTACAGTCTTACAGATTTGGTGTCCCAGTATTCTCTTGTAACAAAAACCCAACATAATCAAAGGTGCTTAAAAAAAAAAAGACACATGCTGTTTATTAACAAGCCTTTATTTGAAAAATAACTCTACCTCAGCTGTGTCTGAGGAAACATCATGACAGAAGACTCCGTTCGTCTCCTGACTGTTACCAACTTTGAACAAATGCTTTTTACCTTCAGTGATTCTTGTTCATAGTGTAAAAAATAGCTCTGTTACAAATGAAGACACTGTAAATAATTCAACTCTTGTTGAAGTTAAAGAAAATGTCATGACGATTTTAATGTGCATCCACAATAAACATCTCTTCATGAAGCAAAAAGCATTCATAAAAAGATTGAATAACAGACCCGAACATTGCAATGTGAGCGATTTACCATTAATTAATGAGTCCATTTATGAAAAGGGACGTTTTTACAGGTGTAAGAAATAGATACATTTTCTATACATAATTAACAGTTAAATTTTAGGAACTGACTCTGAATTTCATTGCTTGGATGCCATTCAAAGAGAACTCCTCTTTTGATCAACATTGCTGTGAGCACTATAAGTAGGAGAGTGCGCTTACAGGAACAGGCCACGTGTGTTTGATTTAATAGTCATCAATCTTGTAGTCGTAATTATAATCCAGGATGGAGTCTGTGAACCCGCCAGGCGTCGAGGACTGTCCCTCCCCTATCAGCCATGAGTCGTACCAGGAAGTGGTGGTCTCTGGAGTTGTGGGAATTGTGGTTGTTGTTGGGGGTAACGTCGTCGTCGTTGATCTTAACTTCATTAATCTCATTTGGCGAAGGCGACGGAGACGAGCTATTCTGAGCCTCCTCAGTCGCTCTGGGCTGAGTCGTGAATTTGTTGAGTACCCGTTGTTGCTTCCAACCACGCGCCTGTTGCCATTAATGACTGTGGGGTACTGCACTCTGGTGTTGCCATGACTGATGAGGCGAATGGGCTTGTTGCCATGGAGGGCCATGATCTGCGGACAAGTTATGGAAGATGTTTTAACATCTCAATCTGGGGCCAAAGTGAGCAGGTCGTGTCAGTTCAGGTTGGTATTGTCTCACCTGTTTAATGCGGTCCCAGTTGGACTTGGCCAGGTTGAAGCTGCAGGCGGTCGCTCCTGATTGGTAGCCCACCACACAGAGCTTGGTCACAGGAGAGAAGCCCTCAGCTCGTGCCGTCACGCGGTACTCTCCTGGGTTCAGCAACCGCCAGTAGTCTCCTGTTGGAGCTGCAACGGCAAAGGGAGGACATGTTGATCTTAGGACAGTGGATGCAATGTTAGTTTTTTTTATTGTAAACATGTGCTTCCAATTTCCACAAGTTCCGCAGTTTTATGAGCAGTATTCTGACCTGTGGTGACGTCATGGTTTATCCCCTCCACAGAAATAGTGGCGTTTGCTATGGAGTTCCCCTGCTGATCCTTTACAATGCCTCTGATGCCACGATGCACCTTAAGAAGAAGAATACTCAGATCATTTAGAGGCTGTAAAAATACTTTAGATAGGGTAATGTTGATATTAAATAATCACTATGGCTTATTTATTTTCTGGACCCAGTATAGCTGTGTTTTTTGTTTATTTAGATCCCCGCAGCAGCAGTTATTCTTCCTGAGATCCACACAGTTTACATGATGACACAAAATACACGTTCACACCACTACTAATACACTAACATAACACATAATCACGCCCAACTACTGTAATTAAAACAACAAAATAATAGCAAGAAAAGTTGTGTGTGTGTGTGTGTGTGTGTGTGTGTGTGACTGACCTGCTCCATAAAGATGAGCATTGCCTCTCTGTTCTTCTCCCACTCATACGACAAATCACTCTGATGTGGGAACTTATCACAGCCCAGGAATATGGACAACTCAAAACAGTTGGTGTGCAGGTAGCTGAAATCGTTCATACCTGGAGAAAACAGACACGAATCTCAGAACGTGCACTGCACAAATCGCCCAGCAGGGTGTGCTATAAACACACTGCATAAACTTTAGTGGAACAAGAAGCCTACTAAAAGTATGTAAGTAATGAGTTGAGGCTGAGCTCATTTGAACTATTTTATATGCTGTTGGGTAGTTTATTTTACAGCAAAGCATCATATTCTACAAGGCCGTCATATGTTTGTAGCGTCTTTGTCCTGTGAGAACCACGTATCTCTAAAAAGTCAACTTTTCACGAGCTCAGAAGAACAGCCCTGGTTTCAGCTTTGTGATGATGCATTTTCCGGCGAATCCAAGAGGGTTTTTTAAAGAGTTTATCTAGTTTAAGAAGGAGGAGAATTAGTGGTTTTGACTTGACAGGAAAAAGCTGTAAGACAAATATAGCGGAGTAAAAAGTACAATATATGCCTCTGAGATGTAGTGGAGTAGAAGTATGAAGGTGGGAAAAAATGCAAATGCTCGAGCAAAGCACAACCTGGATTTTTGTACAGTAACTGAGTAAAAGTGACATAATACATCCACCAATGCTTACTTCCTGTGATTGGTTTCCATTTGGCTCGATTGACGATGCCGTGACCCGCTCCTGCAGTGTCTCCTTGGCAGGAGCCGTGGTAGTTGTGTGTCATGGTCAGGTGTGTGGAGGCGTAGGAGACAGCCAGCCACCTGAACAGGGACTCGTCCGCAGTCACCCGTGGCTCGTCCTCAGGCTCGACGTACTGGTAGCCAGCACTCCTTCCTCTGTCATCCTCCTCCTCCTCTCTGTGGCCGTAACCATGATTGTAGCTGTGCTCGTAGCCGTGGTCGTAACCGTGGTCGTAGCCGTGCCCCCGCCATTCCTCCTCGGGCTCTGCGTATCCCCTCCCCCTCCAGTCCTCCTCTGGCTCCTCGTGGTAGCCCCTTCCCCACTCTGTCACATCAAAGCCTTCCTCATACCTGTCCTCCTCGTACCTGCGAGGGTGATACAGATTATACAGATGAATATAACTGTTCATGAAAGGCAAAGGAAGGAGGACGACAGGTGTGGGAGATAATAAACATCATCAGAACACAGAGGCAGACGGAGTAAGCGTGTTTACTGTCTCTTCTTGCGGCTGTGGACGTTCCTCCGGCTCTCGACGGGTTTGTTGAGACGTAAACTGTCATAAGGATAAGCCACAACTCTCTCCCCGCCCTGGAAATTCGCACCCAGCACAAATGGATGGCTTTTCATCCAGGAGATTATGGCCCTGGTTTCCACAGCAATCTGGAACAAAACAAGACCAAAAGGATCACAGATATAGGAGACAATAAACCTGTGTGAAGTTAGTAAAGTGTACCTTGTATTCTTGTGTACTTTGCTGTGCAGTATCAATATTTTTGTGTAACAGAATTGTGTTCAAGTTGGTCATACTCTCTATTTTTTGTTGTCACAATGTCTATAGTGCTATCTCAGCCAGGTCACTATTGAAAGAGATTTTAATTCACTTTAATTCAGTTAAAAAAGGATATAGTAATAAAACACATGTGCAATATCAATGTTACCACGTGCAATAGTGTGTTTACTCTATTATATCTTCATCTTTTCTCATGTTATTGCTGTTTTATACTATACCTTGCTGTTTATTTTTCTTTTTTACTACAGCTGTAAGTATCTTATCTTGGTTTTTTCGATGCCACTACAGGCCGTCCATTCAGCAGCTTACTTGTTTACTGCCTTACAAAGACAACATTTACTGTCTGATTAGCTGGCTATATAACCTCATCCTTACCGAGTTGTTGGTCTCTAAGTTCTCTGGTATGGGCACATGATGATTCGGCATGAGTTTAGGCACCATGCCCTTATCTTCAGCGTCCCACAGGATGTTGTTCAGGTCTGGGAAGTTCTGGAAGATGTCGAAACCCTCCTCGGTGAAGTGGCCTGTGGTCCATCCACTGAGCTCTGATCCCTGCGGGGGAGATATTGTGTAACGGACACATGACGCCAAACATACCACCAACAAAGTGCACAATGATTCACTGGAATTTCCTCTTTTTCTCTGTTTTGTGTTTCTTTGGTATAAACACGATTTTCTCTAAAAGATCACTGACCACTTCAAAAGCTTTTTCATGTCCGTCAGGGTTGAGGGAAGGCACTAGGTGGATGCGTATTCCTTCCACCAGCTGCTGGGCTCTGGGGTTTCGGTCTTTGTACTCTTTACAGAGGTACTGCATGAGGAGCAGGATCAACTCCCGTCCCACTGCCTCGTTTCCATGGAGACCCGCCGTGAAGCGGATTTCGGGCTCTCCTGCGGAGACAGGAGTGCAAGGCTTGAGCTGGATGGCTCTTACCCGTAATCTGCTGAATTCACCTGGTGTTTATTAGGATTTACAGGACACGTGGTGGTGCCAGCGAGGTCCAACAGTCCACGCGTTAAAAATTCCAACTAATTGTCACCTCACACTGTCGGACGGTTTGAGAACAACAGCTGCTTCTGCGTTTGTGTTGACTGGAAACATGGAATAAAACTAACTACTAACTATTGATAGTGCATGAAAAATGAATCAGCAAGTTTCAACTGTAAAAAAACAGTTCTCACATTTGTATAACCACATTAATGTTGTAGTTCATTAACATGCAGCCAATATTAGATACTCTATACCTCTGGGTAGACTAGTAGCACATAATATATAAGCATAACAGGTAAAAAGTGTCTTAGAGTAAAAAGTGCAATGTTTCCATCTGAAAGTATTGGAGTAGACGTATAAAGTAGCATAACAAGGACACATTTAAGTGAAGTACAGGTATGTCAAATTTGTACTTGAGTAAATATAGTTGTAGTTACATTCCACCTCTGCCACTTTCTCACCTATTTCGTGTTCTGTGGGATTTCCAGACACGACCATAGCCATGATGTCCAGTCCCTTGGAGCTGCGGCCGAGGCTGTAGATGCTGGTGATGTTGGGACACTCGTCATTCACAGACTTCATCAGCTGAGTATGTGACAGAAAGACCATGATTAGTATGAACAATGTATGTCAATATCGCCATCCGACCTTCTCAAAGAACGTGAGAAGGTCAGAGGTCAGGTTGCACGTGCACCTGATAAGTAAGTAATGCATCGGTTTGATTTATCGTACCAACAACCATCGACGGTTGGTAAGTTGTAAAAATGGATGCTTCCGGGGAAATGTGTGAGGTTTCATTATATTTTAAGAGTTTTTTCTCACTTGAACCAAGGGTCTAAGGCCAGAGGGTGTTGTATATTGTACAGATTGTAAAGCCCTCTGAGGTGAATCCCTGATTTGTGATATTGGGCTATATAAATAAAATTGAATTGAATATTACTTGAGCGGTCCACATTGCCCTCTGGTGGTTGAATTTATAAGTCACCAAGAGAGGGCTGAACCCTAAGCTGGGGTTCTTATATGATTTACAGTGAAATAAAGTAGACTTAATTTCATGTTTACTTGTTCCTGGGAAAGTATTAGTTTTTATCTTTGGGAAAATAACTGAGGATTTCCTGCGGAAGTCAATAAGTCAGGAAAAGTACAGTTAAGCAGGGATACTCACTGCAACCATGTCTGAGTAGCTGTGATGTTTGAACTCCAAGTAATCCACTGGAGTCACTTCATTTTGTCTGTACTGGACATCGGCTGCATCTGTGAGGGAGAAATGAACAAATACATCATTACTATGTATTTTAGTGTGTGTGTGTGTGTGTGTGTGTGTGTGTGTGTGTGTGTGTGCTGTATGTGTTTATATGGGTGACGCTCACCAGGCACAGGGCAGCCCAAGACCTCCAGCCTCATGCAAAGTGAGCCGTTCCAGCTTTGTGGGATGATTCGGATGTAACGAGCCAGTACAGGTTCCGCCAACTGGTTCATCACTGGAGTGTCTTTATCACTGTTTCCAAAGAACAACTGGACAAAGAAGGGGGGAAAAAGGGCTGGGTTTTTGATTCAAATCTATCTTCATTTGAATGATGCGATATCGATCAAATCCAGACATTGATTTTTTTTAACATATGCCTTAATGGATGTTTAAAGCTTGAGCTTTAACCCTGTAAGTCACCTCTGCACTAAAGAAAGCACTTACTGGTACTTGTTGGTTATGCCAAATAAAAATTACTGAATCACTTTAATATCCAGGCAAAATCAGCATTGTAACTGAAATATCCCTAGTTGAATCAAATTGAATTGGAAATTAAATCAAACTGGGACCTTGTGAACCTTGTGAAAGGCGATACCCAGCACTTTATAATTCTTCACATCACATTTTAAACTCACCCAGTCCGCGTATCCATCATGGATGGTGGTCCATTCTCTGCTGTCATTGCTAAAAGCCAGGTAGTAGGATGTCACAAAGTCAGTCCTGAAACAAGACAAGATGTGAGCAACAGGTTCAATTCAGGAGTGGAAGTATATATCTATATATATATATCTATATATATATATATAGATATATATATATAGTGTACACATCTTTCTGTGTGTTTCGACATCTTACTCATTCAGTGAGTCTCGTCCCTGTGTTATGACCCCTGTGAACTCTGTTTCCCTACGTGCATCAAGCTCAAACCAGTGGATCCTATCCTCTCCGTTTGCACACCACGCGCCGCCTTTCATGTTATCTTCATCGTCTGAGCCCTGGGAACCACAGAGACCAGAACAGATACAGCTGGGCCCTTTTATGAGGCAGATCAGATATCAACTCGTGTGCAAATGTAACATGTATGTATTGAAACATGCATTAACAAGCCATTTAATTTATACTAGATGCCATGAAAAAAAGCAGCAGCAGTATACATAATAAGGTTTATCAGTTGATTTAATAGCTACTGCAATGATGCTTAAGTTATAGGAAATCACCGTAAAACCAAAGCAGCTAATGGAAGCGACAGACTCAGCAATAACAATGATTATTTTCCAACATGTGGCTGGCAGCTAGTGTTTATTTCCAGGTTTGGCAATATATAAGTGATGGCTGCAGCAGATGGAAGTGTTAAAATCAGGGCAGCCCTGCACTGATTGTTGAGTACCTGCATGTTGAGGCGCGCCCTCTGAGGCGCGAAACGATACTGAGCCACAGAGGACGCTGAGAGCTGGTCTGGTTCGACCTTATGGGACTCCAACCCCAATGGTGGGCATTCTTCCACGGAAAGACACAGAAAGTCAGATATTAAAATCGTACAAGCTGATATTGTGTTTTGTCCTACTTGAAGAGAAGTTGTCTTACTTTTTGGCTCTTTGAAGACACGTGGTCTTTGCCTGGCCCGCTCCTCTGCCTCCTTCAGTTTCTGTGCTCTCTCTAACACAGGTCACAAAAACAGACATGATGCAGAATAAATTACTATGCACTGGCTGGATATTCCCTCTCTTCCTGCCCAAAAAGGAGTTAAGAACTCAGCATTATTCCGCAAATTTTATATGTCAAAACATCCCCCCCCCCAGAGGACCTAGAGGGCTGGAGCGTAGTGAAAACAATCCAGATGTTGTGATTTTCTCTAAAAATCCTCTATCAAATGCAGCTCACCTTGACACAGCAAGTTTACTGTCGAAAAACTGCTGAATCTCATCTTATTCTCATCCTAAGTCATATTCTGACACACTCAACTGTGCAGCCGTTATGTAGTTTGTTGCTGATTGTATGGCTGCCAGATGTCTTTTCTGACACCAGGAATGTACTGTAAACCATGTTGTATCCATATCACCCACCTTTAAATGTAAAGTACACGGACAACTGGACATGCGCATCTTTGACGCACACCGATGTCTCTGAACGCTGACACACATCTGTTTTTACGTTACACATGAGAATCGTTTCGACTTGAGCACAAAGAGAGCTGAAAAATACTTTTCACCTTAAACCCAGATAGCGCTGAACCACACACACAGGAAGTGCCCTTTTGACACCAGTCCTGACAGTGTTATATATCTTTGGCTTCGGACTCGCTTCAACCGCTAGCGAGCCTCGGGACACACAGCAGACACGTGGCAAACCAAAAAGAGCTCTGAATGTGATGTGAATACATACTCCAGGGCTTCTCTCACAGTACAACATTACAACATCTCTCCTCTTGTGTCACATCCTCTGCTTTTTAATTCGCCCCTGCTGTTTCTTTTCTTTATCACACTGATCTCGCTTCAGTCCAACTCACAAGAGATTGCTGGCCTTTTTTGTCCATTTTGTTTTGTTCAAGTTAGAACAAGCAGATATGCACCAATGTCCTACTGACATTTGTGTGAAATGTCCAAGGGAGTGAACACATTAAAGCCTAACGCTGTTATCTGTCAGTACTTTAGCACTCAGGTCACAGGCCAAGTTCTTTGCTTTGGCAACTACACTATCGTACGCTGCCTGACATGACTGTGCAGAGTTACGAGTTACGCGTTGCGTAAGAAAAAAAGTTCACATCTGGGTTGTCTTACCCCTCTCTTCCCTCTCTCTTTCCTTTGCTGCTCTCTCTCTTTCTTTTTCCATCCATTTTAAGTCTGTCTCGTCTTCTTTCCTTCCTGTGGAAACAAAGAGGAGGCTAATTAAGAGCAATTAAGGGTTTTATAATAGGGATAATAACAGTGATAAGAGTAATTCTGTGAATGTTTATTATACATACTTTTCTATATATTATATCTCATAGGCCGTATATAACATCTATAAATAGTCCATGATAGTTAAAGTTACATAAAGCAGTACACGTGCAGGGCTTTCTGGGTGTTTTGCAAGCCATAAAAATAAACAGTAAAAAGGTCACACCATTTTCAAATTTGGAAAGTTACTAATCTGAGGGTTGTTCATCCTTTTTCCTTGCTTTTTCGCTTCGTTGGCAGGAAGTCTCACTGGCCTAACCGGTGGATCTAATATAAAACATTTGGGCATGGATATGTTTTACTCGCATGCGTGGTGAGTGCGTGCGTGCACATACTCATTCCATATTCGTCATAGTCATCGTACCAGGTCCCCTCATAGGGAGGAGTGGCTGTGGGTTCGTCTGCATAAAAAAACAAAAAAAAAAACAAACATCAAGTCACATAAATTGTTCAGTCACTCACAGGCACCACTATGTTACAAGTGAGATTTTATGAGATTACAAGGTTCAATCTGCAAAAGTTTTACAGGTTATTGCAGCCTTGTTTTGGTAAAACCACAACAAATGCTTTCTATTTGGATAAATGTAAACGCTACTGCAACGCCCACTGTGTAATTAAGTTGTAAAATATTTAATTTACATTTACAAGAATCATAACAGGGCTGGCTGCAAACTGATGACAGGCCTTTTTAACTCCTCGGTTTTTGTTGACTATGCAGATCCAAGCAAACCCACCCACTCCTGTTTGCCCTGGAAAGTAGGGCAGGTTAACTCACAGATTCACTATAATGTTATTCCCATGTGTTGAATTACTCATGATCACTCATCTTCTCCCAGCCTTTAGGCACAGACGGAATGGACATTTCATCTGCATCGCAAGTCTAGAGAGATTTCTAACTAGTCTAATTGAAGTTTTGACATATTGATTGACTGGATGGATGTTAATTAAATTCCCCTCATATCAGAGTGACAGCAGTTACCTGGAAGTGTTTCTACTTTTATTTCAGGGCTGACCTCTTTACCGTCAGGGAACGGAAGGTTATCTGGAACTTCATCTGCAGAAATGGAAAAATGAAATAGAGTTTAAGAATGTCTTAAAGGTCAAACACAGGGGTATGTGTGTGTCACGCAGACTGAGAAGAAGCAGAAGAATGTAACAGAAAACGCAGGATGGGCCAGTGAGAGTGAATCAGTGGAAATGTTGGAAAAGAAGAGGTGTAGTAAGCTGGAAACATGGAGTAATGAAATGTGTTAGTCAAGTCCAGAGTGTCGCAGAGCCACACGACACATTCTTTCCAGCATCTGATTCTGTGGAAAAACTAGTTCAGTCGCTGCTCAGACCAGGTAGATGGAGACCGGAGGAGATGGTCACAATCCCACACGTTTTCAGCATGAAGTCTGAAGAATTATGGTCCATCGTAAAGGTCTGAATAATGCGTGACTATGTGAAAGCACTGCAGTAAAGAAAAGCACTGTGTTATATTTGCCGGGTTTTATTTTCCGATGTTACTTACTGTTACTGTTTCCCATCATAAAATTTGCACACAGAATTCTAGTGGCACGAAAAATAATACCAAACAGTTATCTGTACCAACATCAACGTCCAAAACCTCATTTTGGCCAAACATACTTTTCATCTCCTACTCAATCTTGCACTCTGTTTTTCTTTTTGTTGTTCCAGTTATTTTAACCACAAGGTTCATTATAGTCTCATCTGATCTTTTCGTGTTTCTCAAACTCTCACTCTACGGACATCTGCATTCAAATCAAAACACAGCAGGGGGAAGAAAGCAGAGACTCGGACATACATGTGGCATCCCAGTAATCGTCATCTGTACCGGCCTTCCCATCAACCTCGGGGGCAGGGGGCGTCGTCTCCGGCTCCTTCCAGGCGTCATAGTTATCGGTCACAGGAGCGTACGGGTCTTTCTCCTCTGGCGTCCAGTAGTCCCCGTAGGTGTCAGTCACTGGTTGGACTGGATCCGTCTCCTCTGGTTTCCAGTAGTCACCATAGGGGTCAGTCACTGGTCGGACTGGACCCGTCTCCTCTGGCTTCCAGTAGTCGTACGCGTCCGTCACGGGAGCGGCCGTGTCTCCTTCCTCCGGCTTCCAGTAGTCATATGGAAGATCTGTACTCGGGGCCTCAGGCTGAGGCTGCGATGGTGTGGGCTCAGCTTCCCAGTAATCATCTTCCGGTTTCCAGTAATCATCTGAAAAAAAGAACAGATGTAAAGGCTGACGACAGACTCAAGTTTCTGGACTGAAAACTTTTGTTTTGTCCTCAAGCGTATTTAGCAAATTTATTTTATATCACTGTGGTTTAAAAACTGAACAACATGTCCTTCCATGTCTTTTTGGTCCAGATTTGTAGGAGAAATTTGTTGGGGTAGAGTTCGGCTATTGCCACAGACATATTTTTGGACTAAAAAAGCCAGAGAGAGAGCAAATTGTGGGGAGAAATGCAGGTATTTATTTTAATTGTGCCTACACACAAAACAATTCTGGAGTAACCTGTCTCATTTTTATTACTGTTCATGCGTAACCCAAGTTTACACTATTTTGGGAAAATGTGTTGGTTTTGTGTTTAAACAAAAAGATCAAGTTTTTAGAATTACACAAAACAATTGAACAATACATTCAATAATAAAAAAGCATCAAAGCATATTTATTTTGAACGTTTTTTTCTTATTTGTCTCTTTTTCGTCCCAAGGCGTAAGTTGTTCTTTGTTGCATTCTTGTTCCATGCTCAATGTTCGCTGAATAAAATCGTTAAACGTGTACAGAGCAAAACAAGTTGTTTCTTTTTCTGCATATTGAAATGACATTTACGTAAAGACAGTTTTCTTCTGTTCGTTTTCCTGCCCAGAACTCTACACTCCAGTCCTTAATATAAGTGTCACTCACCAACGTCGGGATAGGGGTAGTCTGTGTACGGCTCTGTGGGCGGCTCAGTTGGAATCGCTAGAGGAATCAGACACAAGATCAACGACATTCAGCCACATCCAAGAGACTTCATCTCAGTTCTCTGCTCTGTCTCGTCCTCACCTGTTGTGGTGGGTGGAAGGGTCGTAGTTGTCGTCTTGTCTTTCTTCTTCTTCTTGTCACTTTTGGGCTTTTTGGTGGCGTTGGGGTCCTTGGGTTCTTTGTTCTTTTTCTTGTCCTTCTTCTTCTTTTTGCCTTCTTCTGGTGCTCTCCTCACTCTGCCTGAAATACCTGAAGGGACTGAGGAAAGCAAGAAAGAAAAGCAAGAGCAACAGAGTTTTTTTTTTTTCTCAACTCACTTCAGTTTTGGTCCATATATTAAGCACATACTACGCATTGATTAAGCCGGAGTCGGAGACTAAAAGAAAAATTCAATGAAGGTCTTCAAGTTTTTAGTGTAGAACTAGACTTAATCCTTGTCTGGGAAACAACCATTATTAGACTGAATATTGAGACATAATTCATACTTAATCCCCTTTTTTTAAACAAACTTGTCAGCTCAGTAACGCAGAAAAAGCTCAAAACAGTTCAAATTGCTCAAATATTAACTGATGAAAGCATATTTGTAGCTGTTTCCTGTGCAAAAAAATCCTCATGATTAAAAGTAACTCTCTTTTTGTTTGTGTTATGCCATTATTTCTTTGCTACAATCTCAAAATGCACCGCTGCCAGGGAAAATCCAGACAGCCACATGCATTTAGTGGTTGCTTGGGTCCATTAGTATTTCCTTCTGAAGTGCTTGCTCTTTTAATGGAAAAACGCTTCTCTCTCTTTCCATTAGTTGTGCTCCATCAACCACAATTCAGTTTTAATGACTTAAAAACTAATAAATATGTCACTATCACCTCTGGAGCATCCTACCACTAAAACAGAAACCCATCAGTGGGACTCATTAAAGAGCTGAACTGACTGATGTGTATTACATGTGAAGCTTAGTTAAAACTCCAGATAAGAGCATTCTCCCTAATGTGTCTT
Source organism: Coranthus polyacanthus (assembly GCA_037367275.1). Taxonomy (NCBI): domain Eukaryota; kingdom Metazoa; phylum Chordata; class Actinopteri; order Kurtiformes; family Apogonidae; genus Coranthus; species Coranthus polyacanthus. The sequence goes on from JAPQRN010000027.1 coordinate 14,405,821, forward strand.
CAAAATCCATCCTTCCATGGTAAATGGACACCGGAGTCACCATTAATCATGCAGGGTAACAGCAGCAGAGACAGTGGAAAAGGTCAGAGCAATAAAAATGTGTCTGCAAGATGCTCCACGCAGTGTTTTGTCTTGTCTGGTGTGAACCAAATAATTTGGTCTTGTCCGGCAGTAGTGGACAGGTGAGCACCTGGGCTTGGTTGGGTGTGACAGTTTGTGTCCAGACTACAAGTAAATACTGTGCCGTCTTTATTTGTTCACTCTTTACTTACTCTAACAGGATGTCTGTCCACTCACCCGCCTGTGCAGCCTCTTCTGTGTCTCTCTTCACCTTGCTGATGCTCCCCAGTGGGTGCTCTTGCTCACTTTCTGGGTCATCCAGGGACTCATCTCGTAGCCGATCCCCTGCCTGTCTCTCCTCTTCAGTCTGCCGGAGAGAAACTATCCCCCCAGCACTTTCCCCACCTCTGGGGATCAGCAGGCAGCACAGGGCCAGCAGCAGAGCCACAGACACAACCACAGTCTGGCTTTTCATACCTGCTGCTCTTCCAAATGCAGAATCCTTTGGTTTGCTTTGGGGTTTTTCCTCTGGAGTTTCTTACTCCTGTATCTCTGCCGTCCAGTGCTCAATCCAATTTCAGCTATGGCTTTTATCCTCTAGAAGAATTATATTTCACCCTTTCGCTCCCTGCGTCCTTCCCATGTGACTGCACTTTTACTCCAGCAGGGAAACTTCTGCAGCTCCACACATAATCGTAGCCACAGTGTGAACCCAGCTCAGACTGGGCTAGACGGAGATGGAGTGGGAGGGGGGTAGGGATAGACGGGGAGGGAAGGGAGGTGGGTAAGAGAGACAGAGTGGGAGATACAGAGCAAAGCTGCAATCTAGTAAAATGAAAAGACTGGGCTCCTAATTGCCCTGCAGCTACGGTCAGCTGAAAAAACAGTGTAAGGACAGAGGATCTCCTTCACCTGGCTGACGAGTCAGAACAGGTGCAGGGCTCAGACAGGAACCGGGGGGGGGGAGAAAGGAGGAGGATGAGGGAGGGCTGATGAGGCCTCAGACTGCAGACCTCCTGGTTAGAGAAAGAAGCCGGTGTCGGTACCTTTTCGTCTGCAGCGCCTGTGAAATTCCTCGGTGGAGATCTTTCACCCTGCAGACTCACCACAGAGTAGAACAGCGGGATAGGAGTGACTCCTAAGACACTGAATTCCAGAGGAGGAGGAGAAGGAAGGAGGGATAAAGGGGCAAGGGAAGGGATTGTGTTTGTGTTAACAAAACCAAACACCACTAATCACCAGAGAGTGGAATTCAATGAAAATGAAAACAGCCAGGCAACAGAACATAAATTCTTTTTCAGTCCAGGACTTGTTTTGGTTGGTCGATCTTTGCTTTCCATCTCATCTCTGTGGCGTTCTGTCATTCTTTCCTCAGGGTGTTGAGAAGCTTACTTTCTCCTTTCTGGAGAATAAGTTATGGTAGGCAAGGGGGCCGTGGAGGAGCTTATACAGGCCAGGAGAATTGTTTGAACAGATGACAGAATTATAACCTTGCTTTGGTGTTTTCTTTGCCATTCCCCCATCCTACTATTCCCCACTTTGCTGTTTGGAGAACCTGTCGTGCCCTTCAAAAGCTCCATACAGTATATTTTGCTGCCAATCTAGTCAAGGTATATTTGTTTGTCGTCCCTTGTCATCCAGAGCTGTCTTTCTTGAGCTGGAGGTGTTAATGGACAGACACAAAGTGCAGCATTTTCAGCTAAATCTCCAAATCTGAAAGAAAATCATTTTAATCACATATTAAAATCATTGCAATAATATAAAGTAAAACCAAAAAAAATAGGTGCAAAATGTATTTTTGCCTAAACAAAGGTGTCATGTCACTCTGCATATGTGAAAAAAAAATCCATCATCACCTGCATCTTCAGAAATTCTTCATGTCTGATTGAATCGGCGTAAACTGAAAACTGTCTAGCCCACTGAAGACCTATTAACTCTGCACATCTTCATTTACAATCACAGGAATGATTTAGCTGATGAGTTTCAGACTTAAGTTTTCAGGCAGACCACTCAAATACACCATGCACACACACACACACACACACCTGCTAAAACAACTCATATCGCAGACTGTGGGACGGAACCGTATTAACATTTTCAAAGAGTGTCAAGAAAACTGCATTGCAACGTGCAGTCATATCTGTGAAGGACATGACAGTGGCTGTGAAGAATGCTGCAGATAATACAGACTACAGTAAGGTCAAGCAAAGGCCTTGTATTTGGCAAGGCTGCAGACTCGCACACGAACAGCAGGGAGTTAGCTGGAAATGCCTTTTGCTTTTTTTTTTTTTCAAACAAGCTATTTCACAACACACACACACAGTACATGTAGTGCCTTCACGAATAAAAACAAACGAAAAGCAGTGAGAAATACTTGAATCGCTTTCATTATTTACTCCAAGACAGCGATTTCATGGAGAGCAGCCAATTCCTGATAGGAAACATCTCTTATAATAAACATAACATACGATTTAAGACATTTAATTGACTTTAGTCACTCTAATTTTGTGTAACTTTGACTTACGTAAAGCTAATAGCTTATTATATTACGAACAAGGTAAATTTGGTTGTGCGTGGGCTAATATCTACTAGCTTCACCCCTAGCAAAAGCATTTCAAAGGTGCCTCATTCGTTTAGCTTAACAATAGTCAGACAAAACATAAAGAGTAAAAGTATGAAACCAGGAGGAGCGTCATTAAGTCACCAACTCATATCCAAAACAAGCATTTAAAACAACTTGATTACATTAGCCAAAATTAGCACCACTAGCTAATTTTGACTAGCTACAGGCCGAGGAAGGCTGGAGCAGCAGAGTCTAGTTTTTGTTTTTACAGTGAGTTAAGTAAATTGCAAAAGTCTTGCTTTAATGTACTAATATCAGAATAATGAAAGACAGGGTCCAGTTTTCATTTTCACTTCTTATTTGGCCCGTTCCCAACGCAGACATGCAGGAATAACTGCATTGTTGACTGTGAGTGAGACTTCAAAGATGTTCATTTCCACGCAGGAAGATTAAATAC
>JAPQRN010000027.1:14409000-14432403 GCA_037367275.1 Coranthus polyacanthus
ACATGCAGGAATAACTGCATTGTTGACTGTGAGTGAGACTTCAAAGATGTTCATTTCCACGCAGGAAGATTAAATACACCAAAAGTCAACGAAAGATAACGAAAGACAATGAGAGATAACAGGAGATATGACGGACAGTGACCGTGAGCATTAGAGGCCTTGAGCAGCGTTTAACATTAACCGTGTAATTGGCAGCACAGACGATAAAGACGGGGACACTTTACAGACTTTCCTAAACCTGACATCACTTTTATTTTTCGTCTGTAATTCCTTCAGGTCAGCACACGCAGCGCAGTATGCATTAAGCGTTGCGTCTGTGCACACAGCCTTGAGACCGGTGTCAGCATCTACTAGGCAGGAAACAATGACATCAGAGAGAGAAAACGAGAGAAGGAGAGTTGGGGGAGGGAAGGCACTTGAGTAAGAGTGAGAGAAAAATGCTGTATTCCAGCAGGCTCACTAGGTACAAATGGAAACGGATTCATAAAACCCGACCCTGCTCTTTTCTCTTCATAATGTCTGGGAACACAGATGCCTAAACACTTAAGCAGGATACCTGACATATAACCAATGTCTGCTTAGTGGAATATTAACCCTTTATTGTGCTACAGTGACGTTAAAGTACAGTTGTGTCGTGTATTTTTCCTTTCCCTGCAGATAAAAGGATGCCGACGCGGCTATCCCATGGAGCATAACAAAATATGAGCAGATATGAGAAATCGCTCGTGGAACTGCGATTTTGACTGGGATTAGTGATAAAAAGGTAGTCCTTAGCATTTTTCCATCCTGCGTGTGCTGTGATTCAGCAGGTCCCACCGCAGCCCAGTCATCTGGCACTGTGGGACCGGAGCCATGGGTCTGATTAAGCACAGATGTAAGAACGCGGCACCAAGATTCCTTTGGAGGCATCCCAACTTCATTGACCCTGGACCAAAATCCCTCCGATCGGCGGCAGATATTTCAACATTGTTCTGGAAGGCACTTATGGAAACAAAATGGAAGCACTCCTCGAATAATTTATGATAACCGTGCCTCGACACTTTCGGAGGCATTTTTCTAAGATGACAGAAAAGCCTTGCAGAGGACTGTGAGAGTTTACACACAAGGGTCTAACATCCAGCCAAGAATTAGTGCTCCACCCTTATAAGAGATGCTCTGATTTATGAGGTTCAGCTGAAAGCAAACAGTCTGAGAGGAGGATAAATAAGATTAGACTCAACTTCAGCAGGAGCGACCTGGCTGTACTTTGACAGCAACATTTACATAATATACAAATAGAAGGAAATCTGATATGTGCAGTAACTGTATCTCCTGTTTTTCTGAGTTTGGGTGATTGTCTGTACGTCAAAGTGTTGTGCGGCGATAAAATACTTCATTTCAAATATATCCTTGGAAATTAAAATATGCAGCATCTGTAGTCAGCACTATGTTTGCTCTCATTGATCAGTTTAGTTGTGGATTTAATCAAGTGTGCACTCTAGTGGCTGAACTATAAGCTACATTAGAGGCCAAGCGGTAAATTAAGTCCATCTTGAACAAATGACACACGATCACAGTTACAAAACGGAGTATATTTAAAAATCAGTATGGCTATTAAAAAGCTTGATTATGAGCATAGTTTTCCTACAACACACGGTTGTTCCTGTTAATGGAAAACAGTGAAGTACAATGAATCCAGACTGTGCAGAACTCATCTGCCAGGCTTTTAACTAGATCTAAGAGACGTGATCGCGTCCCTCTCAGCCTCTTTAACGCTGGCCCCCGGTATGTTTTAAGATTCTGATGATTACTTTTAAGGCCCTTCTCTTCACGGTCTCGCGTTTGCAGCGAGGACCCCGAGGCTCTGGAACCGTCAGTCCGAGGAAATCAGGTCGGCTGAGGCGGTGATCTCCTTCCTGAAACATACTTTTATCGGAGAGCCTTTCTTGATTTTCCTTGAGTTTAAATTTCCTAGACCTTTTATCTCCTTCTACTGGATCTTTTAATGTTTACCCTGATGGTTTTACGACTTGTCTGTTTTATTTTGCTGCCTCTGTGAAGAACTTTAACTAAAAGTGCTCTCTAAATAAAGATGACTATTTTACTACTAACCACAATAAAACACTAGCTAGCTACTATATAAAAGTCTATATATAGTGCATATAGAATACATTTAGTATGTACTAGTACAGAACAGACATTTTTTGGCCTGTGAGCCACAATGTAATTTTCAGAAGCACCTGTTCCTGCACTTTCTGTAATAAAAGACATCTTTCCTTTTAAATGTCCAAAAAAGCATATGGATGTTCAATTACCATCATCTCTGCAAATAAATAAAAATACTGTAAAGCAGATTGAAGAGTAGTGTCCGCATTATTTGGAAATTTTATTCTAGATTTGTAATGCTCATTTTTCAAAAAAATATACTTGAAAATGTACCGTAATTTCACATAACATCAACATTTACTTTTGGCCTACAGTCCTGATTCAGATTAGTTGTTGGTCATGAGAATAAAACTGGAGCCAGCACAAGGCAGTGAAACCGTTCACAACAAAAAGTCACAGAAAATTCACTGAGACACTTTTGTTTTAAACTGCATTTATTTAGCTTTCTCCATACAATACATTTAATGTACAACAGCACATACTGTATTCTGAAATAACTCTCAGTATAAAATAGGGCTTCTACAATCAAGGTACAGTCATAAAATGCTCTGAGGGACATGACGACGACGGCAACAGTAAAACATCTTCATATAAAGCGCAGGATATTGAGAAGTGATTGTATATGCCGAGCTGCTGTAGGAAGCAGACCACACCTCTCAGAGCATCTGACATCCTGCAAGAACCCGTTTTTTCCCCCTTGGTTCTGGTTTCACAACTGAGGAGATTCAAACAATGGACAACGCATAAGAATATGATCTAGTACACTGCTGAAAATATAATTTTGGTAATATGAGAGGATAAATCAGGCCTTGTTTGGATACTGAATATATACCAAGGTCAAAGCATACACAGTATTATGACAGCTAATCAAGCCTATATCTTTACAATCATATATTGAACAGTTTGTTTGTGACTGTAGCTGTGACGATTGGATTGTTTCTGAGTGTTTTCCTGACATCAAACACTTAAAACACAGCAAAAAGTATACTGTACTATCACTGAAGCCACAAGAAACCCAGCTTAGTTCAACATGTTAAACATGAGCCAATTATAAATTGTTTTTTTTTTTTTTTTTTAAAAAGGACGTGTTATCTGCAGATGTGCATAAGAGCATGTGGGCCTATATAGTGTCTATAAATGTTTCTTTAAATAGTATACACATAACATTGACCAGCTTCTGTGTTAGTTTGCTATTACGTAGTGCTTCGGGTGTTGAATATACATTATATAACATGTCCAATTGATATGACAGAAGGCCAAGGTACAAGGAAAAATAAAAAGATAGAGTCTGACCGAGGGGCCAGAGGTCGTCTCAAACAAATGTCAGGAGAGAAAGGAGAGATTTGTCTCAAGTCTTGAGGTAAGCAATGTGTTTCAGTATAATGCCCTACAGACAATCATACAGTTACAATCATTAATTCTCTATATACAGACTTCCTGATTTACATACACTGTACTGCTCCTCAGTTTAAAATTGAATAAAACTAAATGTGAGACCATATCTGTGGTGAACTTTCTTTCTTTTTTTTTTTCTTTCAGAGCGAGGAGGGGGATCTGACTTCACCCAACCAAAGTTTCATGAGGCGGGTGATAATGAACATTATGGCTATTGAAGATGGCCTGTTTCCTCTTGCATACATCACACATACTATCAAATATCTACAACAGTGCAAATTTTCCTGATCAGTCAAAACACTTGCAAACAATTGGCAAAACTACATCAGCTCATTTGTGAAGTTATACGGTGGAGAATGGAGATCGTACGGAACAATTATCGGATGTCGACATAGAAAATTTACACGCCTGTATATTTTGATGTATACATTTCTTAGGCCTGCATGTGTTAGGGGTCACATCGAGTGTGTTTACGGTGAATGGAGGAAGTCTACTGTGGCACGGTGGCTCAAATAAAAGGAAAAAGGAAGAGAGGACCAGCCAGCGCTCTAACCTACATGGCTCCACTGGATGTAGGCACCGTTTTTCCTGTCACCTTCTCAGAAGACGAGGTTGAGCTCAATTACACGTCAAGCCTATCTCACATTTCTCCAAAACATATGTTCAACATCTGCGCCACCTAAACATGTGTCTACTGAAGGAGGCTTAATGCAAATATGAAATGAATGTGCTATAGTAGTAACAGTTTGCGCACTCATTGACACTACAGACTGTAACTGAGACATGACATCAACAAGCTTTACGAAGAGGAGGAGGCTATAAGATGCTACAGTACTAGTGCTACCTGAACATGCTACAGATTGAGACTACAACGATGGGAGACGGTTTCACATTAGCACAAAACAGGAACCAGCTTTGCTGAGGAGCTCAACCATTCGAGGCCACAGAGCCGCTGAAACCAGGTGTCTCCACAACCAACATCTGGGTTTAAAAAGAAAACGCAAACTAAGAGAATGTGTTTGTTTTGATAACTCTCGTCCTCAGAAATGTTATGTACCATTGTTAAATGACTTAAGTACCGTCTTTGCAGCTTGATGGATCAAGTACTTAGTAAAGCTGGCTTTTTGTGTGCAGAGGAAAGCACCCCATCTGTAGTCAGTTCCTGTCATACAACAACACATACACGCAATCATACAAACACACTCGCTTGCACAAGCACACAAACCCTGAAGTTAGGAACGATTTCTATCGTCACACAGCACTATCGTTTTGATTATCATTGAGTAAGAGCTGGGATTGCATACTGTACCATACGTCTCCTAGGAGAGGAACCCTTCATCAATATCAGCTCATTCAGTTCAACACACGCACACCAACACACGCAAGTCTGCACACACTGGAATAAAGTTTTTAACTAGTCAAAAAAAATTACAATCACATGCTTTATAACGGAATGTAGAGAAAGCTCATACCAGACCTTCGACTTTAGCTGGGGCCAAGTCAAGCACACAGACTCTGTTATGAAGTATTTCCGTGGCTTTAACCACAAAAAGCTGAAAAAATTCACACGGCAGAAGATTCTCAGATATTCTTCTGCACAACTCAACAGTCCTTCTCGTGGTCACTCAGCCATCAGTTTAATAACAAAGTTCTGAAGTGCTTTTATGCATAACAAAGGTTATGACAGCTATCCCTTCAGAAAGGACTAAAATATTTATTTTTAAAAGTTATTTAAAATATATTCTCCCATAATAAGTGGGAGCTGTGGACCTAGTTTATCAGAACCTGGCAACAGACACTACACGCCGCGTATGCACCACCAGCTGGCGATACCAACACATCTGGACTAAAGGTCCATTCATGTACATCTTTCACGTGACTTATGCTTCATTCATGCTCTAACAGAGAATGCAAAGTGAGCAGAGCAAGCTGCATTCAAAGCCTACTGTACTAGATTTTTAAAACAGTGTCTACTTAGATCCGAGTGAATATTTCTGCTCCACAGAGATTCTGCAACTGCCCCAGGTTTTCTATCTGCAGCTTCCCACTCATGCTGAGAGAAAACCTGCTGGTGTTTGCTCTATAGCAGGGCTTGAAACGTTACATTTTGCTCTCATCGCCATCAAGTTTTCAGACAGTTTAACAATATGCCTGACAATGCTTCCCTCAGTTTGCGTGATGGGATACTGGCATGCGTTTTTCTCCTTTGATGGAGCGGTGTCTTAGGGCGAGAGCAAACACCAAGCCTTTTAAAAAGCCACGCCATGCTCTCCTCTCCTCTCGTAATGCTAACATACCCTGGCTGACAGATACTAGGGACACGTGTGTACGTTTTGGACTTCTAGGCAGGTAGAGTTTAACCACAAGAATTTGGCAGCTATTGATTTGGCTACTAAATCCACAGAAAAGTGCAAGCGTTCACTTTTTTGTTTTGTGACATCTTGTGTTTCTGACCTGCAACAGCTCTTTATATCCGACTGTTCTAATTCTCTGTTTACAAAAAACAACAAAACAAAACAGAAAAACACAAATATAACTCGGAGAGACCCCAATCTTAATCTGATCAAAGTGCAGCACCCCAGCATCAATGGAAGGAGTGGAAGTGTTTGAAAAGGTTCAGATAGCAGGTCCTAGATCAGGGTCTGGTGGAGTTCTTCTTCTAGGTGTATAAGAGGAAGCAACTCGCACATACACTAATAGATATACTCACAAACAGGATTGCTCACATACTCATTTTCTCTCTCTCTCTCTCTCACACACGCACATTTAGACACTAGCTTAGATGAGCCTGGCCTCTCCCTCCATGTCTGGCGGTAGATCACACACTCCTGTGAAGTGCATCTCCTTTCCCTTGCTTCCGTGTCCCGTGCCGGCTCTGGCCGCTCGTTCCCCCAGGTTGGGAGAGGGCTGTTGGGCCTGAGGGTCTGGCGATGTCCCACGGGGGATGCCACCTGCCCGCCTCTCTTTCAGGAAGACCTCTAGTCGGCGCAGCATCTGCTTGGGGTTCTTTTTGGCAAACAGCTCCACTTCTGAAGGGTTAGAAAGCATAGCAACTCTGGGAGTGTTGCAACTCACGCTGTGTTGACAATCTGCATTACCATGTTTTTCCAATGTTCAGAACTGTGATTCGGGTTTGAGGATTAGCTTGATTAAACATATTTGTGAACTGAGTAAGAGAGCCAGCAGAACTGCATTGGGCTACTATTTTAGTTGCCATTCTCCTCCCTTCTACTTTCAAATGGCAAGTTTTGACAACGACATATGTCTTTTAATGTGGCGTTTTCTTTTGCAGATTTAGTCATGTTAATACCACAAGCAAATGTTCCACGAAAACAACTTCTCCCCTGGCATGATTTTGTAAAGTTACTGTCACTGCGTCCTGTCCTTAGTGCAAGACAAGAGTGATTCGTTTAAAGAAATACAAATAAGCGAAACAACCCAGAGAGGGTTTTTGTCCTCACTTAGAGCAGAATCCACTATCCAGAAAGACCGTGGATTGTGACAGAGATATCTCCAGCACCGGCACAATCTTAACAAAGTGCGGAGATTGTGGAGATAATAGTTAGCTACATCCATTCACAGCAAGTTCATGTGTCTATCTGGCTGCTGATTGGTTGACTAAATGAGTACTCTCTTTACTCTTTCTCTTACTCTCTTTAAGGGAGTTTAAATCTGCTAAATTTGTCCCTAAGGCATATAAAAAAAAAAGCTAAAAGGGGTATTACTTGTCAAATCCAGAAAGAAAATCACGCCGTTGGCAACACTGTTTCAAAGGCACTAGTTATCTATTCAACTAGCCATCATGTTTACCTTTGAGTACAAATCCAGAGTCAGCGATGGTCTTCTGCTGGGTCTTCCACAGCTGGTACAGATACAGGTACGTGGCAACGTAGAACTCATTCAACACACCGACTACCTGCTGACGACGGTTGCACTCCCTGGTAACATCAAAGACAGATTTGAGTGTACCGATACTGTGCGACTTGTATTTACAAAGGACAATATTAAAAACCTGCGAGGACTCACTTGGACAAGGCTTCCTCTCTGAGTACTTGCAGAGCGATGCGGGTCATGTTGATTGACATCACACTGAATGGAAAGTTCTACACCAGAGAAAATAAACAAGGAAACTTTTGTCCACATGGAATACTTAGAGAATACAAGAGCAAGTACTGAAACACACTTTTAAACAACTTTAATGAACCCAAAGGGAAAATTCTGCTTTTTGGTCTAGTTCCCTCTGTGGGGAGGTCAGAGGTCAGGGTCAGTTTAACAGCAGCAGGCCTGGAGTGCGAGGAGTTTTAGTGTCTCTCTGAGGGACTAACAAAGTCGACCAGGAGTCTTTAAAACGCAGAAACATGAATTAACCCTCTGGTGCATAGCTGTTAAAAATTTTACATACATGCATTTGCTTACTCTAAAGTACATGAACAAACAGCTAATGCTTATACTAGATACTAGTATCTTAATACAACTCAGTGATACCTGTGTAGGGTGTTGTGAGAGCTTGTAGATGTCTCTAGCCAGTGGTAGAGTCTCTGGGTCCATAACAAAGTACAGACTATGCATCAGACCCAAGAAACCTGTGCCACGTAGGTCAGTGGCTGGGTCTGTACCTGCAGAGTTCAAAAATAAAACCAGAGAATTCATCATCACATGACGTCAGTGTATTTTTACCTGGTGTGAATACATCAGTGATTGTTAACGCCCTGTGAATAGGGTTGTGCAAAATTGAAAAATATGTATCATGTAACAATTGAAAAACTTCTGTGGCTTCATATTATGGAGTGTTGTTTATTCTGTTGTGTCACAAATCACTCTTTACGTCAATATTGTTCAGCATTTGGGCGATGCTTTGCACTCTTCTACACGGCGCGGATGCAAGCAGGAAACAATCAAACATGGAGAAGAGTGAACGTGACAAAGAACGGGGTAATTCTAAAGAAAAGGACTCCAGTCTAGACAAAACAAAGCGCTTGAATCTAAAATGGGGAGCTACTACTGTCACATGGATGTGGTTTGAGTATGAAAAGTTTGACACAGCCCACAAAACACTGTGCTTTATACATTTATTTGACTTGCCACTATAGTTTTCTATTTACCTTTTCATATTTTATAGCTTAGTATTTTTATATTTTCTTACACGCTTCATTGAAAATGTGCACAAAGGTTCTAAAGGTAGAAAAATAATTTATTTGTTGAGTGTATAATTCAAGATGTAATGAGAAAATGTGGTCAATTTATATTATATAGGCTTATACCTATGACTTTCTTTCCAAAGTGATTACCAGAGAATTAAAAGTTATGATATCATGAAATTAAAAAAGATAAATTCAACAGATGGTTCAACAATGATGAAAGCAATTTTTCCACCTTGGAGATAAGTAATGTAACAAGTTAAGCTTCACTGGCCAAACTTCTGTATTTATAGCAAAAGAGGAGCGTAACGGCGTCTTACCCTGAAAGCCGATGCTCTCCCAGTGCCCCCCATACCGAGGACAGTCTAACCTGCTGCCAATCAGCCTCTTATAAATGGTCTGAAGGACGCGCATGTGAACTGTTTGGTTGTTGTCCACTGGGCCTGCAGAAAACACACGCACGAGGCTTGTTGGAAACACTCATGAGTTTGCCAGCTGGTGGGATGATTACACAAACAGACACTCACACTGTGCGATGGCAAAGACCAGATCCCGCTCCTCCAGGAGTTCCCTGTGCAGTCGTGGGGGTCCGAAGAGGAAGTGTGTGATAGCGGCCAGACCTGTCCTGCGTATGGTTGGCTGGATGTTCTTCTACAGAGATGAGAATACAAACACAGCTTTGAAAATGTTATTACACTGTACCAAAATTGATTCAACTGGGCTTTTAGCTTAGCCAAGGAACAGGGCAAGGTTATGTTTTTTAAAGTCGTACTTGCAGTTTAATATTTAATTAACTGTGGGTAGTTTCCCAGGTGAGGTATGTGTTGAAAAGACTAGATGAGAATCTCTTAACACTAACACACTGTAAATTCTGCTCTTTTATTTTGCTTGGTTTTATTCTCCTTCTCTCCCGTCCTATCCCCCCAAACTAGATTTGTAATTGTCAATTGGTATTTGTCACATGTACATATTATCACCTTTATCTGGATTTTCAGTTAAGGAAGCCTCTACTGTTTGTCATGTCACTACAAGCTGTAAATGCAAACTTGACTTTCTCAGCTTCACAATAAAATGATTACATCAGTTCCCTTTCTCTCCCGACGTCTTTTACATTGAATCTTCTCTTGGTAGTTCTGTTTGAACAACTTATCAATGTAAAGAACAGAAAAGCAGTTATTGAGGGGGAGAAACTCAGAGACTGTAGCATGACTAGTGAGAGAATGTACATTATCTTAATTTTACCATGTGGGCCGTTACAGTGCACTTCCTTTTTCATCTATGGCCTTCATTTTTGTAAAACAGACCATGTTGTTTTTCTGCCATTAGTTAAAATCTCTGCATTATTTAAACACCAACATTTATTTAAGAATTTCTGTTATGCAGAATTCCTTACTAGCAAGTCCCCGAGGTCTGTGGTCTGGAAGTACTGCAGGGCTTCATTAAAAGAGATGAGTGGGGTCGGGTTGGAATCTTCAGTGAGCACTGGAGGACATCATAAAAAAAAAAAAAAAGAGTCATTTTTCAGCCTAGCAAATTTTAGAAAATGTATTCAGCAACATAGTAATCATCAAACAGGTGAAGCTGCGAGATGCATCTGACCTGGTTGAACACTCTCCAGGGCTTCCCATTCCTGTCTGGCCTTTTCCAACTCCTCGTTTTCATCTGTAGAGAGAAAGGCAAGATGACAAAACAAAATAATTGACTCAGTTGTGTTACTAACTCACACATAAACTTTGCCTGAAGCTCTCACAGGGGATGAGCATCCACTTAACTAAGGAGCCATAGGCTACATTCAAATGTCAGGCAAACGTGTCCCATTTTGTTCACATGTGACTCAGATCTGGGTTTTTTTTTCCATGACAACACGAACAACACAAATAACATGGAAAGGGAACTTTTCTGATTTGGGCCATTTCCATATGTGATCTTAAATCGGATAGAAATCTGATGTTTTGCAATGCAGCTACAGTCATATCACAATTCATGCAGTTTTGACATCACTCTAGATCAACAATCATGAAAAAAGTGTCTGACTCCTTCTCTTCATCCTCATTAACATTTGTTCGCAAATTTGCTGGCTTCAACTGCAAACAACTTTTTGAAACTGGACTTCAGACTTCAGTGGCCTCCATGCGTGATTTGTGTTTTTTTGTGCATGCAGGGATTTAGGGGGATCTAATAGCAAAAATGGAGTATAATATTCATAACTGTGTGTTCATTAGTGTTGCACTGCCATGTTTCTCCAGTAGCTCAGAGCTACTTGTTTTTGCATTTTATGGCGAGTGGCATCCAGTATTAAGGTGCATTGCATAACCTGCTCCTTAACTAAAAAGCCCAGAACAAAACAACCATGGGATCTAATGAGGGCCTTTCATGTTTTTTACAGTGACCACAGGAAGGGAGAGGAGTCTATTCAGTTGCTGCAACTTCATGGCTAGATGTAACTAAATATTACACACTGAAACTTCAAAAAATTATGTGAACAGCCAAACAAAAACATCAGGTCTGAGAAATAAATCCAAACTGAGCACTAAGGCTTGCAGTGTGAACGTAGCTATAATGTGTCCAACACTCATCCACTTCATTCAAAGTCATGAATCTTTCCTGTCCGATACACCTGCATCATCATGATACTCCTGAGGCCCTACGTTTCCTGTAAGCAGGCAACCTTCACTCCTGAGGGAGGCTTTACTTTTAAATGCACCCTGGTATCCAAGACACACTTACAAATTCCAGTGGGAAGAGGATATGACACAGAGAAATTGTGTGACACTCTGTTACCTGGAGGCTTCAGCTGATCCCCTCCGGCTGCCAAGGTCTGCAGAAGACCATTCTGCTTCAGTGCTGAAATCTGGAGAGCAAACATACATTGAGTTATCTTTTGTGCAAAGAAGACTGTGTTGATTAATACGAAAATGAATTTTACTTACTGGCAGAGATCTGAGTGGTGCACTGCCGTTGGTGTGGTCTTTGAGATTATGACCAATTATCAGTCCATTCATGACCTGGGCAAAATGGAATATGAAAGTATTAGAAAAAGGCTTGCAGTGTACTGTGTAAGACGTGATTTGGCAGCACATACAGGCTTATGGTTGGAGTGTCCATTGGTGATGTCTTCTAATGGTTTGCATTCACGAGACAAACCATTCAGACCCTAGCAGGAGGGAAACACAGAACAGATGCTCAAATACTTCTTAATCACTGCATGCGGAATTTAGCTCTAATATTTTGGAACTATAAGCTTCCCTGAAATGTAATACTAATGCATTAACATTAAGTATAGAAAGATATCATGAAAGGTGCAGTTACTGCTCACTTGCGTGTTCAGCTCAATCTTGACGTATTTTGCACCTAAACTAGCTACCATATCACAATGTCTTCATGATCAAAAAGAGAACTGACACTGGACAACATCCACATATGTACATATTACCCAGCAATCACCATCGCTTATCTGTATATGACGAAAATACCAAAGAACATGAGAAATTATTAATAATTATTCATTATTTTTTAGCATTTATTTGATAGTTTATATAGAATAACTATATATTTTTTCATAGATTGCTACTGAAATGGAAAAAAGGCTATATTTTCCCGAGGTGGCAACCTGAATCTCTCATAAGGGCCTGTTCTGCACCTCACAGGGCACAGTCTCTCCACGGGTCCCCCCCCCCCGATCCCTGAGGACAACCTCACTGCCTGCACTCTTTATATGTACGCTTCTATAACGCTGCATTCATTCAAGCACATTTTCTTTTTTATATGGAAGCATCTTGTGTTTGTAAACATAACCAAATTAAGGTTGCACTCCTTCGAGGAAAACTGTCCCTGCTTTGTTACACTGCATTCAGCGAGGTGGGGGACGTACATAATCTACTGTTAAGAAGCCACACTCAAGGATAGAGGCCAGGGAGCAAGAGGTAATGTTACGACTACAAAACAAAACTGGGGATAAGGGAAACGCTTTGTCAGCTGCCGCCACGGCAACATACCAAGAAAACTTGTCCAGAGATTACTGCTAAAGCAGAGGGAGAACTGTTGACCTTAAGCCTTAAGTTACACACATGTGACAGAACTGCTTAAACAAATGAGCTCTTAATTGATAGCACCAAACAACGGCGCAGTGCAGAAAGCATTTCTACACAACAGTGACAATAAAGTGGCAACGGTTGTAAAAAAAAAATATTACTTAGTTTATTTTGTTGCCCAACACTGCACATGTTGCTTTCGGTTTTAATTGTCTTAATCCGCTGTAAACCCAAACACTTGAATGCGATTAAGCAGCTAAACACTTTAAATCAAAGTGTGAAACAACATTACCTCAGTGTGGGATGTGACATCAGTGTCTTCTTCCATTGCATATGAGTGTGTTGGCTGGCAAGCGTGTTCCTGATGCTGGCCTCTAAAGGCTTCCGAAATCATGGACTGAGATGGGCTGAGGAGCTGATGAAAGGACCACCATGGTTTCTGTAGTGCACATTTGTATCTATGCTCTTCTCAGGTGTTTCCTTAAATACATTGACAAGCCAGTGTCCACAGTCACTAGTTTGATTGCACAAAAACTGTCAGTGGGAACAGACATCCATGTTGTGTAACAGTAAAGACTGTGTGGATTTTGCCAGCAGCCTGGGTTTGTTAACTACTCCGAGTCTAACCTTGACTGTCTGCGCGGAGAGGAATGTGCACGTATCAGTCTACAAGAAGTGACTGGAGGAAATGGTTCTCCATCAATACACAAGTTCCCTGGAAACCTCCCTCCTTCCTCGCCTCCACAAATCTGCTTGGCCAGTTGGTTCACTCCTCAGCCCCATCAGAGGTGCACAGAAGCTGGATAATGACATTGCTTTTCAGGGCTGGGCTCTCCTCGTTCGAGACACTTCATTACTTTGGCACACAGCACAAATCCAAAGTGCATGCAGCGCTACCAGTACGGTTGCACTTTGTTTTCATGCACCGGACTTGTGTTATGTCTTAAGCCTCACGTGAAACGGCAGCACTCGTCCAAAGTAAGAACTGTAGATGTCCAGTGAGATGTGGGTCATTGATGTATGGCCAGTCCTGAAGAGCGGTTGTCATATGTTCACAGTATCTAAAAACTAAAACAAGACAGTGATTACAAAGTTATTAATCTACTTTTATTGAAGAGGATGTAGGAGTATTTCCATGTCATGTCATGCTATGCTTATTCTCTGCTATAGTTTTAATTCATTCAGTGCAATGTAGTAACTATTAAAAAGTATAGATCAATATTTTTCACACAGAGTTCTTCCATATCTGACCTTTTAAATAATAAACTGAGCAACAGTATATGCATTGTTAAAACTGGAAATAAAATCCTAATTACACCTTAATGTTACTAAATGACATTTATTACAAATCACTTTAGTTACTTTGCAGATTCATATTATCAATATAAAATCAACTAATAATTAGGATTTATTATTACATATTAGCCAGTGGAATGTACAATAATAATAGTGTAGTAATGTACATTATTCTGAAAAGGCCATTCTGCACTTTTACTTTGGCAATTTATGTACATTTTGATGCTAACACTTTTGTGCTTTTACTTAAGTAAAGTTTTGAATGCAGGACTTTTACTTATTAGTATTTTAAGTCCCGTGTTACAGCTACTTTTACCCAAGTAACCGCTCCACCACTGTACCTGAAACACATTTTCAGAGAATGACAGATACTTTTACTTTAATAAACTGTCCACACCTCCATTGCTACTTAAATTACTGATTGGAGGAAGAAAAAAAAAAGCCAAAAACCAGTTAACTACACTGTGTTAAAAAAAAAAAAAAGCTGCAACGTGTAGCTAAAGCAGTGCAGAGTAAAGGAGTGCAGTAGTGCAGCTTTGACAGATGACAGTCGTCTACTGTAACATTGCCGCTTTGACAGCTACCGTAGCTGCCTCACGTCAGTTAGCCAGCGTTATCTCAAGCAGCCGACAAGCTAGCAATATGTCAGCTAGCAACGCCGCACAAAGACGCAGCTACAGCTTTATCGCAAACCGAGTATGCAACACCTGCGTTCACTGCATGCTAGCCAGCCACAATTCTGGGCGAATAGCGAGACGGTGTATGTCACGAATATCAAGCGCAGTTAAGTGGATAAGACCTAGCTAACGCTCGAAAAGCCAGCTGTCAGGCTAACTAACGGGCTAGCAGTAGCGCTATTGAACTGTAACGGGGATGGAGTATGTTATCAAATCCGACAGCAGATTACGGATGAAGCTTCCTTTGTGTTTAAGGTAAATTAAAAACGCTGCAAAACCTCGCATGCTGTGCCCTGTTCGAATGTGCTATATTTAAAAAAAATCTTTTTAAAAGTACCTTAGTTTCTGATTGTTTCTCCCTCCAATCTCAGCTTCCCTTCCCCCGTCCTGTGGCCACGGTAATTTCAAGTGCATCCTGGGAATTGTCGTTTCCTGCCGGACTCTCGGTTCATCCATTACGTCATTGCCTTTTCTCTCTCTCTCCGTCTCTCTCTCTCTGTGTCTCTCTCTCAATTCAGTTTTAGTTCAGTTTTTCTATTCAATATGCTTTATTGGCATGAATTTCACGATGACCAATGTTGCCAAACACCTACATAATGCGCTTAGATTTACATTACATTAGCTTGCTTTAATTTTCTGCACACTTAGCCCAAACCTTATCAATAACTTTAACCTAATTCTAACCTAACCCCAACCTTACGACATCTTAACCCCTAAGATTTATGTCATGGAAACCTGTATTTTGTCCCCACGAGGCAGCCGAGTCAGTGAACAGATTTGTGATCCCTATATTGTAGGAATTACTTACAATTGGATATTATGGCTTCACAATTTGGTGAAAAAGTCATTTTGTGATTATTGTGGACAATAGGCTGTTGTGATTTGAGTCTACTAGTTTGGTTATCAAGGAAAATGTACAGATTACTAGTCATTTTGAAATGTATTTTTTTCCAACTCAAATATGCAAACTTAAACAAGTATAAAAAATAAAAGAAATTAGCTGCTACTACTAGTGGACCTTTAAATTGCAGCCTTTTGCAATTATATGCAATAGGGCTGACCTGATTGCAATTCAATTAACTGTGTAGCAACATCGAATAGGTACTGGTTTATAAGATAATAAACTAGGAATTAAGATTAATTAGTAATTACATTGGTCACACAGATACACATTTTCTCTACTTTTGGAAGACTCAAGGTGCGTGCCATTTATAATCCACAAATGTCATTAAAAATGTCCTTTTTCTTCTTCTGTTCTAGTGGTGATATTCTGTACTGAGCAGAAGAATTTGCCTACATGTCTCCATGACACAGAAAAAAAAAAGCCAAGTTTGGAGTTGATTTTCAGTCAAGAACACACAGATGGATATTGGATGAAAAAAAAAAAAAAGATTAAATTAAGGCTGCCCTCGGTGCCAGGGATATGATATGACTGCCAGATAGTTTGTTTTGTCTTCCTGGTTTTATCACACAACTTATCTTCAGTGGCTAATTTTCCATTTCCTACCACAGAATCTCTGCTGGAATAAGATCCGCAAGTGCGACTACGGCTCCTTCGCATCTGCTTGTCTTCAGATTTGAGAGATTTCAAGCAGATGTCCGTTATTACCCTATGGGCTTTGATTCGTGGAAAAAAAAAATGTTTGTTTTACGTTATAAAAATCCCAAACGCTTTTGAACTATTTTGTTGGAGTTTGTGTTTTTTGAGAACACTGGAGTCACGCTCAACTAAACTGGACTGATTTGTCTTGGGCCTGAAAGAGTTTATGTGTGGAAAAAAAACCCCAGCTACCTTAGTTCACAGGCTGCAGTCAGTAC
Organism: Coranthus polyacanthus; assembly: GCA_037367275.1. Lineage (NCBI taxonomy): Eukaryota > Metazoa > Chordata > Actinopteri > Kurtiformes > Apogonidae > Coranthus > Coranthus polyacanthus. Next base: position 14,425,501 of record JAPQRN010000027.1, read on the forward strand.
ACTTCCCATTCAGCTAAAGAACTTCCCTCGGGCCTTAGTAGTATTTACATAATCCTAAAATAATTCAGTGCAATATCTCTCAGCCGTCTTAATCATGTGCGACACAAAGTGAGATCTCAACTGTTCGACTTAGATAATCTTGGCTCCTTTAGCCTGCGCTGCTTCCAAGAAAGTGCACCGTTACAAAACATTTTGGACCAATAGCATTCACACAAAACAGGAAAAATGTTACGCAACTGGCAATAATGGAGGACAGATTTCCTGTTTGCTATGAAATCCACCCATACTTGATCTGGGGGAATGTGCTGCTGGCTCACGCCGAATTGTTCACTGCTGGACTCCTCACACAAGTGGACAGCCAAACACCTGCTCGCTCTGGCAAACTGTCAGACTGAAAGCGCATCAAGGAACAGGAAGACGTTTTTCTCTGGAGCAGAAATTTCCTGCTCAAAGTGTATCTGACCGAGTGTATTGCGTGTGTGTTTTATGTCAATCTTTACCTCATGCGTCAGGAATAGTGTTGACTTTCTCCAAACTGTTTTTTACATTTTTTTTTGACAGCACAATAAAAGCATAAAAACATAAACGGCATTGTCGAATCGTTTATTCACTTGGCAGTCACTGTAATGTAATGCAATTGCGCGATATCAATAAATAAAACCCTGAAATGAAAGTGTAGTTTTACAGCGGAGGGAGGAACAGTATCAGGGGTTATATCACAAGGAAACAATGTGCTTTTTTTTATTACATGTTGTTTTACTGCTTGTTCTGGTTCAACATTATTTTTTGACTGAGCAGAGGTTGCTCTTCTGCCTCGGCTGAATGCACTATGCCAAAGCTCAAGAGGCGTCTTGTGTCAGCAGGTGTGAGCCATCTCCATAGAAACATTACTAGCCATCCTTTGCCTGAGGTGGTTGGCAAAGTCCACCTGCGTCTGAGAGAGCACTTTATTTATGATTGTCTTTGGGATCCAGCCCTGTATTAGACAAAGAGAGATGCTGTTAGATTAGGCCCCATGTTGTTTAGATGCTGTATTCTAACGCATGCTTAGTTACTGTCACTTTTAGTGAAAATGTGTGTATTCAGTGTGGAGAAAGTACCTTTAGATCTATATTTAGTAACCAGGTGAACTTGGTTTTGTTGGAATCTTCAGCACAGGGCTTCAAAACTATACAAGTGGGCCCATTCTCCGCTCTGGAAAATGCAATAGTCAGTGTACAGCATTAACATAAACTGCATTCAGTACATCCATCCATACTAGGGATGCACCAAAATACAGAACTCAAACATCAGTATCGGCCACTATTGACCTTGTTGACTTCCGTCTGCATATCTGAAAGATTGTTTCATAAATGTGATCAAATTTGTTCTTTCAAATACATTGACTTTAAAAACACAGATGTTCTTTGTCCCTCACACAAAAGTTGGAATAAATAACAACAAAAACAAGGTAAAAAAAAAAATGCATCCAGCCAAACTCTTATTTTAAAGAATTTCACAGACTTTCACACTTGGTGCATCCTTACCATACATTACAACGACTCACATGAACGGTAAGGTAAGCCATGCTCCCGACTCCCGACTCACCTTATCACCCCTCGCTGCTCGGGCATTTTCGGGTGCTGGGTGGACATTCCAGCCAGAAAACAGGTGGATCCTCTGCGTTTGGCGCAACGGACGCTGACAAAGTCTCTCGGTCCCACCACATTACCAGGTGTCTCTGCAGAAACCTCATGGGTTACCATTGTGTCCTGGCCAATCTTTTGAAGGATCTGTGGATTTTTTTTTTTTTTTTTTACAATATACGTATATATACATGTGTGTTTTTCTTAAATGTTACAGTAATTATCTCAAACATAAAAATATATTCCCAAAAAAAAGACCCTGCCTCTCTGTCTCACCTTGACCTGTTTGACATTTGGGTTCCACTCCCCCATTTGCTCCATATTCCCCACCAGCTCTTCATAAAGACTGTCGGGATGCTGCTCCAACATCACTTCCAACTTGAACACTTTTCCGATATCAGGAAGCACCTTACTCAGGACTTTGTCTCCATTCGCCTACGGAAGAGCATGGACAAGTACTGGAAGTATTTACGCATTTTCTTTCAAATTTGACACAGTACATTCTGGATACTCCCACATCAACTGTAGATTGTGAGGAGCCACACCTTTAATCGCATCAGTCTGGTACCAGCATCTAATTGTTTGAATGTGCAATGAATGTTTTGATTCTTCATTGAGCAATTACTCTGTGTCTCTATACTTACGGCTACGGTTTCAATGGTCCAGCCGTCCTGTTCACTGAGGATGCTGATGGCCTTCTGCAGTGCATCCTCACCTTGCTTCACATAAGATATCTCCTCCTCGTTGTAGCCCTCTTCCTCTTCAATCCGAGAACCTTGAAACAAACCGGCGAGGAATTAAAACATGCATCTGTGAGGTCTTTCACTGAGAAAGATAAACTTTTAAAAACTCACTGAGAAGAGAACTTCGTCGTCGGACTTGGCTGATCCAGTTGCTGGGACCTGGACCTGCCAGTCGGTTCAGCTCATGGTGAATGGCCACCAAAGCGTTCTTTCTCAAACCTGAGAGACAAAAAGCATGCATTTACGGCAAGGGCAACATATCAGACATTAGTCAAAGCAGTTCTTTGATTCCATCTTAAGATCGTTTTATCTGATCTGATCCTCGGCTTCAGTCATTCATTCACATTTCTAAATGTTAACTGAAAAGTAGGCCAAGGAGACACTAAATCACTCACCTGTCATGTTTCTCATATGCCGGTAGGAGATGCCAGCACACAGCTTAAAGGTTGCAGGCAGCATTTTCCCTTTTGAGATTTTGAGGCAGCTTTAAGAGAACTGTAAAAGCAACTTGATCGCAGATTCAAAACCTGGCAGAGTTGTGAATCTTCCCGAGAGAAGTGAACAAGGCGCTGAGAGTGCTGTCGAGAGGTTTTGGATTTGTGTCTGCAGACGCTTGAGCGTGTCTGTATATATAAGAGCACAGCCCACAAGGCCGCGTGTGCTATCACCACGTAGATAAACACACACATCACCTCACTTTTCACCTCGCCAAGGCTGCCTTGTGGACACGACGAGCATGTCTCAGACTCCAACAAACACTGTGTCAGATAACGTCCAGTGCCCAGGCCCACTGCATTGCTCAAGCACACATACACAAGCATTCCCACAGGCGAGAACAGCCTCTCTTCAGCAATGAGAGGTCAGTGGGAGAGATCCACTGTGACTCATCCACCTCTTCATAGTCCATTACAGCCGTAACACACACTGGGATTTAAGGTTAAATAATACCCATTCAGTTTGGCTTCTCTTTCGTTCCAACCTCTTATGATTGATATGAGTAAGAAACACAGACGTGGAGATGACCCCTAATGTTTCTGGAGACATTATATCAAGTTTTACCACCTTAATATGTCATGACCTTTCCTAATTTCAAAAGAATTGCTTATGAACTTATCTATTTTCCAGGATACATTCCAGAAAATGACATATTAAGATGTTGGCATTCATTTTTGCAGCAGCTCCTCTTCCAAATCCTGAATGTGGATTTCTGTTCTTTAAGATTTGTATCTAAGTAAAGACCTTTTTGTCATGCATTCTTGACTTAACATGTACATTGACCAAAAGTAAAGTAAAGGTAAAATGATATAAAACGCTGCATAGAGATTGATACATCAGTATTTTAAGAGACTACTCTCTGTGAGGAAAGAGTTTTCACTTTAGTGCTTCAGTGCATTTTTCAGATGAAACAGGCTTCTTCAACCACATTTAGAAATATCAAAATTTCATACATTAATGTAAAATCAATGACTAACTAAACGACTTTTCCCAGATCTAATGATTGTAGTTGTTCCCCAGTGGATTTCTTTCATAGGTTTTGTCTTGTTTTTGGGTGTTGTTTATTTATTTTCTCCTCCACTGTTTCCAAACTTTTGCACACATATATGGTAATAATAAAGGTCCAAAATGATGTGAAATTATACATTTCTTTAATAAAAAATGTAAAATTTAAATGCTGAAGGACTCGTAAACCCCAACCATGAGTCAAAGTCTCCCACAAACGTTGGTAAAATGCTGATATGAATATGAATAAACTTTAAGTGCACAAAGTGATGTCAGCATTCTTTGACAAATACGGTAAAGATAATGATCAAAAGCAATGTGAAAAGAAAGGAAAACAACTTAAACCCTCTGAAAACTGCACGTTATGTTCAGCCAACCTGCTCTTTCCAAATAAAGGTTTAAAGAGAATCCTGCAAGAGTTTAATGTCAAAAAGCAGCTCTGTAATTGTTTCCACTGTGGTCAAACTTGTCAAACGCATCACATTTCATGTAGCTAACGTCCTAACATCAGCTTCACGTTTCTGCTTCGGCCTCTCTGTCAGCGGGACTGAATCACACTCTGGAGGTTTTTCCAAACGCTTGCTTAACCGTCAAATGACACACCAAGATCTGTTAATAACATGTTTAGTCAAGCAGCTCACATGTTTTGACAACCTTGCTTACGCCGTCCAAACAAAATCCAAACTATCTAAAAGTAACATTGCTTCAGCAAGCTGCGCGTCAAACATGGGCTGAGAGTCAACAGTGCAAATGACCACAGAAAGGGAAACCTGTCAGGAGACTAGCAGGCCATCTGATTAGTGAACACGAATGAGCGCAGAAAAAACAGAAACAGATGAACGAATCCCAAAGGGGGACTGCAGTCGCCTTAACCTGTAACCTTGTGTCCCTCTGGCCGGATGGAAGAATTATCCATCAGTCCCTCTGGCCTTCGGCAGGGTGAGTCCTCTCATTTAAAATGGGAACACACAGGTCTAGGACTATCCAACCCATTACTCAGCCAAAGTGGACAGAGCAGCCCAAGTGTCTTGTACCATAAAGCTCTCTTTTCTGAGACAATGGATCCGGAGCTGAAGTGGGTCATATGCCTGTTTCAAATGGCTCCGTACTTCACAAGAGCAGCATTATGTTTTAATGAGCCTCAGTCCTGGGACAGCGTACGTTACTCCAACGTTGATCCAGGCTGAAAAGGAACGTTTTGAGAAAATGAAGACCTTTTTTTTTTTTGCTGTGAACACTGTGAGAAGTACTTTTTAAAGTGCACAAACGTTAATCAAATATAATGTACACACAGTATACTAATGTGAATTACAGTCCTGGCACGTTACCTTAAATACAGCTGTGTCAAACGTGTCTTCTGATCAGATGTATTTAAATGGTTGTTTAGGTTGGATTGAAAATAACTGTTAAAAGTTTGTATCTGTAGCTTGTTTGCAAACACCATCTTTTTATCCGCCAACAGTCTGAAGTGAGTGAGGCGTTGATGAAAGCAGGACAGTAATGCTTTATTTATGGCATAATCTGAAAACCTGGGAGGAAGCGTCAGTCTTTTTAGATCTTTGGAAGGAACGATGTATGAAATGCCGTCTTTATCTTAACGTTATGTTAACATATCATACACACATCATATAATATAACATGTAAATAACATATGTCTTATTTAGTCTAAAAATGTACCTCATATTGAATCCTGTCATAGGTGAGAATTTCCTACATCAGTTAAATTCATGAGATAATTTATGTATTAACAAATGAGGTTCACAGCATGAAATTCCCTTATTTTCCCTTATTTTGTTATTTCTTCACTGTTGTTACACTAACACATTGCATTTTATACACTGTACACCGTTTATACTGTACATATTCCCAAACAATGCATCCCTGCAACAACTTGACAAAAGTGTCTTTTGGGGTTTTGTCTGACTATTTGTCATATTATTTTGCATCCCACTGGTTCCACCTGATGGCGACTGATGGTTACTTTATTGTTTTATGAGCATAAATACGCTATATACTAGCAGGTGGTTTCTTGTGCTACTTTTTTGCCTGACGATTTGATGGATTTAATAAACTTTACAGTATAGCCCTCTTGTGATTGGTTATAGGATCATTTTATTTTATGACTAAATGGTTCCTTTTCAAGCTTCAACCTTTTTGTCAATTAATGCTACATCTGGACAATCGTCAGTCACATGGATTCACGTGAAAGTTGAGGTTAAATCCTGTCAGACTTACTGAGGAAAATGGAAAATGGTACAACATGAAACACACTGAAGAACAAAAGAAACGCAAGTTTGAGTATAGAAAGATTTATGGTCAAAATTTAACTTCAACGGGTGCAACATCTTCATTTCTTATGGCTGCTGACAATACCTCAATGTTATATTTTTATTTCAAACACATCCCTTCTGTTGTTCAGTATATAAATACATTGGTAGTATCGCAATAATGACTATTTTTGAAGTCTACCGCTCTCTGTGCATTAAGAATTACACCGGTGTGACCCATGTAGAAGCTTCGTTTCTTACGCGCATGCTGTGCGTACTCACGTAGGCTGGGAAATACCAGCACAATTTGTAATTAAATGATATCGTACAGAAGCATCTGGGTATGAACACGGCCCGTGCTCAGATAATCAGAGGAAAGTGTGAAACAAAGAGACAAACATACTGTGAAGTATTCAAACTATAGCACAGAGTTTATTGGGACTTGAAGGACACAGTGGGTTTGGCTTTCACATGCACTCAGCACTTTTCTGTACATCACATTAAGAAGGAAAAACAGAATTCCCCTCATCTACAGCCTCCTACCATCAACCTCTCTATCCCTTCCCTTTACTACTAACGAACTGTGTGAGTGTTGTGTATCTGTGTTGACGTGTCTCCCAGCGAAACAAACGGAGCATGACAGTCAGAGAATAAACAAAGTGCTGATGTCTGTGGGCATTGTCTTGGAGATCATGCTAACAAGGAGGCACTTCAGTCTGATTCAGATCTTTTTAAATATATATCAAGTATGCAGAGAAACCCCCCCCC
>JAPQRN010000027.1:14432503-14443863 GCA_037367275.1 Coranthus polyacanthus
TGTGTGTGTTTATGTCTGTGTATGTGTGTATGTTTGTGTGTGTCCCTGTGTATGCAGGTCAAACTGACCCGAAGGTCCCCATATGAAGGACGTAAACGTGTGAGGTATAGTAACATGTGTGCTCAAATTTTAATTTTTAAAATTCTTTCTGTACATGTTTATCACAGATAATAATCTAAGGCCATTGAGTTTCAGGTAGAAAAGATTTCTACTTTTTTTGTATACCCTTTTTGTTTTTGTAAAAATTTGAAACGGGTCAATTTGACCCAAATACCATACAAGGGTTATGGGGAAGTTTGGCGGCAGATTCTTTCGTGCCACTTCTTTTTCTTCTTATTGGTGGTGCTTTCAGAATCCCCCTGTGTCCCCATCTCGGTCTTGGTCCACTACACTTCCTTCTCCTGCAGAGTTCACTTTAGGTCTTCAGTGGCCTGAAGGAGAGCAGATATGTCCTTTTACCACTGGACTCGCTGGAGGTTCAGCTCCTGCTTACCTTGTCTTAGAGCAACCATGAGCTTCATTCTATTCATTCATTCTAGTAACCACAGTCCTGCATAAAACATGCCACTGCACAGGACATATACTTAGCTTTATATTTACCTGCAATCCTTGAATGAGAGAAAGATGATTTTTCCAAAGTGCAGTTTAAATTTTTTTATTTATTTATTATTATTTTAAAAATTATCTTAAAAATGTCTTAAAAAGCATTAAATGTAAGTGTCTGCAGACACCCTGATCATTTACATTTCGTATCTTGACTTTTCTTGTCTTATCATGTTCTTAAAGGTGATTTACAGCGTGTGTGATATGTTTTAGGCTAATTGCTCCCTCCGTGTCGCCATTGGATGATCATTATCACATTATCTCAGGTTCACTGGATAAGACGATTCACATCTGGGATTTGCACTTTCCAAACTGTTAAGTGGATGGACGGGCTCTCTGTCACTGGTTACACAAATGTACATAATAACTATTAGCGCTTTATCAACACTTAATAAATCGCTGCACATCACAGTTTTCAATATCCATAGTCAACAAGGCTGTTTACATATTAACAACATACACCTGTTACATATTACAGCATGTCTCCTTTGGATAAATGTATAGGAGAACTGGTTAATTCTGGACACAGGGACGGGAGCGACATGAAGGTATAATGACTGTTGAACTTGACTGTATGTTTGTGTGTTATTTGTGTGTTCATCACCTGATGTCCATATAAAGTGCTTCCTAAGAAAGAGCACATTTAGTTGGACAATGGAGCCTTGAGACGTCATCTGTACTTTCTGAGTTTCTTCTACAACACCCCCCATGCCAGAAGTCCCTTGTTAAAGACAGGTTTGGTTTGTCCGTTCTGGGCTTTTTAGTTAAGGGGATATTAACTCAGTTAAAGAGGAAGTTACCGTAGAAACATGGTGGCACAACATGGCGGACTCACTCCCTCTGTAGAAAAAAACAGCTCATTCTAACATAACGAAAGCACAATTATACACTAATGAAAACATACTGTAATTATGAATATTATAGTCTATTTCCTCATTTCCTCTACCATGTTAAAACAAAGTACAGTGAGTGCTTATATGTATATGTGTTTTTTTTAACATTTTGCTTTCCTGTGACGTGTGTCATAATCTATTTCACAAACCCTAACACTTAAGAAGCATGTGGAGGAGGACTGATGGGAGGGCAGTGTTTTACTTTAGTCCCAGCCAATGAGAGTTTTGCATGAGTGAGCCACCCTTTGCCACTAAACGCTAACACATGGGCTTCTTCTTCTTCTTCTTCTTCTTCTTCTAGAAAAATGCGGCTGTAATCCTAAACCTGTGTGGACAAACAATTGTTTCTGCCTCTTGGAGGAAGAAATGTGGATCAATTCACACATTAAAAGCTAAATCTGATTCTTACAAATGAATCACACGGCATGAAAGAGGAAGAGTTTCGTGAACTTTGTTTTAGTTTTGGCAGATCCCCTGTTATTGTACGCATCATTACCAAGAGCATCAAAATCAGTAATGGCATTAAATGTAAGAAAATGTAAAAAAAAAAATAGAACACATAATGCTTTTCAGAAAAAAAAATGTAATATTCTGTTTCTGGGCGTTCACCTTAGAATAAGCTAAGTCATAGTTTGCCCATGTACATTGTAATAGAAATGTCATTATTCATATAATTAACTTCACACTATTTGTGATTCATTGTTATTATCCTTATGTATCTGAAGTGACTGATTATTCTGCTTTCATTTATGTGTAACTGAGTTGGTTTCCAGGTGAGAGTCTGATGATAGTGATAAAAATCCTGGATACTGTCAGAAACTTTATGTCTTGTGCTGATCTTCTGTTCTTCTGCTCTTATGATTTTTTCTGTAAAATCAGTTTCTTCATGAAGGGGTGTAACTCATTGATCCAATACCCCGAAAGACATTCTACTCCTCTCGACCTCTTTCTGTTACAGATGTTTCCACAACACGCAGAATTATACAAGTAATATGATCAAACCTGCTTTGTTATTTGCTGGTAATCATTGTATAACATCAAGAGTGCACCATGCATCAGTGCTCCCCCTCCTCTTTCTCCTCCTCCCCCTCCTCACCGGTAGGCGTGGACTGGAAAACTTTCTATGTTTTTTTTTTCTTTGCTCTTTCCTTTTAAATTCAGAGGTTCATTGTAGCTTTCTCTTGGACAGTCCGGTCAGGTCAACTGGAGCAAGATGGTGAGTAACGATCGACTCGTGAATCATTCTAGATAGCTTCTCTTTACTTTTGCCCGTCATGGACACATTGTGTTTGAAACATATTTGTGAATGTATTCCAAATGGACAGTTCTGTTTATAATGACTTTTTTTTCCCCCCGCGCTGTTCGATTACAGACAACATACACAGACAAAGGTGATAAGGTAAGTTATCTAATCATATATTTTGAGCACCTGAAGAGCAGACATGTTTATTTGCTAACACAGTAAACAGATGGACAATAGTGTGAAGGAAACAACCACACACCTACACCGATACTAAGACAGAATTTACATTTTTTAATTTTCCCACCTTTCGGCTTCCATAGATTTGTTTGATTTTAAACATCACCTCATGAAGATATCCTTCATTATTATGTTAAACCGTTATCTTTCCTTGTCTTTAGCATGAGCAGGGCAGGTTCCTCTGCTTTGACCACTTAACGTTCTGGGTTGGAAACGCCAAACAGGTAAGATGATTCATAATGATGAATCACTGCCCCCATTTTTTTTTTGTGCATATTATTTTTTTGACCAACTTTTGACACAGATGGAGGGGTAGGGTATACATTCAGCCAGGCTATTGGCTCTCCAGAGGGGTGGGAGGACACAGCATGTAATACCCCTGACCATATATTTGAACTTTGAAAAGGCACAAACTAAGACAAGCCTCGCTCATCACCAGGAGAGGGCGCTGTCATACAGGCTAAAGCCAGTCAGATGCCAATCATTTTATCCTCACACTGAAATGAAGCAGTCCTTTAAAACCACTTTGCGTTCAACAGGCTGCGTCTTATTACTGTAACAAACTGGGGTTCGAGCCTTTGGCCTACCAGGGTTTGGAGACAGGCAGCCGTGAAGTGGTGTCCCATGCAGTCAAACAAGGAAAGGTAAAAAAAACCCAAAAAAACATAAGTATATGAATGGTACAAGAAATACATATCATCCCCAGGACCGCAAGATAAAAGTGTGCTGAATGTTTTAACGTTCTGTTTCACAGATCATTTATGTGTTCTCATCAGCCCTCAATCCTGGAAACAAAGGTATACAAGACTCCAACTTATGATATAATACTAATAATAACTTTTTATTTTTTACCTTTTTAAATTAATAAGGAAAGACACTGATGAGATTTCTGAAGATTTCAGTTTCTTCTTGCAGACACTTTGTAAAACCTTGCGAAGTTTTAACAGACATGCAGACGGTTTATAATAATCCATATCTTCTCTTGACTTTTGTATTGTTACGTTTGGCCTGATGAGCTCCAATAATTGTGCGGTTATTCACAGAATTATTCATCCTGATGTCTCCTCTAACAAAACACCTCTAGACAAAACCTTTTAGCGTGTACACGACTTGAAAAGTATAACATGTTAACCAAGTATTCTGATTTAGCAACTATAATTTCATATAAAAAGAAAGACGACACTGGCTGAAGAGAATGTCTTTCCTCAGAGATGGGAGATCATCTGGTCAAACATGGGGATGGAGTGAAGGACATTGCATTCACAGTGGAGGACTGTGACTTCCTAGTACAGGTGATAACGCAGGTGTCACGTTGACATATTATTTTGCATCTCCTTGCTTTATTAATAATGCACCGACATTTTCGCCCACCCACAGAAAGCCCGTGAACGAGGTGCAGTTATTGTAAAGGAGCCCCACACCTTAGAGGACAAGTTTGGTAAAGTACGGCTGGCTGTGCTGCAAACGGTAAGAAGTCAGTCGTGTTTAGTATGAACCCTTAACAAATACGTTAGAAATGTTTCAGTTAGTTCACAATCACTCAGCAGAAAATAAGTTGAGAACACTTTCACCTTCTGTTAATAACTGTATGTTTACTTTTGTGCATTATATGACTTTGTTGGTTCGTATCTGAGGTGAGATTTCTTCTGTAAACTTTCAGGGTTTTTTTTAATCTCGCCTGCGCATCCTGCTTCTTTCTGTTTTCTGTGTTTTTATACATGCAAACAGATACATGCAAATTGTGTTTTTTTCACTACAGTATGGTGACACCACGCACACATTTGTGGAGAGGACAGGATACAAAGGGTTATTTCTACCAGGCTTCCAACTCCCTCTGTTCAAAGACCCTTTGTTAGACAAACTGTGAGTATACGTACATAAGTATGACAAAGATAGTGTACGCAGAAGACTAAAAAAATAAAAAAATAATACTTCAAAAATAGTTCAGTCAGAGACATCAATTGCATATTTGTGTGATTCTCCTTCCTCGTTCTTTCCGCGCAGGCCAAGTGGAAAACTGAACTTCATTGATCACGTTGTGGGGAACCAACCAGATGACGAGATGGTCCCAGTGGTGGATTGGTAACAGACGATCATTACTAATATGTGATAACTACACACCTGTGCTCATCCTTCTGAGTGTGATGTGATTTGAAAGAAGGTCATATGTCAGGGTGTGGACGAGAGCAGGAATCTAAGGACGTTTGAGTCTTGCGTAACTCTGTTTTGGAATAAGTCAGGGATCATCGTGACTTAGCGTTTTCTTTAACACGCCTCCCACATCTGGATCTTGTTTCAACCCCATCACAAAGGCATGAGAAGGGGAGGAAAACCAGATCTCTAAATGAGCCAGCTCATTGGGTGATTCTGGGAAGAGGGGCGTGACACAGTCTGGAGGTTTTAGATGTGATGGACCTCATTAAACAGACTTGTAAATCACAAAATAAGACAAGTCATGAAAGCAGCCCACCGCTTTGTACGAGCCTGTCACTCACTCCGTGTAGAAGACTGTGTGCGCAGCGCCAGAAAAACCACCTAAAAGATTTAACATACATCTTTTGTTTGTGTCAGGTATCAGAGAAACCTTCTCTTTCACCGGTTCTGGTCGGTGGATGACAAGCAGCTCCAGACTGAGTTTAGTGCCCTGCGCTCCATTGTAGTAGCAAACTACGAGGAGACTGTGAAGATGCCCATCAACGAGCCTGCCATGGGAAAGAGAAAGTCCCAGATCCAGGCGTGTTGCATTTACTTTTACAGTTTTAATCAGAACAACCTGATCAGTTTGAAGCCAAAGAAATGCACTGGACTGATTTCTCTTGCAGTCAAAAACTAAACAAAACACTGGTTTGCTGGTTTACAGGAGTATGTGGAGTACTACGGGGGCCCAGGAGTGCAGCACATTGCCATGAACACATCAGATATCATCACTGCAGTAAGTCTATTCAATGCTTAAGTAAATAGATGCATCCAGGCGGAGGTGGAAGAAGTAGAAACAGCGGTCTAGAAAAAGTCCTCAATTGAAAATCTTCATCAGCAAAATGTACTTTACAGTGTCATTATGTAAAGTACGGATTATGCAGAATGCTTTACTTCAAAGTGCTGTATTATCATTGAATATCCTATTATTCTGTTTTCATCACTAATTAATAAAGATCATGTAACAAGCACTGTTGCAGTTCATCAATGTGGAGCCAGTTTTTATGTAAAAAGAGACAAAGAAATTGACTAAAAATGAATATTTTTCCCTCTGAAGTGTAGCAGACTTACAAAGCAGTTAAAAAATAGAAATACCAAAGTAACAGTATGCTAAAATTGTACAGTATGTGAGTAAATGTACTTTGCTACGTGCCACCCCTACATCCCCGTGGCAGTACCAGCAACACTCACCTTAAGTCTTCTATTTGCAGATCCGTAATCTAAAGGAACGTGGGATGGAGTTCATGTCTGTACCAGACACTTACTACGAGCAGCTGAGGGAGAAGCTCAAACTCTCAAAGGTCAAAGTCACAGAGGACCTGGACGCTCTGCAGGTCAGAACAAAGACCAGATTTTAACACATACGGCTCATATATCATATTTAAGGCTTATATTATTATCTCCTACTTGACCTCTGAATATATGACAGTATGGACAGGAGTATATGGAAATTCAATATGTGACATTTTCGTCTTGGATGACTCTGAGAAACAGCTTATGAGAGACACATTTTACCTTCCTTCCACACGCCCAGGAGCTGAAGATTTTGGTGGACTACGACGACAACGGCTATTTACTTCAAATCTTCACCAAACCAGTTCAGGATCGTCCCACTGTGTTTTTAGAAGTGATTCAGAGGCATAACCACCAGGTGAGGGCGCCACTTGATCAGTTATTTTTTACAAGATACAAATATACATCAAAATACACAGTCTGTTATTCTGCGTGATTTCACCTGCCATCTGACAGTTCCAGTCATTGATTTGTATGTTTTTTTTTTTTTTTTTTACAGGGCTTTGGGGCTGGGAACTTCAAGTCTCTTTTTGAGGCCATTGAAGCAGACCAGCATGCAAGAGGAAATCTGACTATCCTGACTCCTAATGGCGTATCAAAGAGCATGTGATCCCAGTGTTACAATCACTTTAAGGTTTTGTCTCAGCAAATATCACTTTACTATGAACAGACACTGTCTATTGAAGGTCCTGTTTACTTCTCAAGAGTTTGATACTGACAACATCAATGCTCTGATACTGAGATACACAATGGGAATGCACAAAGTATGTTTGTTGACTCTGTTATGCTTCCTTTTTTTCTGCATGTTTTATTACAGTGTCACATTTAATTCGTGTGTCAGTTCACTATATTTCCTCCTGGTGTTTATGAAGAAGCATTTTCTGTGAGTTTGTGTCACAACATGAAGAAAAATACACAACTTTTTGTATGACTCATCATTCAATGGCTTCTTTTTGAACAATATACGTAAGCTTGACTCAAGCAAAACATCATTTAAGCTCTCATAAATGAAAACATTTAACCATACATTTATATCAACAACAGCTGCCAGGAATTCATAGCCAAAAGTGTTCCCTATTATTTCGTTCAAAATGTCCTTTAATAAAATAAAACTTTCAAGTGCTTGGTCCTATTCTTGCTCATTTCACTTCAGTCATTTTTCGCCGAGCAGCTCTTGCATCTGTTTGCTCTCCAGGCACTTACTGACTGTACAGTTATTTTATTAACAATTATTAAAATGTCTCCTTTTGAAACGTCTTCATTGCCTGTGTTTACAATCTGTCGTGCCTCCGGAAACTGCGGCTGCTGACAAAAAATATGAGCAAAACACTTCATTAGTGGTTAGTTCAAAGAGCCCCTGCAGGAATCTGCTCCACACAAACAAGGGATTTTTGTTTCCTCGATGGGGAACTTGTAGTCGTATGTGATTTCTTCATTGACGCATATTGGCTGTCGGGAGTAAATCACAATCTTCTTCTGTGATTCTACAGTGATGATCTTTGCGTAGCAGTTTGGCTGCAAGAAAAAAGGTACATTAATGCAAATTCTGTAAAGGTACTTTGTAATTAAGTCTCCAAATCCTACTACTACAAACAAATACCGGTCTTCTTTCAAAATAATACACGTACAACCAGCACAAATACTTAAAAACTGCCACTGTGACAGGATGACACATTACACCGCTGAAAAATATCAAATTCAAGATTAAAACAGACAGGCAGCTTCTTCTCACTTTTTTGACGTTTTCTATTCCCAGCTCATACTCACATTGCAGCTGTGGTTGATAAATCTGGCCAAGTTTCCACATTTAGTGGCATCAATGATTGTGTCCTGATCAATCCGGAACAAATAGCTGCTTCCAATTCCCTCCTCCTCGTATCGCTGCTCTCGCATGTCAGCAATGACCTAAGGGGAAAGAAAAAAAGACAACAGTGTTGTTTACTCACACTCCTGGAAACTACCCAGAACAACCAGCGGGTCCCTGAGGGCCACCCAGCCACTTCACAGAAACAAAAGTGAGTATGTCAGTGTCATGTGGGACAGTTGGGTTCATTATGAAGTCATTTTTAGTCTGTGTTACCTGTCTGATGATTTGGCCCACGTACTCAATCACCATCTCATCTGCTGCTATAGGCTCCATTGCAAACAGACCCCACTCATGGATGTGACTCCGGCTGAAACGAATCCTCTTCTTTCGAAACTGATGTATGAAAATATGCAGATGTTTATGCCAAAAAAAGATCCTTCTGTATAGCTGAAACTGCTGGAGCCACTGACATGACATGAAATGAACTCTAAACTAAATCTGAGCCAGTTTACATTACATTGAGTATCCTCGTTATCAGCAGGTTTTGAAGTGTCCTGTTTTTGTGTTGTTCCCAACATGTACAGTGGAGCAAGTCAGTTCACAGATTACACAAACTTTACTATGTTTTAAGTCTTTTCCCCTCAACGTAAATCCAATGTATATTTAACTAACTACTGACTTAAAGCTTCACAATACTTACTGTATTTTGTCACAAATGCGTAATTTACCTTGAGTTGGTTGAACTTGACCAAGTCACTATCGCAGCTGAACGAGGACAGCAGGCGGCGCTGCTCAGACCTGAAGTCCGAACTAGCGCGCAGAGATGTCGGCAGCTGAGCTGGGATGCATATTCCCTGATGAAACACAAAACACATTTAGCCCTCTGCTCATTACGGAATAAATGAAACAGACTAAAACCACCGTAAGTAAATACCTGAGTGCTTGTAGATGGAAGTTCAGCTGACAGTTTTGTATTGTTGAGATATTTCATTTTGTCCTTCCTGCTGATTTTGTAGTATCCTTCACTGCGAGCCGAGCCGGTCCAGTGGTTCTGCTGCCAGGATGTGTGTTCTTCAGTCTTGTCTATGAGGACTTTAGTCAGTAAGCAGCCATTAAGGATGACAATCTGAGCCATGAGTCTGATCTGATGTTAATCAATGGGCCTCATGCATGAAGCGGTATACAGACATATTGCATTTTATTTTTTGTTTGTATCCATGATTTGTTCTTATTTTGTTAGTTCCCATTGATTTCTGGGATTCACAAGGGTTTTCTTATTTTTGCTCTTCTCTTAGTGTAAGAGTAAGAGTGGTCGAGAGCTCTCTTATCTTTTTCACAGTCCACAAATTATTTGTCCGATGCGAGGCAACATATTTACATTTACATATTTTAGAGTAAATATAATGATTAGATAATTTAATGAATCCAAAATGAGCTGAATGGTCTATTAGTCAGTGCGTAAGAGCAGATTTGGATGTTTGAGTCTCTTAGGTTTTTCTCTCATCAGAAAATGAATAGCAAAAAATATGACAAATTTAAGAGGATGTTGCAGCATGAGGCTCACTGACTTTACATAGCATCTCTGTGATAAACTGTACACATGGACACATTTTTAAGATCTTATAAAATTCTGAATTAGTTTTTGGCATTCTGTTTAAAAGGATATGAGGGTGAGGTATCCAAAGTGTGTCGCTGAGCCATCCAAAGCCATTATCCTGCTCCTGCAGCCTTTCATATGTGCATCTGAGCAGCCCTGCATCTTCCTCATCCAAACCCTGTTTCCAAACCCTATGAAGGATTCTCCTCTCCTCAGAGTGCGAACGCCACCTGTGACTTCGACTGTGAGAGGACAGTGAGACGGCAAATCTTTTACATGATCTCTGCCACTGACGAATTCTCCATCTTCTCTTTGACATCTTCCACTTCTTTTTCCTCAATAAGGGTTTCTCTGACTCTCTTCTGTTCTCCTCAACCAGGAGTCCAGGCATATTCTCGAGTCCCTGCAACGGCTTCGGTCTCACACTTGAACTGATCCAGATGCCATCAGCAGTGTCTGATGAACACTCAGAGAGGCTGCATGGAGAGGACTCCGAACCTCTGATCGGCACTGTTAGCATCTTCCTCCTGTGTGCTATGGCTCTTCTGGGTAGGATAATGTCTCTTCCAGGAGTCTTTGGTGCCCTGATGTAGGGATTATTGGACAGGGAGGGAATAGGTGGGCTGCTAATAGGTGTGCTACCTTCTGACAAACCTATCTCTCTGCCTGGAGTTGCTGGAGGCTTTCCAGAGCTGTACTGAGTCCACCCACTCCTCTCCTCTCTACCAGGAGTTCTGGGCATATCCTGATACAATGAGTATGGAGCTGGAGGGAGCTTACTGTTGGTAGGGTAGAGGGAGAGGACTTCATCAGCGGAGTCCTCACTCTCCAGTCCAGTCACTATCCCTTTCCCCGGTGTGTGTGGTCGTTCCACCTCCTCCACAGCTGGAGATGCCGGTTTGCTTCTTATCAGAAGGTCAGGGTCACTGTCTGCCAAGCAGCCGGTCGGAGTGGGCGGCCTCAGGTTCTCTGGCAACGCCACCATCCATTCAGGGCTCACCATCTCCACATCAAGGTGTGACTCTACTGCAACACAAACGAATAACCAACAGATCTATAAAACTATAAATTGCTATTTTCATAATCTTTTTAACTTTTAGTTACCTCACATGTGCAAACACATTTTTACAAATAAACATGCACTCATGGTGTATACAAGAGTGCTTAGATCCACTACGTACGTAAAAATGTAAAAAAATGCTCCATTAAAAGTACAACTCCTGAATTCAAAATGTTACTAAAGTTCTGAAGTATTACTAGCAAAATGTAGTTTAGTATCATTCGTTATTCGTTAAGTATCATTGCAGAATTATGCTCATTTTAAAGTATTATATTATTATAGAACATTATTATGTAGAAGGTGCAATATTAAGTACTAATGTAGTATAATGAAGTATAACGTAGCATAAAATGGAAATATTATCATAAATAATACTGAGTTGCCTGAGAGAAGTTAAGTTATCACATATAACCTGGAGGTCCTATTGAAGA
>JAPQRN010000027.1:14443963-14459920 GCA_037367275.1 Coranthus polyacanthus
AAATATTATCATAAATAATACTGAGTTGCCTGAGAGAAGTTAAGTTATCACATATAACCTGGAGGTCCTATTGAAGAAGGCAGCTGCAGGTCTGGGGGTTTGGTTATTTGGAGCTCCATCATGCCATCTAAGTCACAGGTATCTTGTTGACAACACGTGTACTCATTCCCATTGGTTCCCTCCCTTTGAAACAGATCCGACCAGTCCCGCAGATCCAACTCCAGCTCCAGCTGAGCACCGGGGGTTAAGGGGGCCGAGGGGGTGACGGGGCGCTCAAGCTCCATCGATTCCACATCCGAGGATATCACAATACACTCGCTGCTCCGGTAACCATCTCCATCTTCCTCCATGTCTTCCTCTTCAGGACTGAGGTCAGAGTAAGACGAGTCCTCGAAGCTCTCTGAAGAGAACGAGTCTGAGGAGTCGAAGTCTGATGAGCACTCGCTTTCCTCTGAAGAGCTGCCCTCGGAAAAAGAGTCTTTGAACCAAATAACAAAATAAATTACTGGTGTGAGTGAGTTCTCATTGACTTTCAGAGATTTGTCCGCATGACATATTGCAACTTACCACAGTCTGAGGATGGCACTCCTTCAGACATTTGGGAGCTGATGGAATCCTCATCCTCTCTGAGTTTATGCTCCACCTTGTTTTCTTCTTCCTGATTAGAACCATCATCATGATCACCTCTATCGCACTAATCGGAGCAAACAATATATAAACAGTATCCATAAAATATATCAAAGTTGTACTTGTACTGTGAGAATCAACTGTTTTCAAACCCCCACATCAAATAATGAGCTTCATTCACACTAAAGTAATTACAAGACTTTTAATTCTCAACATTACTTACTTCAAACGTAAATTTTCCTATTAAAAAGCATATTAAACTGTCACAACAGAAGACATTTTGCAATTTCAGGGGTTTTTATTTTAGTTTCACTCTCACTGTAGATGCAGGATCTCTACTTACCAAGATCTTAAGATCATCATCAACTGGCTCAGCTGTGACCACTTTGTCTGATACGACCTCTTCAACTTGATTTGTTTTATCGTCATCTTTCCCTTCATCATCATCATCATTAGCGTCGTCGTCGCTGTCAAGTGCAAGCGGTCTTGCATGTCTCCGTTTAGTTCTCTCAGATGTAAATCTTAATGCATCATCTCCTTGTTTCACATCTAAAGCCCAGAGAACAAAACAACACAGTTAATCACAGATAAACAGAAAGTAAATATGTGCTGCACGAGGGTTAAATGCATTACAGGAACTAACCTGAGCTTTCATTTGTTGAACACAACACATTTTCTGTATCTTCTGATGTAGAGGGATCATCGTCTCTTTTCCTTTTTACCTGCATTACATACAGTTAAGTTATGCATCACACAAAGGTGAAAAGCTTGTGTCTTTTACATAATTGTCTCAATATTTCACCTTAAAGGATGGCAGTGGAGGTTTTTTGCCCTGGTTGTTGATGCGACTCAGGGGATTTATTAGTTTGTTCCTCTCTTCTGAACTCGGTGCTGCACTTTTCATAAGAGGCACTTGTACCTTATGAATAAAACACAAGAGTGATAACACTAAAGCAATTGGATAGAAAAGTGTACTCACAAAAAAAACATTAACTTAATCAAGTGATTTCATTTGAGGAATAATAACGGATATCAACACCTTTATTTTCTGCTCTTGACAATCCCACCAGTCTTCAAATGATTTAAAAGCGAGGCCTTCAATCATTCGACGTGTAATGTCCTTCTTTATGATTGACTTCAGTTCATTCACGATTACTTCTAGAACCTTTTCTATTGTGATCTTGTGAGGATTTTCTCTCACAGGCGCGAAGTCTGGAGGTGGCACAAAGGGGTTGAACCTGGGAAACGGTGGAGCGGGCCATGGTGGCCTGCAGAAAGGTAAAGGTGCTCTGCCGGGCCTAAGAAGTGACCCTTTGTCCAAACCTCGTGCAGATTGTGTGGGTAAGGGGTATTTGTGCATAGGAGGTGGAATAGGAGGTGGCACCATCAAAGGTGGAGGTGGTCCAAGAAAAGTAGGTGGGGGAAGAATGTGTGAAGGTGGAGGAGGAGGAAGAGGGGAAGGACGAATAGGGATGCTGGTGCAATGACCTGGAGGTGGGATCCATCCTGGAGGAGGAGGGGGGATGGGAATGGTGCCATTTGGGAGACGAGGCGGGACAGGTGGAAGAGATGGGGGGAAGAAATGAGGGGGGAAAGGGAAAGGATTGACTGGTGGATGAGAGGGTCTCGGTGTAATGGCGGATGGAGTTTTGGATGGAAGGTGCTGAGTGAGGCCTTCAAGAGAAGATAAAGACGGAGGCTGGGGAAGAGGGGAGATCTCTTTTGTTGCTGTCAAAGCTGCAGAATTAGATGAATGCTCCTTATCCTCGTTCTCTACGTGTACATCCTAAGTTGGAAAGAAATATATATCAGAATTGATCTGCAAATAAAAAAGCATTTAATAATTCAGGTTATAAGACATAAATACTTTTACAGGGTGTCTACAGATCTCCACAAGTTAAATGTAAGACCTGGGGACGAACTTTGGTTATGTTCCCAATGTGAATACAGAAAGGTACTGGATAATGGCAGGTATTTTCTGATGGCTTTTTACAGCAGCTTTATGGTTTTCTCACTGACTATGCAAGTCTAATGCCTTTATACTTATATATTATATATTCTATTGAGCATTTCATGCAACAGACTTTTCAACACTTTTTCAACAGGCTTTGCCAGGCACTAAATCCAAAATCCAAAGTTCTGTCAAAATCATATTTAATACATTTAACACCTAAAATTTAGACCACTTTTTTACAAATTATAATAACATTTTTTTTTCTGATATGGTGATGCACAGTATGTACATGACTGCTATTACCTTCAGACAGGACAGTGACTGGAACCTTTCTTCGTCTATCTCGTTTACACTGGTTCTTATTTGTGTGAAATCACAAGGACTGGGAAGCTGAGAGTTTCTCATAAGAAAAGAAACAGCTCGAGCAGTCTCGTCTTCTTCATTTTCCGGAAAGGATTTTCTACTGGCATCCTCAAGGTCACTGAATGAGTGCTGGTGACCTACTGTTAAGGAAGCTGGAGTACAAATAAGTAAGTCATCTGACAAAGAGTCGTTATGAGCTGAACAAGGTGAGGTGGGGCTGTCCTGAGAGGTGTCGGCCTCCAAAGCTTTTTCATCAAAGTACAAGGAGCCAGTGTTGTTTATCAGCAAACTTTCAATGCGGGAGTCCAAACTCTCCTGCTCTGGACATGGGCTGCCTGAGGAAAAGACAGCACGCGGAGGTGAATCTGTGATGCATGCATGATCCTCAAGTGGGGAGGACACTGCTGTCATACTGTCACCTGTGAAATTAATGCTCAAGATGCTGAAAGAGTTGCAGTTCAAAGGTAAAGTCTTAGACGTTGTGGCAATCATTTCCCTGTTGTGAACAGATTGTGCATTCTGAGCCAACAGTGCAAGCTGCTGGCCGCTGGCTTGTGCAGGGAGGGAGAGTGGTGGCTGTGATTGGCAGTGTTTCAAAACTATGCCCTTGTCTGAGACTTCGCCAAATCCCCTGTGATACCTGGTGAGTTTATGATGCAGTTCTCGTCTTACATGTTTGTGAACGCTACAGGAGGAGGACTCCCCCTGGAGGACTGGCGTTGCCTGAAGACTGGAGTAGCAAGAGTCCTGGGAGAGCGGAGTGGCAGACAAGCAAGGTGTACGGGGGGTTCCCTGAGACCATGGTGTAACCCCAAAACTGCAGGGTGTGTCCTGCCAAATAATACTGGAGTAGGCTGTGTCCTGAGAGAGGGGTGTACTGATACTGATGGGGCTGGAGATGCTCCCCCATCGCTGTATGGCCGCGTTGCTCTGTAAGAGACAGGGTTATTAGAGTTAACAAAAATGAAGGAAGTGAAAGAATTGTTTTCAAAACCAAGAAATGTAAATAAAACTACAATGAACAATGCAATATGAGTTCAAATATAACTGCAGGTGAATCCAGCTTTGTTTTCATCCCCCCCCAACGTTAATCATTCATGGTGTAAGAAGCTTTGCACAATATGTGACCTTTGATGAGCAGCGGTTTTTAAAAATCACATTTGATGTCATACTTTCTTTTTCAAAATCAAGGCATCCTGAAAAAAAAAAACCCTGAAAAAGCTAAAACTCAAATTAGTTCCTCAAAATAAAACTTTCAGAAAAAAAGACTAAATAAAAATAAACTAATGAAAATGTAAAAATGAGAACTCTGGTAAGAGATAGATGCTGTTAAGTACTAGGGCTGCTCAGTTTGGTAAAAAGACATATTGCAGTTACGCAGAGATTACTGATCATTTTTGAAAAGTGTACTTTTTTCAGGTCAAACATAAAAACTTGAGCTAGGAAGGACAAATCCAAAAAAACTTCAAAAACAAAACAAAATGTGCACCAGACAAGGAATGACTGTTATCCTTACACTATTATAGTAACTTCAAAGCTGTTTATAGACTCTGAACATTTAGAAAAATCACCATCAAACTGTCGATGAGGCTTTGAAGACTCCGCTCACTGCTTCCCACCGGCAGCGTCCACGGAGTGTAAAGCCCACGCAGGAGGAGCTGGAGGTAACGCGCCCTGTTTTCACCTGAGGAAGGTTACACGCAACACAACTCATCAAGCAAAAAAAAAAAAAAAAAAAAAAAAAAAAAAAAAACACCTTTCATTAAACGAAATGCACGACATTCTTCACCTTTCGTGTCGATTTCCACGTGGATGATGTTTCCCATCACGGACGTCTGATTGAGGTGCTCGACCGCGTCCTTTGCGCCCTTCACCGAGTCGAAAACGACTCGGGCAACTCCGAGGTGCTTCTTGTTCTTGGGATTGTAGAATATTTCCACCTCCTCCACGTTCCCGTACTTCTCGCACATGTTCCTCAGAAAACCCTCCCTCACGTTGTCATTCAACCTGGAAAATGTCACTTCTTTGGGAGGAACGGGTCCGACGTAACATTCATCCACCTGAAAGGACATGTATTCACAACCGCCGCTGTTATTAGTACTGTTGTTATTACCTCTTGTTGTTTTGTTTTTTTTGTTGCTGCTGTTGTTGTTTATATCATATTAATAGCATAATCGTTGCCTTAAACTTGGGCACCAGGAGGTCAGTCGTGCTGCATTTGCTCCAGAGGCGGCAGATGCGTGGATCTCTGACCGCATCTAGAGGAAACAGACCTAAGTCCTCCACCTGTTGAGGTAAACAACACCCACCATTACGACGGAGAACACCGACGGTACCGGGGAGGGAAGGGAGGTGGGGGTAGACTAGGCTACGATGAGTAAAATAACAGGAAAGAGAAAGATGCTCACGGGTATGTTAAAATGCAGCCCGTCGTAACGGTACACTTTGTAGAGTCCTTTTGTCAGCGCGGGGTCAATTATCAACTTGCAACTTCTCCAGTGCTGCGGCGGCGTCTCTCTCTCAGTAACTCGTGTTTCGCTTTCCATTACATTACTCAAAACCTAAAAGACATTTGACATTAGATATAAAAAAAAAAACAACACACACACACACACACACACACACACGGACGTCGGTACTGCGCGGTTATTGGCGTCGACACCACCGCGCCGGTAAGCTAGCTAGCAGTTAACGGTTAACACGCCCCGACAGGTGATGGAGAGCATCACCTGTCGGCATTATCCTCTAAAAAAAAAAGAAGAAAAGAGGATGAAACGAGGCGTGTGGGCAAACAGCTAAACCAAAAAACACTTTGACCTTCGCTCACCTGTACCAAAGCCGGATCCTTAGACGGGCCAACATTGTGGACCGGTCGATGCGCTTTTTCCGTGTGTTTTTTTTTTTTTTTTTTTTTTTTTTTCTTACCACTTCGTCGACCAGGTTATAAAACGGATCCGTCCGCCAGCAAAACACACAGGCGGGACATAGACCCCGCGGAGGGATATGCCACACAGTGTTGGCGTAGACAGGTGACAGGTGCGACCACAGACTGTACACGATCAGTGGAGCGTGTCACGGCGTGTGTTTACGTCTCTTCTACACCTTGACGCCTCGTTGCGTTCGTTGGCGACGAATAAATACGAAAGACAAAGGTTTCGGGGAACCGTGATTTACAGTTTAGAAACCATTTACGTTTAATGAGACGCATCTCGCGAATAACATGGAATACGAGCTTTTATAGGTAATAGCTGTTAAGAGCGCAATAAAAGAACACAGGTGTGAGAGATAGATAGATAAACAGATGAATAAACAATATACTAACGCGCGTTACATGAAATATAAATATATAGAGCCCACACTGACCGGGTCAAAGAATGCGTTCATCAGGATCTGTTCATGCTCAAGCAATAGAAAACAATAATTTAATGCAAACAATTCCTTGTGTGGAACCTGATTTGTTGGGACGCCCATTTATTTATTATTTTGTGCATTTTTTGTACATTTTCTTGATTATTTTGTTCATTTTTGTTCACTTTTTTTGATTAATCTCTTCACTTTATGTTCAGTTTCTGTCCATTTTGTTGATTATTTTCTTCATTTTGTTGCTTATTCTCTTCACTTCATGTTTATTTTTGTCAATTTTGTTAATTATTTTCTTCATTTTGTTGATTAATTTCTTCATTTTTGTTCATTTTGTTGATTATTCTCTTCACTTTATGTTCATTTTTGTCAATTTTGTTCATTATTTCCTTCATTTTGTTGATTATTTTCTTCACTTTACGTTCATTTTTTGTTCATGGTCTTGATTATCGTGTTTATTTTTGGTCCATTTTGTTGATTATTCTCTTCATTGTTTTGTTCATTTTTGTTTTTTCTTCATTATTATTATCATTTTCTTAATTTTCTTGATTACTTTTCTTTTTTTTTCTCCATTAAAACAAAATGAACCAAATAAGTTCAATCTTCATTCACACACATCTTATCTTTTACATTTAAAGAGACATAAAAAATAGAGATATTGATATATTATTAACACATTCATAGGTGCATTGTCGGGATACATGAACATATAAGTTTATTACATATATGAAAGAACCATATTCTATAACTTCCACATTAAAAATCTGTTTTGCATGAGCTAGACATATGTGTCAATATGTGATATTGTTCCTATATCTAGTAGGTGTCAAATAGTTTTACATATAAATTGCACATGTATCATTATGTGTAACTATATTACATTTGGATATTCAGTAGATATGCAGTAGAGTGCTGTAGACAATAACAACACTGAAGACAAAGACTTAAGACTCATGAAAGAAGGTGGAGCAGCCGATCAGGAGAAGGAGTGAACAATAAGTGGGTGTGTTTTAGGGTGTGAATGCTTCCCAGAAAGTATCTCTAACTCCGTTCTTATATACAGGGTCCTCGGTGATGGCGTACAGATGAGTTTGTATACAATTAGTAATACAGCTTCTGAGCAGCAGTCGCAGTTTCTGTTTACCTCTGGGTTATCTCCATCATGTATACACTTCCAGATCCCGCCGTCGCCGGAAGAATCCCTCACCATCTGTCTTCCCACAAAACATGACCCAGAAAGGATCAGGAGCAGACACAAGACATTTCAGCCAGCAGAAGGAATCCACGGTTGTTATTGTAGGAGACGGAGGATGTGCGAAAACATCACTGCTCACAGTTTACACTAAAGGAGTCTTTCCAGAGGTAAGCAATACACGCTGTAATTAATTATAAATAGTATAAGTGGCCATAATAACACACCTTGCAAAACAGGTATGGCCCGGGCCGTGTGAAAGGTGTGTTTTGTCATTCCTCATTCCTCAGCAGATTCAGAGTTTTACTCCTTCTCGTATCACAGAGTAGTTCAGTGTCACCGGTAAAGTCCGGTCAAATATAAGTCCGGTGTTGCTGCAGTGATGGTGCAGCAGGTTCGGTTTTCATGTGCGTCAGTGGAGGGGATTTATCGCAGCTGATAGGCCTTATTTATTTTTCCTTCATTGGCCAAGCAAGAAGTGTTAAAACACCTGGGTGAGCTCTCACACCCGCTCCTTTGTCCGGTCCAGTGTTAAAGAAACACACTGCCCGTGTTATTTGTGGACGTGCCATCATTTCTAAAGCTGCTTTCCTTTTTCTTTTCATCGTCAGGCCAAGAGGACCGCATCGAGATGTCCGCACGCTGGGACGTGGAGTAAAAGTGTTGGTGAACAACTCAATGTGTGTTATAGGATCCGACAGGGAGAAGAAACCAGAAGAAAGTTCAATGCAGAATATATATATATATGTATTTATAATGTGGGCGGTTTATTTAGGGACGCAGCAAAACAAGCGCTTGAAGCGACAAGAGGCAGAAAAAGTCGGTAAAAGGAGTTTGTGTGTCATGTTGTAATGGATTCTCACAGCTCCGACTGACTAAGCTGAACTCAAACTGCGTGTTCCGGACCTGCTTCCTGTGTGGTTTTCCAGTGAATTAATAGCTGAAAACAATCTTTGTTTAGTTGTTTCTTTTTTTGCGGTCGCATTTTTTCCTTTATAACAAAACATGGAACTCACACGGTGTGTCAGCTTCGTTTTATTTTCAAACTAAACAAAAGTCTTTGACGTTGCCAGCACATGTAAGCAAAACATACTGCGAGTTGGTTGCCGGTACTACGGTAAAATAAAAAGGGCAAAATAAATAAAACACAAAAAAAAAAATGAACCCAAGTAACATGCCAATAGTCGCGTTACGATACTTTCATCGTAGAGTGTACCAGAGTAGGTGCAGCCGACCTGAATGTACCTGATCTTGTCTCATCTCATTTTACCTCATTCCTTATGAAAAAAAAAAAAAGACCTACAGAATTGTAAAGTTCAAACACAAAGGCTGTACTGTCCTTCTTTCAAACAGTCTGCACCCAGTACAGCTGCTTATTCCCTGTCACAGAGATATTATCACCATGGTCTGGACAATTTGGATGCAGATTTGGGGAACCTGTGGTCTTCAGACTCAGTATTAGCCGGGTGTAGGTGTATGAGACAAAACAGTATTACTTGATAAATACAGTATATGACGCCAACTTAAATACGTAATACCACATAATAAAAATTGCAACGTATGTTCGTCATATTAAAGGTTTGTTCTGCGTGTTTGTCGGACAAACATCCCAAAGTAAAGATGTTTAAAAGACTTTGGTAAATCAGCGTGTTTAGGGATAAAGATTAGATAGAAAACACTGTCAAGATCGTATAAGAAAATGACTGATGATCATGAATCATTAGCCAGCACAACTCATCCTTATTTGAACTCGAACGGTCGTGAACAAAAAGTTCAAACCTGAGTTTTCTACTTTAAAGAAATGAAAGAAAAGTAATAAAAAATAAAGACAGTTCTGCAACGTGCCACGGGACATGAACGCTAGACATATACAGTATTCTTTAAATCGTAATATGTGATCATGCATACGCTTGTAAGCTATGAGGAGTAAAAAAGATAAACAACTATTACACTGCATCTTCAAGAAACACATGCTTTCTATTAATACATTCACAAATACTTCTTTCATTAAAACAAGCAACCCTTTTCATAGGACCCAGTTTATTCAGTTTGCCAAAGCAACATGAAATGTGATTTCTCGTATTTTTACACAGGACTGAAAACCGTCAGGCTCAAAACACTGGCCGTCATTACTCACTTTGAGTCTCATCAAGCCCTCGCAATAATAATACGTGCACCGTGACAACACACTTTGGTTTGAAACACTCCCCGACTGGACGTGTTTGTTTAAGATGTTGCCTCAGACCATACATAAATACTTATTCTCTTAATGACTACTTAAAGTTTCCCTTCCTGCGAATATTACGTTATCCTGTTCTAATGAAACCTTTCAAAAGGAGAATTACATACCAGCAAATTTTGAAAATTGGACAGCTCTACAGGGGAAAATTGAAGGAGAATCTTTTAATACTGGGTTCCAAGCAATCATTTAGTCCATTAATGACATGGGCATGTGTATACCAAACAGACCTAAGAATTAAAGCATTAAAAGGAAGAAACCCAGAAGCTTCTTAATTTTGGATGTAGAGCTTTTTGGTTGTAAAGTGGGTTTTAAAGCACGTAGGACGACTGGATGATGATCGTGGTCTTCAGTCTTCATAATCAATCTTGATCTTCAATGTGAACATCGGCACTGATGTAGCCTGGGAACCAGACCTGCTCCCATTCAAACAGATCTCAACCCAACCTACAACAACCGTTCAAAACACATTATGTCAAACTGATATCCTGCCTGACTGAGGAGCGCTGTTGAGGCCCTTGAGGCCAAGATGGCTTCCACTGATGTGGAACAGTATATGTTCTTTAAAAGAACAAACAGGTGTCCTTAAAGCTTTCATTTACAATATGTGTTTGCCATACTGATGAAAAGATTTGGTAAGTTTAATATAACAGCTGACTCAATGTCTCATGTTTCGTTGTGATGATTAGTTTATCCAGTTGCATCCGGAGGCATTTAGCGCCCACTGACAAACACCCCTTGGAGATCGAAAGTGAACTGAGAAGCTCCAGACTAATTCTCGGGCCAGTGTTGACCGTTAATGAGCCTAATTTAAAACCAGCCACAAGACAGAACCGAAGAAATCAATGTAATCCAGCAAAAAGTAGAAAGAAAGGCCACGGGTGATGCTTAAACACGCCAGCAAAGTGCTCATGAAAAACTGCGGACAGCACAGAACCACTGTGAAATGAAAAGTGGCTTTGGCAATGTTGAGACATATTCTAACAAGGACACGCAACTTCAATACACTGCTGTTGTTTTGGATTTTCCTCAGGGCAGGACCCTAAAATTGTAATCTTAGAATTTGATATGATATGTTGCTTTGCATGCCACTGAAATGTCACTGCCTGAGACCAAAGGATTCACCTTCAAAGTAAGTCTTCATAATAATATACAACATGCAACAACAAAAAAACTGTGCACGTCTCCAAAAGTGGGCGGGTCAAAACATGCAGTGCTTGACAGAGGAAATGTATACATACTTAAGTAGAAGCATTTGTGCACAGTTCGGAAACTTTAAAAAGAGCTTTTGCACAGGGTTTACAAAATAAAGTGCAAAGTGGCTGAAATCACGGGAAATGGACAGCGGCCTTTAGGTCGTCATTCTCAGCCCTGTGATCGAGCTGATTCTGAAGCCGGATGACCTGCTCAAGCTCTCGGATCTGCCGGTCAGTTTTGTGGCTGACGAGCGTACGGTAGAAGTGGACGGCAAACACAATAAAGACAATTCCAAAAGGCACCATGATGCAGGTAGAAGCAATGGCTGCGGCCTCACCAGAGCTTATGGTGCCGTTTTTCTCATCAGCGTTGCTTCTGAGCGGTAAGAACTTGACCCAGCAGAGGAGCATCACTTCTGTCAGGAACAGGAGCGTGCCGATGACCGTGGAGAAGGCCCAGGCCAGCTCTATGTGGCGGTGCATGCGCTCGTGGGGAGACTCGTTCACAGAGTTGAGGTTGTGGACGTTGCTGACGGCCTCCAGATTAGGGAGGATACAGGTGCTGATCATCAGGGCGAAGAGATGGACTGCAACCAGGACTGTGGTGCAGGCGCTGAAGGCTATCAGCAGCCCGGGAGGATATTTATGATCCCTCTCAAGCTGGACCTCCACCATGGCCACCTGGAAAGTTCAAACAAAAGAACTGTTCATATTTTATCTGGCCAGTATTGAGCAATAACAACGTCACGCAGAAGTCTGGATTGGATTGGACGTGCAAATCGTGTAATGAATGAGAAACGGGATGTAAACGGGGGTCATAAAAATGATGCTCTGTGCACAGTGTTTTCAGTTATTACTCTCTGCAGAGAATAAAACTCACATCGTTTGTCTTGGGAAACAAGCTTCCTGTCTTCAAGCTTCCCCCTTCCAAGTCTGAATTCTACTACACTCTGTATTACTTCACAAGCAAGGAAGGTGAATTTATTCACCCGGTGAATAAATTAGAAAACAACTAGCAAACAAACAAACAAAAGAGCACACTGATAAGTTGTCTGATGAACTTGTATTTGTCATGTTTCCCCATTCCACTGTATCCATTACAGTCATATGTGGCAAAAAGTACACCTGCTTGTCAAAGAGTTGGAGGTACTGCTACTCTGTGTTGTACAGACGGACGACTACAACATACAGTATCGGCTGAGACAGGACATTTTAACTACTGACATCGGCGGAATTCAGCTCCAGCGGCGACTGATAGCTGATATTATATATATATATATATATATATTAGGTTTCTAAAGTGGAATTACTGAATTTGAGGGGATGTAATAGCTCGACAGTTAAAAATTGCAGTGGGTTTGATGTTCGGTTCCAGATTCCCTACTTTGAGTTTGAAGTTCAGTGATTCAGATTATGTTATTGAACCGACTTATTCATTTATATATGTATTACTTTGACATAGATGTTGAGTTCAGATGTTCGAGTTTCTAACAGTGTCAATTTGTTTTTTTGTTTTGCTGTCCTTTAAAAATCCACAATCCTTCGACCTCAAGTTTGTATTAATCGAATAGCATAGGTGGGGTGTAAATGGAATGGTGTGCGACGGTTTAATTCATTGCACACCAATGCAGTGGGAATAGAAACAGTTGTGTTTTTAAAACAGAGTTTCTAGCTTCGTGTGTTATTCCTACAACGTTCATACTGCATTGCTCTGATTGGGTTCTGTTGCTCAGATTCTACTGTGCGTCTGTTCGTTCCATTTTTACGACCTGTAAACCTGCGCAAACGCCCACGGAATGATGCTCGATGACAGAAATAAACTGATGTTGAAGTTGAATGATAGAAACGCACCCGTGTGTTTGAAAGCTTCTTCCTTTTTTTTTTTTTTTTTTTGCATTTAAAGTTGTGGTGCGCTTTAGCAGCAGCAGCAGCAGCAATAGGACACTGCTGTTTCATTTACTTGCAGAGAGAAGGTGTAGGTCGTCGCCGCGGATGCGCAAATCACGTTAAGTTGAAATAAATCTCCCTCTCGGTTATTATTATAGCACTATTGCACAGCGATGAAGTATGGCGTGCAAGATCGCCCGTTCACAAACACAGTCCCGTGTCTACGAGTCGTGTCTCGGTCGTGGCTGCTGTGTAGGATCATAATGGGCCTTTTACTTTGTCAGGGGTCGTCGCTGCCCTTAAAAAACAAACATCTGCGTCACGTACAGACGCTCCATTCCGCCGATCTATTTAACAGCGCGCAACGCGGCGCACGTCACGGTTTTCTGCGGGGATCTGGGAGATAAAGAAAAAAAACAGACTTACCATGGCGAATCCCGACAAAAGAGCTGACGTTCGGCTCGTTGCTTTTAATTTGGCTCGGCTCAAGTACAGTTTTCTCCACGACAGAGCCTGTAAGGAGTGCTCGTTCAAACTCATTCCGACGGTGGTTGCACGTCACCGGTTGTTCGCGTGAATATAGTTTTCGGTCCGGGTTGTTTTACAACGGGGTGATCCTCGATGAAGTTTGAAAAAAAAAAAAAGAAAAGAAAAGAGAAGAGAAGAGAAGATGAGAAGCGCACGCACGGGAAACAACGTCCCAGCGAGGTTATAAATGCGACGTACGGAAAGATATCAAACTACGACAAAAACTTTCCTTGCAACAGCTGACTGTCAGAGTCAATCAGGAAACACAAGATACCCACAATCCAACGCTGTTCGCGGACCCTGCAGCAGCGGCTCGCCTCCCTTTGCCAATAATAGACTCTGTTATGTCGCTCTTGAAGCTGATTGGCCTTTTCCTTTTAAACTGCTCAACTTTATCTCTGCTGAATGCTGGAAGTTACCAGTTTTGGTCATTTGTTGTTGTTGTTTGTTGTTGTTGTTGAGGATGACAACACTTTGGGACTAGGGTTTTCAAGTGGTCTTGTTTCCTGCTTTCACTGTCAAAAGTTCTAAATGAACATTTGGTAGCAATTTCTAAAGAGATTTAAAGCAACCAACTTCGTAACTCTGGAAAAGTCTTTCATTTTCTAACAACATTTGAAAGTTCTTACGATGACATAGACGCTAGAAAGAACGCAAACATCTCACTTAAAAAAAAAATAAAATCTCATTGTTATTATAATGATAACAATAGAGATAGTAGATCGCACTGTATTGTCCGACTGAGAAGATGACTATAAATACATGGGTGGCTTTAAACTGAGACAGAGGCGCTTCGCTGCGTTTTAAGCCTCCTTGTGGAATCTGTAGCTTCTGATCCTAAACTAACAAAGTAGGTACAAGTGGACAGTTGTTGCTGATGCCTCCTCTGTGAACGTACGGGGCCTTTCGGGTCCTCATGAAACTCATACGTCTTCCACCGCCTGAGGGCAGAGCAGCATAAAACATAGGAAGCATCGATGAGAAATATTTTCTTTAAAAAATGTGTGTGGTGATGGTAACTCTTGTGGCTAAGTAATTCTGCAGTACTATATCTTCCTTTAATAATTTCTTTTGATTAGATATATTTTTTTTTGCTATTTGATTTACTCTCTGTGTGGAGTTTGCATGTTCTCCTCGTGTCTGCGTGGGTTCTCTCCGGGTTCTCCGGCTTCCTCCCACGGTCCAAAAAAAAACATGCACCTTAACCGTAAACAGGTTAAACAGGTTAATTGGTCACGCTAAATTGCCCATAGGTGTGAATGTGAGAGTGAATGGTTGTCCGTCCCTTATATGTCAGCCCTGCGATGATTAAGATGAAGCGGTTACAGATAATGAATGAATGAAGGATATTTTATTGTTCGAGCACTTTGTTTTTGTTTTCCTCTGGGTGTTCCTTTTATTTATTTAAGCACACTGACTTGCCTTTGTGTGTGACACGCACTTGCCCTTCATACGGCCTATGTATGCACTGACAGACTGATTCATTCTGAGCGCAGGCACGTTTTTAAGCACGTTTAAAGCTCATCTACTTTACTACCACTTTTATGCTCGACTCGCATTGTAAATTTGGTTGTTTCTAAATAGCAAACACAAAAAACAACTTCTTTCAAGAATAGTTCTTTGCTTCTTAGACGTTTTGAGAGGTATTTTGGACATTATTCTTCTTGAATTACATGCAGGTTTTCTGCCACAGTGTCATTTTTAATGCTACCACCAGATGACGCCAAAGAAGTACTTTTTTTTTTCTCTACATCGTACAGTGGCTTTATAATTCATGATTACATAATCATTATCACATCATACCACAGTAGAGCAATAACACCAGCTTCTAGTGTATCATAATAATATGACTTTCACCAGGATGTTTAAATACACAGCAGGTCAAGAGTGAGACCTCGGTAGTTCACTCGAGGGGTTGTATTGTCATTGTTATGTATATAAGGCATCATGTTTTGTATTTTTTAACAAACCTTTTGCAATCTATGACTGTGAAGCGTGACTCACACTCTCCCAGGTTATGATCGGACTTGTACATCAGTTCTTGTCAGGCTGGTTTTCTGCCTCCTCAATTCACGAAAATGCAAATTAACATATTATTACTAAGTAAATTGTGCCAAAAGTGTGCCACGGCAGTATGAAAAACATTATTGACCCGGTAAGAGTTTGAGGACCGGGGTGTTAAATGAATCTAATTGAACTCCGTCTAATTGAACCTGCTTCGATAAATACGAGCCATAAAAAGAGGCGAAGAAGGACGTGTGTGGGAGTGAACACTCTTGGGTTACCTTTTTGTCTTCACGTCCTGTTTCATCGCGATGGTGCATTCCCGTCGCATGTAAATAACGCTTTCAATGTGAGGTAACGCTGCACAGTACCCTGGTTGCCATTTTTTAAACTCTATTTGAAGTGTTTTCATATTTAGATCACGATTACAATTATTACGGTCCGTCTCGACGTTTTTTGACGGACTGTTTTTTTTGTTTTGTTTACGTTACAGCTTTAACGAAGTGGTGTGGCAAGTGAGCAGAAGGTCGTGTTTCCCAGGTTCGCTGAACGCCGCGTAATGCACATAGCGAGCTGCTGCCCGTGTGAAGGAGGGGGGGGGGTGAGC
>JAPQRN010000027.1:14459930-14479555 GCA_037367275.1 Coranthus polyacanthus
CAATACGGGAAACTCAATCATAACTCCGGAAGGAGAACGGCTGGGAATATGAAGGAGGGGGGGGGGGTGAGCTGAGCTGGAGGTTTGTTCAGCCATGTTAGTTTTCTGTGCTGTTCACGAACGATGAGAGAGAGGAGCCATGGCCTTGTCATTGAGCGGAGACGATGAGGAATATGATTCAGAGTCCGAGCAGGTCAGAGCTTCAACGTTTCATCTCGTGTTCTCTCGGAAGTCGTCTTCTTTCGTGTCATTGTGATGTTTAGCGACAGTTTCTTAGCGAAACGGTCTGTTTCAGGTTAACGTTGCGTTTTAACCCGCTCTTCTTCCCCGCATCTAGTCGGGTCGAAAGGTGAAATGTGGTTTTGAAACCTCCCTTTACATTTTACATGGTTATGAAAGGTGAACGCCGAGCTAGCTAAATGGTCAGTATGTAGAGTTTAAAGGACCTTTGGCTGCTTGTCAAGATAGATACCCTGACCCACCGAAAACAGTGCCCTCTCCTCCTCCTTGGACAATATCTATCACGTTAGCCGCAACTGACCCGTTTTTACAGAGCACTTCTCAAAACAGTCCAAGCGTTTTCTCTGTTTTGATTCAGCTTCCGTTTCCAGTTTTGGCCCTGAACACAACTTGTAGCCTCCTCCACTAGTTAGTTGTCTGAACAACTTCATCCTGTTTAAAGCCGTGGACATGAGCCTCCCCTGTTTCCTCTTACAAAATGGTTTTCTTGTGATTAATTTCCTCACACTTCCTAAACTTACCCCACCAGCCTGTGCCTTTAAGAAGGCTTTGGGCAAAATGTTGTTCAAGCTGGGACTGAGGAGGGGGATGGGGGAACGGAACAATAGTGGCTCTACTTCTGTTGCTTGGCTGACCAGTGGTTCCCAAACTGGGGTCCAGTGACCTCCCCAAGTCCTTGCAAAATTATCATTTTAATTTTGCAAAACAAAGAGGAATTAACAAGTTTGGTGATGTTGCTTAGATTTTACTCGCTATCCAAATTGTGTGCAGAGGAATAACCATTTACGGCTTCCTAGATTTTGATGTGTTATTGTTGTGCATCTATAGTATAGATACTTTCTCTAAGGGCTTTTATAGGGCTGTTCAACAAGTCTCAACACTTGTCTAGTACAAGAGAAATGTGAGAAGTGCTCACTCGAGCCAGGCTCCTTGTGTGTTACACAATGTTTTTACCCACAGCACCCACTGACAGTTGATCAGAGACTCTGTTCTGACATATTCCTGTTGTGACACATTGTTGGAGGCTGTAACACCAGTAATGTGTGTTAAGGACCACTGTATATGAGCAGCAGATGATGAGCCTTGTGACTTCCTCCCTGAGAAATCCACGCTGAAGCTGAGTCAGAAGACTGCACTGAAAATATAGGCCATGTTTTTGTTCAGGAGCCCTGAGCAAGCCAATCCCAAATTCCTGACATATTACTCGACAGAGTTACAGTAAAGAAGGGTCAGCTGATAGTAGCATAGGGAACATGTTCTGCCGGGGCTGCTCCTTATTTGTTTGCAGCCACTTTTTCATGCAACATAATATATTATAATATCAGGGTGAAGTCGTAGAGTGGAGGCACAGCAATTTCAAGGATTTAATGATGGAACCATTTCTTGTAAGAAAGCAAAATGTCAAGTACTTTGCATGCACATTTCAGCACAAGAATTGCTCAGAGGCCCAGCCAACCTAATTTTAGGCAAGGTATGAGAAAAACAGTCAGATCAGGTCAGGAAAATAATGAGGAGGCTGAACTAAAGCAGTGTGCTGACAGTCACAGCCATCCCTGCAGCAGCAGCAGCAGCAGTCCTCCTTTGATGTCTCCTTCCCATGTTTCCACAGTAGTCAGACAGATTTATGCACAACTGTCAGATGGATTTTGCACTATCTTGACTGAATGCTCCATCAGCAACACCATACCGACTGTGTTGCAAAATGTAGATTAAAAAAATAAAAAATTAAACGGTTGTAAAAGCATAACATTCCAAAACACACCTAAGGGCAAGTGGGGAAAACATGAAGGATTATGTTATGTAGTTGTCCTGATATGGTTCCTTTTTTTTTTTTTTTTTAGAGTCAACACAACACATTCAGGACTGGTTTCTCTTCTCTTTCAAAGTACTTTGAAAGTACTGGTGCGTCTTGTTCTGCCTCCTTGTCTGAACACAACACTACAAACTAAATGACCATGGACCTGAATTTAAAAAAAGGTCCATGAAGTGTGTGTTGTAATGTAATAACAGTAAATGACAGCACAAAGGGCTCACAGCCTCACAACAAATCACAACCTGCTATGTGAGCTTATTTTTTATCCATCTTTTGCAGTCCTGTATTCAAATAGTTGCCACCAGCAAGGCAAATGTGTTGCCAAGGTAACCTCCCTGCTAGAACAAGAATCAGTGTAATGGTCTATGATTTGTCTTATTTTCATGGTGCTTTACAGTCCTACCATGGCAACAGGGAAGAGACTAAAAATAAATGTGAAAAATGCACAGCGAGCAAGTGTTTCTACCATTTAATTTGAAGTTTGATTTTTAATTTGCGGTGAGCCTTTTATCTCGTAAATGTTAAGTCACGTAATTGTTTTGTTTAGTTTTTTTTCGTATTAATATGCAATTCAACAGAAAGGTCAAAACGCAAGCAACGGCAGCGAGACTTTCACCGCGTTACTTAAAATGATATAATAAAAATAACTGCAGGTTGAACATTCATTCATGCATGGTTTTGTAATTTGTGCCACTACAGTTTAATTCCTACAATCATTTCATTCAGCAGCATTTCAGTTTGTTCTCTTTCCCTATTAACCTCAAGGGAAAACATTTTTTTGGTAATGGGAGAACTAGTTTAAACTACACAACAGTCACACAGAAACAGAGAGCCTATTAAACTACAATAAGTAAATTTCACTGGCATGCAATTAATCACTGAAAATATTGAATGTCGTTGCAACATATCAGGCATGATTTTGAAGTGCACCAAATAGTTTTTCCAGAGACAAATTTTGTTACCATTCATTGGTTTAAAAAAAAAAAAATGGTTAAAATCTTTTTAATAAAAATTGTCTGACCTTTTGTCTCTCAGCAACGGGCAGCCAACCGGCCAAAGCCCAAGATGGCGGCAGCGGCAGCGGCTGTTAAGCTGCCGTCCAACCGCAGCTCTTCTGGAGCCAGGCGGCGGAGAACGCGCTGCCGAAAGTGTGAGGCATGCCTTCGGACCGAGTGTGGAGAGTGTCACTTCTGCAAGGACATGAAAAAGTTTGGTGGTCCAGGGCGGATGAAGCAGTCCTGCATAATGAGGCAGTGCATCGCAGTGAGTCAGCAGTGAAAGACACTAATATTATGAATATGCACGGGGCGTTTACATTTGTAGAAAGCAATCATGATCATTTTTAATCATTCTGGTGCTGCAAAGGAAATTATGTTAGAAAATTAGAAAGTTTTTTTTTTCTCCTGCAGCCGGTTCTGCCCCACACAGCGGTGTGTGTAGTGTGTAAAGAGGCGGGAAAAGAGGACACTTTGGAGGAAGAGGAAGACAAGTTCAATTTCATGCTCATGGAGTGCTCAATCTGCAATGAGATCGTCCATCCCAACTGTCTCAAGGTACAGAGAGCCAGGGTCGAGTCATTCACTAGGTGACTCATTTGTGTTTAAGTAACGTGCCAGGAATCCCAGGTCATCCTAAACATAATGTGAGTGACTCATGTTGTTAGTGAAGCTAACTGGATGTGGAAATGGTGTTGATGTGTTTTCTTATATAACACAGAACACATTCGTCATTCTTATGATTCAGAAATCTTTATGATTCAAGTATGACACCATCATGTTTGAGGATTTGACTCCCACAGCAGCATCAAGAACACAAGCGATCATGCACTTGGAGATGAGCCAACATGTGCAAAATGTTCAGTTTCCTGTGTTAATAAAATGTGACAGTAGACTTTCCTACTTGTGCAAAAGGCAAAAAAAGTAAAGCAGCACACACCCTGTGTTTTGTAACTGTTATTTCATATATACACACAACAGGTACAGCAGCATTTGTTTGGTTAAACCAGTTTTCAAACATGCACTAGTTATATTACAGCATGCAACAGCATGTGCTTTGTTACTTTTTATAAATATCATGCAGTGCAACAGTTCAGACGTTAGCGTTACTTATTAATGCATAGTTAAACTCCTTAAGAAGAAGTCTTTAATTTGACTTCCCTTTTCTACTTAATACATGAAGCAATATTCTGCATGGCAAGTATAGCTGAGGTAAAACTCTGACCTGCTAAACAGGGACACGTCACAAGAGTCACTTTCACTTCTCTCATCTTGTATGTATTAAACAAACTGTACACAGGAGTTGGTTAAACCAGCAGTTGCTAAGATGGGTTTCATTTCTTTGTTGGTTTATTAGGTGAGCGATGCCACAGGAGTGGTGAACGACGAACTCCCAAACTGCTGGGAATGTCCCAAATGCAACCACGCTGGGAAAAGTGGAAAAGTGAGTACAAATATGTGTGAGTCATAGGGTTTAGATTAGGTAACAGCGTGCTAAGTGTGTGGGATCTTAGTGTAAGTATTTTCACAGTGGAAACAGTAAGACAATTACTATTAAAGATAGTGGATTTTCTGAGTCTGCCTATTGTATTTTTTTCTGTTTCAGTATTGCTGTCAGTATTTTTGCTTTATGCTATTTTTTTTAGTTTCCTGTTTGTCAAAGTCATTCACATGTGACTTTCTGTCACAGAGGCAAGAAAACCACTGACAGTGTGTTTGGTAATGCGTTGCCTTTTCCTGTTGCCATAAGCTAAAGGTATAAAGTTGTCTTGCTGTTTTTGTCCCCTTTGGTACTGAAGCAAAAAAGGGGTCCAGGATTCAAGTACGCCTCCAACCTCCCCGGCTCTCTACTGAGGGAACAGAAACCTGTGAAGGAGGAGGGGGATGTTTCTTCTTCAAACAAGAGGAGGCCTGATAGGGAGGAAACGCCCAGATACAGACCTGACGAGCCTCTTCATAGACAACCACCACTGCTCTCTCCCAGCAACCTGCCCCGGCCCAGGCCCGAGGACAAACTGAGAAAGAAGAGGAAGCTTTTTGATGATGATGATGAAGAGGATGTCAGTGTGAGGAAGAAGGTAAGTGTCAGATCATTCATTGACTGTGATCAGCTTGGACATTTCAGATGCACGGGACTTATTGTGTGTTCTCTTTTAGGAAAAGTCGGACGATCCTTATTTTTCTAAACTCCTGCACCAGATAAAGACAGAAGACGATGATGAGGACGAGGAGGAAGAAGAAGGAAGGGAGCCTCACTACCGGAATGTAGAAAGGAAAGGACGTTTAGGCGACACCGAGGAGGAAGTAGATGACAAGGACCCGAGGAATGAACTTCTGAATCCTTTCAGTAAAACCCCTGTTGCGGACAGCGACCAGTCTCACTGCAGCTCTCCACAGGCCGGCCCCAGCAGCGAAGGTGGAAGTGAGACCCAGGAAAGAGGTCCACGTCCAAAAGCTCGCCGTAAGCGCAGATTACCCAACAGGGAGCTGAGCCGGGAGCTGAGCAAAGCGCTGAACCAGGAAATCCAAAAGACAGAGGACTGCTTGGCGAACGAGAACCGCCAACCCCTTAAGGTGGAGCCAGAGACTGAAAACGAGGAACCCAAGAGGTTGTTTCGTAATGGCAGTGAAATGGGGGATCAGAGGTCCCACCTCAAGACCAAAGAGATGAATGGGACCCCCTGGGAGCTGCGCCACTTCTACCCGAGTCAGATCACTCCACTTGGCTTCAACAGGAGCACCCCAACCAATCGGCCGGTGCCACCACGCTCTCCACCCAAGTGCATCCAAATGGAGCGGCATGTCATTCGGCCCCCTCCAATAAGCCCACCGCCTGACAGATTGCCTCTAAAAGATGGGAAAACTCACACCATCCAGCGTGAGGTGTGGATGAAGATCTTTCGCTATCTCTCGCACCAGGAGCTGTGCGTCTGCATGAGAGTGTGCAAGACGTGGAACAGATGGTAAATACATGGAACACAGACTACAGTTTTCATTTCATCACAA
This sequence comes from Coranthus polyacanthus, assembly GCA_037367275.1. Classification (NCBI taxonomy): domain Eukaryota; kingdom Metazoa; phylum Chordata; class Actinopteri; order Kurtiformes; family Apogonidae; genus Coranthus; species Coranthus polyacanthus. Next base: position 14,465,985 of record JAPQRN010000027.1, read on the forward strand.
CAGATTGCGGAAAGAAAAAAAACTTCAATAGGCTGCACAGAATGTAAAACAAACAAGAAAGTAACAGTAAATTATGTTGAGTGTTCTGCTCTGGTAAAGCTAGGGTAACATGAATATATAACACTCAACCAAAAACTCTGCTTTTGACGACTAGGTGCTGTGATAAGAGGCTCTGGACGAAGATCGATCTGAACCGCTGCACTTCCATCACTCCACTCATGCTGAGCGGGATTATCCGCCGACAGCCACTTTCATTGGATCTCAGCTGGACCAACATTTCAAAGAAACAACTAAGCTGGCTAATAAACAGATTGCCAGGTATGTGTGACTCTTCATCATGACATTTAGACAATATTTACATTTTTTTGTTTGATCTGTTATGTTATGTTTCTTCACCAAGATTTTAAGTGCTGATGTGCGTTTCAGGTCTGCGAGTGTTGAAGTTATCGGGGTGTTCTTGGGCTGCTGTTTCTGCCCTCTGCACCTCCAGCTGCCCTCTGCTTCGCACCCTGGATGTCCAGTGGGTGGAGGGACTCAAGGACGCACAGATGAGGGACCTCCTCTCACCTCCCACAGACAACAGACCAGGTACGTTTTGTTAATGCAATGTAGCTGCAGTGAGAAATCAATCAATGAATTGTGACAGCTAGCTACTCAGATCAGCTTGGCTTTCAAAAATAGTGATGGCGCGAATGTGTTCTGTGTGACTCATTTCCAGGTCAGCTGGATAACCGCTGCAAGCTGCGAAACGTGGAAGATCTGCGGTTAGCAGGGCTGGACATCACCGACACATCTCTACGTCTCATCAGTCGGCAGATGCCTTTGTTGTCCAGGCTGGACCTGAGCTACTGCAACCACATAAACGACCAATCAGTCAACCTGCTGACAGCAGCAGGGACCACGACCAGGGACTCCCTCACAGAAATCAACCTGTCAGGTGAGAGATGGGACCTAAGGAATGGTAGCACAACAATACACAAGCACAATTTTTTACAGCAGACATTTTGAGTTGTTAATGAAGAAAACACACAGGTGTAACTGAAATACTTAACATGGCTTCATTCCATGTAGGTCTATTAGTTTCAGTGCCTTGGTATTGTGCACAATGTCTCACTGGACTCGCTTTCTGGGATCGTTAACCTTATCAGTAACACTGTGCTTTTTCGGCTGTAACAAGGCAAAAAATCTGCTCAAGCCTCTTTGGGGGTGAACAACACGGGTGTAATTTTGATGCTTCTACTGGGAAGATGCTAGCCTGGGAACCAGACACATCTGCCTGAGAGCAAAACTTCATTTGCTCCGGCAGATCAGTCTCGCATTGCTTCCATACAATCTTCCACTCAATCACTACGTTTTCTCTGATATGGGGTGCGTCTGATACAATGACAAGCTGCCACCTGCGATTCTTCAAGTCGAACATTGGCTTTTGTGTAGGAAAGCCCTACCGTCCTACCTTAGGAGGAGCCCCTGAATGCAACATTACATTCTGTAACAGGCTGCACTGCCCCAGTACGAGCAGTTTTTTTTCCTGTAGTTGAGTGACAATAATATGGACTGTCTGTAACCCGTGATGTGTGCGTGAAGGACATATATGTAACTTATGACCCTTATGTTCTTCTTATTTCAGACCCCACACACGCTCTACTTGCCCTCGCCACTGATCTTAATTCACTTTGTTAGTTAATTGGCCGGGGAAAGTCGGCTTTCGTCGGCAGTAGAACGGTTTGTGACTACAGCTGTGTTATGATTTTTAAATGTGCAAAAATACATTTTCATGATTCGGTTACATCATCACTGAAACAAATCTTACTATTTTTTTTACAGCCAAATTTGATAAGACTTGACAACATTCTCAGTCTGATACAGCCTTAGTATTTTCTATTTAAAGCAAAAAATCCTTAATTGATAAGAGAGATGTGTTTGGCATAGGTCTGATAGGATTTGGCAAGTTTAATTTACCAGTCAACGTCCCACTTTTCCTTGCTCTGGTTGGTTGTAGGTCTATCCAATTGCATACAGAGGCATTTTGGTCTGCACCCATTGATAACACTCCTGGGAAATCAAAAATGAACTGAGTGTATTAGTCTGGCGATGCCACGCTAGGAAGAAGCCCAACAACCCCCCCCCAAAAAAGCATGAAGAACCAAAGAGTTCAAGTCAGATGAAGATAACAAAAAAGATCTGGAGTTGCTACATTAAAAAACACTGGTACGTTGTGTTGCTTTGTCCTTAAGCAGAAACCTTGCCAAAAAAAAAAAAAAACAGACAAAACTTTTATACATCACGCTCTGCAAGGAAAAAAAGGACCACACCAAATTTCTGATAAGACGAGAGAAGGGATGGTTGTACTGTTTTACAGACGCAGCTTAAATAACATCCAGAGGCAATTAATTAATTAGAGGCACCTGGACGGCAGCAAGGGAGATGAGGCATGAAGCACATACTTATTTATTTAGGCAGTTGTATTATTATACTGTCACTACAAGTACTTAATTCATTATATTGAGATTAAGACAGGAACGCAGTCAACAGTAAGGACTGCCTATTTTACACTGCACCAACTATGACTTTAAAGCTGGAGTTTAAACAACTCTGCACAGCACAAAGGGATTTTCTCTTCTGGCAGATTTAGACCTATGCTCATATTCAAGGCGGGTTGAACCACACTGGAATTAGTGGGGGTCACCAAACTACACAAACCACGGATGAATGGAAAGGTTTAAAAGTCGCATCTCTACGTCTCACGGTCAGAGATGTCAGTCAGGTGTTGTAAATGAAAACGCCTGTGTGCAGGGACAGAAAAGGAAAGAAAAATAATAATCACAAAACATATTCCATTCAGCTCCGTTAGTGGGAAATAGATACGAGGTTAAACATCAGCTATCAGCGTCTTACTTCAGGCCACTTCCAGTAGACTTCATGGGAAAAGGGTGGAGCATGTAGCAATTGCATGTTTGTCATACTAACAGTTAGAAATGAAAACGAAACGCTTTTCCGCACTGATCATCCCTCTCTCTGTTTCCTTTCTAGTTTGTAACCGCGTCACAGACCACTCCCTGACGTTTTTCAAGCGCTGTGGGAGCATCTGTCAGATCGACCTTCGCTTCTGCAAACAGGTGACCAAGACGGCCTGCGAAAGGTTTATCGCAGAGATGTCTGTGAGCGTCCCGTTCAGACTGAAAGAGGAAAAACTGCTGCAGAAGACGAGCTAGTTCCTCGAAAAGGACAAAAAAAGAACTGAAAGACTGTCTTTGCACTTAACGGAACAAGTTTTTTTTTTTTTGTTTTGTTTTTTTTTTTTCCATTTTAATCCGACCCTGTGATAAGTCTCTGAATCAGCATCACAATAAATAGAGCAGAGATTTCAGGATAATGTGATCAAAAATCTGAAATGGACTCTCCTAATGTAAAAAGGTGATAAAGAGGAAATAGCATGCATGTATTTGTGTTGAGATTGTACTTTTATAAAGATGTGCTTGTAACTGACTGTTGGGTTGTTTATTTTTAATTTTTAAATATTTGAAAACAATATTTTTATACAGGCATCATTTCATGAGTTTACAGTGTTTTTTCACATCTGCTCAGGAGCTAAATATCAGACTATTCAGCATGTGAAGTGAATATTGTTCCCATCTTTACTTTGCCTCAACACTACAGAGTCTCCTATGTGCCATAATCTGTATTTGACATCAATGTTAACTTCAGTATCAGACAAAAAAAAAAAAAATTTATAACATGTACAGGAATAAATGTCAGTCTAAATTATCCTAATTTTTTTCCTATTAGGTAGAATGTATTTCAAGAAAGATGACGCAGTAAATTAATTTCATATGCCATGTTACACCCTCGTTGTCAGTAAACAGAACACATGTATGAGCTGTTGTTGGACAGCTTCAACATTTCAACATTAATTTATTGTTTTTTTTTTTGTTTTTTTTTTATATATATAACGGTTTGTATTTATTCTGTAACTTGATATAGATGTCTTACTGCGCCGGGTCAAGTAATGCTTGCAAATAATTGATCAGGGTTGTTTGAGGCTATCGCAGCGCCCGGTCGCTGGGGTTTTTTTTACGCTGAACAGCCAGTACGTGGGACTGACACTGACTTCACAAAGCTAGCTCTCCGTACAGGTTTAAATAAGCAACTAATGAAGACCGTTGCAAAGAAATCATTTGCATATGTTTGAAAATAAACTCTATACAGTAGGTGTTGTGTGTACTTGGGGATGTGCTGTGCTGTAACTGATCTGCTATCACCTCAGGTGAATGTGACGTTTATATTTGTAAATCCAAAACTTAAGTGCTAAAACGCATTAAAAGATTTTCATTTGTACCAACACCCGAGTCTTGTCTCTTCTCTTCGACATATTCTTGAGGTCAACTGTGAATGTATGGTCATACACAGTTTTGGAAATAACTATTAGACCATTAATTGTGATTATCTGTAGAAACGTAACATAGTAGTCCTTCGAATGAGCTCTTTTTGGAATCTAACTTTGGTTCTTAATTTATATGCCACTCGTTACTGAGAAAAAAAAATGTCATTAACTTAAATATAGCTTATCTCTTCAATACATTTGTAAAGCAAACATTTCATGCGTCTTTTTCCCGGATTTTGACTCATTTGGTCACTAGAAAACCCCGACATCTTCTCGTCACATTTAGCACAAATGTTGGCTTTTCACTTCTCTGTCACGGTGATCTAAGAATTATTTCCAACGCTGTACACCGTAGCAGCGGTTCCAGTGACTGCCTGACATTTTGTTGTTTCGTTTGCACAATAAAAGCCATTGAAAAGATGAAACAAAAATGTCTTTTAACCCTTTCCTAAAAAATACCAGGAAAGCAGCTGATTACTTTATTAATCCGATCATTAACCGGCCTCTAATGTTTTAATTGTTCGGTCAAAAATATTAGTAAATGCCGAAGAGTTTCCACAGTTGTTCATTCAACGGCCTCTCTTGCAATGTTATGAAAGTGTCAAATTTAATAATCCAGAATCCGAGGCTTTCAGTGTATCTGTTCCAAAATGTCACTGGTTCCTCCGTGTCTGTGTCCTACTGTTCAGCTACGTTTCATGCAAATCGATGTTGTTGTTTTGCATGATCCTGCTGACAGACAAACCAACAGACAGATGTGGGTGATTACTTATTAACTCTCGCTGGAGGTAGTTCTAACAACAGAGAGACTGAAAATTTCCACATTTAAACCAATAAAAGCGTAACGTTTTTTGCCTCAATTCATCGAAACTGTCCATCAATCACTGGTATTTATTACCCCCGACCCAAGACAGTACAGGGACACTGCTTATGATGCACGAGTACACAAAAACAGACCTTAATTAAACTCTTTAATTACCAAAATAAAAAGTTTAACATTCCCAAATACAAAGACCAAACCTTGCACACAATTACACCCTCTGTGACGGAAAAGTGCAACCTGCTCAGTTATTGTTCATGATTGTATGGGACATCTTCACTGTAATAGCAGCAACGTTGGCTCTGCATGGGTACAGTACAGAGCTGGGTATTTCTACATGAGCAGGAAAAGAAAAAACAAAGGAAAAAAACCGGGGAAGGAGGATGGCGGGGATAACATAACCAGTGTCGCACAGGCTGTCGTCATGCTCCGGTTCAAGCAAACCTATGCAGATTTAACACATGTCGAAAACACTTGACAGTACAAGGTAACTCTCTAATTATAAACTAACCCAATCCCAGGGACATTTCAATAATCTGATATTACACAATTGAAATCAAATGGAAAAAAATATAGATATGTACATCTCATATGGATCAATATATGCAAATATACATTAGCATGTCATTAATTCTATATACTTTCTATACCACGGGTGTCAGTATACTTGTAGCTATATCTTTGAATAGTTAGTTCAATACATTACTCCTACATGAGAGATATTAACTAAAAGCATTAAGACACTTCATTCCACTCCCAACGATATACGACAACAACACAAATAAAAACATTCAGAGTTTCACATCCACAGTTCCAGCTGGAAAAACAGAGAGGGTGGTTGGATGAATTAGCACCGTTTTCTTTTTTGTCTTCGGTCTCCGTTTAAAGCGCTGAGACAAGGACAGAGGTGACGGCGGAGATTAGCTATTGCTGTAATGACAGACTTTGCATGATCCTGTAAATGTGTAAAGCATCACATTAAGCGCTTCTGGAACAAACTAAAACGCACGTTTCATCATAAATCCCTACTATCAATCGCCGACGTCTTTGACTCTTAATTCACAGTAGGAGAGCACCTGCTAATTTGGGAGACCAAGTATTGAGTTGAAAAAGTAAACAAGCTCAGTGCTTTAGTTGCTACTTGTTGTACTGATTTAAACTAAATGAATGGCCTTCAAAGATCCTTAATTGGTCAAGCTCTGGTTAGCACAAGTATTCAAGAATTAGTACTTGTGCTATCTCAGCCACTATCAATCGGTCGGTGAATTGTGAGCAGTGGTGCGTCAACACAGTGTGAACAAAGTGCTTTCTGCTATAACGTGCTGAAGAATGAACAAACTGACCCACACAGCAGAGGGATCAAAACGGGTGAGAAGAAGCGTATGGGCATGACCCAATTTTTGGCACCTAGTTCACTCACCCCCCTCTCTTCGTTTGTGGGGGTTCTGTCTTCGGTGTTACTAAGATATGTAGTCACTTTGCAGCAATTGTAAAGAGAGGCGCTCTTGAGAATACTCAGCGGAGCCGAGTGCCAGCTACAGTTTACAGGCAGATCTGAAGGTGAGAAGTTGTGTAACGAGACTGCACGTGGCGGAGTGCCACACATTCTTTGCATTGACTAATTGTAAGAAAAGCAAAACGACTCTTAGGAAAGAACACGGATTAGAGATATGTCTGCTTGAGGAATGACTCATAGGAGGGTATGATCCTTCACTCTGCCCACTGGTGAAACCACAGAGTCAAATTCTTAAGAAAAAAAACAAACAAACAAACAAAAACACATTTCTTATAATATTCCAGTGTGCAAATAATGTGAGAATTTGAGGAATACAAACAAGGAACGCCCACAAAACAAGTCTTTTGGGGGGGTTCAGAGGTTATGAGCTGCATGGTTGATTGAAGGTACAGTCTCAGTGCTGTGGTGCTGCAGTGGTGCATTAAGATTTAAAGACGTGCACGGCCCTAACGACGTACTGCCTGCAGATCGGGCACTCGTTCATCCTCTTGCCACACTTGGTGCACGTGACCATGTGACCGCACTCCAGGAGAACGCAGTCGATAACGGCGTCCATGCAGATCCTGCAGAGGTTGTCGTCGTGGATCGTCAACGGACCCTTCTCACCGTCTGCAAAGAGAGAGTCAAAGATGGAGAAATGGGAATGGGATTTTTTTTTTTTTTTTTCAAAAAAAAAACGCACCGAATTGAGCTCAAATAAAAAGAAATGAGATGATTATGTCATGCACTGAGGAGATACAAGGGGGCAGCAAAATACTCAGCAGCTTAGTTTAACACCTCATCTCATGAAGTATGCCTCATCTCGGTAAGGTCATGCTCAAAAAACCCCTGAAAATGTGACATGATGTTTCTATGACAACCAGGTGGCTGCGTGCTGGTGAGTTTGAACGGCTGAAATGCTGCACATCACAGTATAATTAGCTTCATGCGGTGAACACATGAAAAGACGACCAGTGAGATTTCGTAGATTCGTTTCTGTGAAACTCGCATCTTCGAATTCATTTTCTTCAGTGGAATAAATACAAATTCCTTTTCATCCTCAGTGAGAAAGCAACAATCCCACACCAGGTTTTTTTTCTTCTTTTTTTCCCCCCACAAACACTACATGTTTCCACAGTGAAGACCACAGATGGCAATTTCACAAAGAGCAGGGTTTGATGAATGAGGAGAGAGGTTAAGCAGAGATGGAGATGTGATGCTGTACGATGGAGAGACGGTTGCCAGGTATTTATCAGCCTTACCTCCGATGGCACCGTTGCAAATAGGAGGGGGGAAGGCCACCACTTTAGTGTGGGAGCAGCAAAGTAAGAGACATGTAACTGTGATCTTAATAAGAAAACCAATAAATGAATGCTGCTCCTATTCAAATATCCATGCTGTTACTGCAAATTATTATTATTATCATTGCCTGCAGTTTATTATGATGTCAGATTAAGCAGATGTTCTAAGTTTCTTTGGTTAGAAACAGGATGTGGTATCCAAAACTAACATTTAGGCCAGTGCACCAAATATGACAGCTTACCTGTGGTTACAGTACTGCTCACATTTTCCACTGCAAGAAAAAAAAACAACATAATGCTCTTTCACTGAGCGCACAAAAAGTACAGTAATCACCTTAATTATTCAATATATCCAGTAATGCACCACTACAGTTTAGTAGATGCAGCATAGCTTAATACAATCAGATAGGAATTTCTTCTTTGAGGACACAGTATTCAGTCAGAACGTCAAAATTAAAACCCACATGACTTCCTGTTCTCCTCGGTCTCTCTGTACAGTCTGCTGACGCGTTCTACCAGTTCCCACTTCTCACAGCACCCTGAATAGTTGACGAAGTTCCTGGCCAGGATCTCCTTCAGCTGCCGGACAGAAAGGCCCTCGATGTCCCTCAGGCTGGAAATATCAGAGAGGGATGCTCTGGCCCGGCGTCGCGTCTGCGGACTCACCTACAGAAGCAGGAATCAAGACATTAGTGATGGAGTTAGATACTGAAGTTACCTTGATATTTCAGCTGTATTATGCAGCCTCGTATAAACTCAGGATGTGCAATTTCTGCAGTGGGGAATGGTGTTTGACATCACAAGCAGGATTTATGGGATACAATTTCTTGCCAATTTCTGCTTTTTACAAATTTTTCATTCAGCTGCAGCTAACAAATGTTAAGCCTCAGCATCTCACCTTCAACCCTCCCGTTTTTCTTGCCTTCCAAAAGCTGCAACGCCTTTTCTATTCATATTGCAATCACAACATTTAGTAGTGCAGCTGAAGTGGATCTGTCAGCACTCTGTATATAAATATTACCATTGATAAAAATCAACAGGAAATCTGATAATCACCTCAGGAGTGTGTTCACTGGGGTCCAAGTTGAGAAGAGACACCGATGTTGCGTCGCCTATATCCTGTATCACAACAACAGCAACAAAATCCATTAGTGTGTGCTACTCTGCACTACATACATGGGAGCAACAAGCCAGGTAGCTGAGGATTAGGATTAAACACCCTTCAGCCAGGACATTGATACCTTGGGAACAACAATGCTTCTTAACTTCCATTCATAGAAAAGCTTACTGCTCCCTAAACAGGCCAAGTACAAGTATTTATATCCTGGATCCTGTCTGCTTGGAGCTTAACTCCCTTTGCACTGAGTTTTGGTGCTTCATGTTCTCTTCCTTTCTTTTCTGCTTTTCTAGAATCCTAGTCAGTCTCTTCTTAGCTGCCTAACAAAGTGCAGCAAATTCAGGCAGTGGAAAAGGCTGATCGTTTGTCTTCTATATCCACTACAGTGACAGGTCAAGTGGTTTCCATGGAATCATTAGCGGCAAAGCAACAAACTGACTCCCTTGAGAAATTACATAATGTACAGAGTTCCTACTAATTTGTTTTCACGCATACTGTCCAGATGAAACCTAACTACTATAGCCACCAACGCGAATAATATAAAGTCGTGTGAAGAAATGCTACATATGGGTTCTCCAGAAATTATGCAATCCTCTACAAGACAATACACACATAAGATGACACCAATGGCAGTGGCCAGTGTCTCTCTTGATATATTAAATTTGCGTGACTGAATTTGTGCTCGATCACAATAGAGCTGGGCGATATGACGAGACAGAAAAATGTACAGCATTGCATATTACGCTATAACGTTTATATTGCTATATCTCCAATAACAGTCTGTCTGTGGTCTTCCACGTAGATGCAGGCAGTAAATTAGCAACTAACTAGCAATTAACAACACAAACAAATTGTGAACAGGAATTGTTTATAAATTGTAAAATAAAGTCAAACGTGACGAAGTAACTACATATATCGCCCACCACTAATTCATATTTCACTGAAGCATCCCTACAGATATGTTACAAAAACCAAAGAGGACCGTTAGCAAACATTTACAAGGATTTGGCTCAGGTGTGGTGTTATTAAAAACTATATTTGCTTTAAAGCTGACCTGGTTAGTATCAGAGCTATCGCTTCTGCTGAGCTGCTCCTCCTGAGAGGCAGCAAAAGCAGACAGCTCTGAGGCAGACTGTGTGGTGGAGGGGGTTGGCGTATACAGGGAGCGTGAATGAAGGCTGCCGGTGTCCGGATCCTCCTCTTCCTCTATGCCTTGGTGACAGAGCACCAGGTCTACCAAGTCCTCCTTTTCCCTGCAGGTATCAGTGGGGATGTTGCGGAGCAGGAGATACTGACGCAGGTCTTTAACTCGTAGACGCATGAGCCTCGGCCGCTGGAAGGCTGTTGCCTTCAGTAAATGACACGTAGCACAAATGCGCAGGTTCTCCTGAAGCACAGAGCACAGAGAGCAGAAGCTCTTCTTGCAGTCGCAGCAAATATACTGCAGAAACAGAGAGGAGAAAAAAAAAAAAAAACTAAATGGAAATGAGGCACTTTTGCACATTTTCTACCATGACTGCAGCCAAACATATGTCATACAAGACAGCTGCATTTAAAATGAAAATAGAGACACATCTCTTCATTTTTTTTCATGATACATTTTAATGAATGAGACAGATATTGACATGAAAAGATTTAACATGTCCTTGGAAGGCATATCAATACCAGCTGAACTTCTGTGCATTTTTCAATCACTCACATCTGCTCTATCTCTCCAGGCACAGAAACAGGAGGCACCTCATTACTTCTAAGTGACAAACATCAAACAGTAATAAATGCAAGAAGAGGGATTAGAGTGGCACGAAGAGCAAGTGGAGCACAGGGTTCAGAGAGAATGAGACCCCGAGCATTACAGGAACACGAGCATTCACTGAAGTGGATATCACAAAATCAGTATGAAGTCCATCTGTTTCAGCAATCAGTTCAGACAACATGACGCTTCCAATAAAAATTTGTACCCTCTGGCTTTAAATTAAATTAGCTTTAGTGCATTTTTTTTCCACACAGCAAGATATTGTTTCAGCTCACGGACAACAGTAATCAGGTTTGCATTGCCTTATAATGAAATATAACAATATGTAATAATGAAATGAGATATTTAGTCACATTTTTTAAAAGAGCTTTTGTTTTAAATGACACTTCTTTCAAATGACAACTTTGAGGAATTTCTGTAATGATTTTAAACTACCAGCTGCCTTAAAATATGATGATACGATTAAAATATGATAATGTCAGCCTATGCAATTACATAATCACAAAAAGCTAAAGGTCCAGTGTGTGTATGGTGATATTTAGGATTAAATGACACCGAGCAGAGAGACGAACACACAAAATGAAAGTCGCTGCATTAAATTTGTTTTTGTTTTTTTTAGGATTTGGGTTTGTTTTGTTTTTTTTTTTTGCTGGTTCAAGTTTATATGTTTGACCTGAAAAAAATACCAATATAAAAATGACCAGTAATCTGTGTATCTTTCTTGATAACCAGGCAAAGAGACTCAAATCGTAATATTGTCCATAAAAAGTGCAATATGACTTTTTCACCAAACCGTGCAGCCCGAATAAGACCCACAGACCCACAGCAAATTTGAATTCGAAAACATGATTTCCATGATTACATGATTTCATTTATTTCCACAGCCTAATGCAGCAACTGTTAAATAAATAATATTTGTCATGAGGACCAACAGAAACACAGAGCTTAGTTCTGGACATGTTTGTTCGGTCTCTGATTGACTTTAATTTGTCCTGCTTGAAAATGTTCCTTTTCATATCATCGAATTAATGTCACCTACCTTCCTCCTGAAGACTGAAAAGGCTTGGCCACAAGCCTTGCATACAAGACTGGGACTCCCTGAGCTGGTGGGCGGGTATGTGGAGTATCCCGCACTGGGGGCAAATCGGAAGGGTCCAGCACCAGCCCCAAACCCTGGCTGCTGGCCTCTGACGGCCCCAGTACCCATAACTTCATTCAGCAGACCACAGCATGAAGCCCACATGGACGAGGCTCCTGCCTATCGTTCAGAAAACATCTTTACTTCAGTATTTTCTGTCTTCACACTGATGTAGTAGAAACTGAATTTCAAACATGAACGTTAAGCTTTCATGCAGATACGCTGCATCACCTGCAAAGCTCGTCGAATTATTCGTACGTTTACAACAAAAAAAACTAACGGGACTCTTTGTAAGAAGATCACATGGGCATGCTATTTACAGATTATACGATACTAAGCTGTAACGAACAGATCTGGTTTAACATCGTAAAAACAAAAAACAGCAAGCAGCTGTCAAAACACTGCCACAACAAGCACGCAGCTAGCTAACTCACTAACTAAATAGTGAAACATGTTTGTTAAACCAGCCGATAATAGTGTTGCCAGAAAGCATAAAAATAACCGAACTACGTGTATGTTTACGGAAGTCTCTTGATGCTTAACATGACTGCCCAGTCGATGTTAGTGACAGCTGTCAGAGCTGCTGCCTATCCGACAGTCTTCCCATTAACTCAAGCTAGCACCGGATAACCTTACCGTCAGCTCACCCGTTACGCCGATATAAAGCTTGTGTTACATTAGCTTACGTTAGCTAGCTGCAGGGACCGACAATCTAAGCGGAGCTCGAATTGGAACAGAGATCGTGTAAAGAAAACTGCACCTTCATTGCACCTCCGAAGTGTCTACCGCGAAAGAAGAGACTGACAGTGTAAGCATTGCAATATGGAGGGTCGGTTATTTAGCTGAACTGTGTGGATGCGTCTCGATGCGATGCAAGCGACGGGCGACCCGACAACTGCCGCTGCTTCTTCTTCTGAACGTTACGAGCGACCGAACGCGGCGGCGCTGTTTTTGCTGCCCCCTGGAGGTAGAAGAAGGCAGCAACTGAGCGTATCGTGGACGTGCGCGGCACAGTTACGGGTGGATTAACCACACGTTCAGGACGCTGTAACTGTGGTTATTCTGTAGCACATGGAAATACACGAGGATAACTCTCACTAGCTCTGCGTACACTTTATCAAAGACAGTTCAGCAGTAATATTTATTCAAAAACATAACATATTTTCAACACCAAAATAACAATAACAATGACAATACTAATGAATAAAAAGTTGCACATATAGAACTTTCTCTCGTAGTATAGCATTTTCACATTGGGGTTTGTACTTTTACTCACTGACTGATTTTACTACAGGATCTGGGCTCGTTAAGGCTATGAAAACCTATTATATTTACAGTATATTTACTCTTTTATGTGCTGTGCTTTATATGTGTTTCTACCCATGTGCATTTATTTATTTATTTATTTATTTAGATAGAGTTAGTGTAATGGTTAATGTTTACGGTTTAGAGAAATAAAAGCACGGATGTATTAGGGAACACTTCCGCTTCGCAGTCCTCCCTCTCCGAGAGGCGCCAATAACAAACACCGCCCGAAGTTGACGTGTGTGTGCGTGTTTTTTTTTT
>JAPQRN010000027.1:14487160-14506321 GCA_037367275.1 Coranthus polyacanthus
TGTGTGTGTGTGTGTGTGTGTGTGTGTGTGTGTGTGTGTGTGTGTGTGTGTGTGTGTGTGTGTGTTTGTGTGTGTGTAGGGGGGGGTTAGTTGTGCTTGTTTGTTCATATGTATCAGTTGCTCATTCTAATGTCAGTCTTTTTGTCCCATGTTGTGTTTTCATATGACTCCCAGGTTTTTCTTCTCTTGTAAAGTGACACTAGCAAACACAGTGCAAGCCTCCAAAGGCAACATTTTTCTTGAGGGAAAAGTGCTTTGAAAAGATGTCATTGTCATAGTTTTGCTTTGTATCTTTCTCTCTTTCTTTCCATCTCTCGGTAGATTGTAAAGTTAGTGAAACGTTCACACACTGACAAAGACAGAAAACACTATGAAGTAAGATCATCTAAACAATCTTGTGCTGAAGACAGTCAGATGCTCTGGGAATCACAAATGTAATATCTGTCTACGCTCAACAAGCCATTTGACAGTTATAGATTTAGATGGAATTGGTCCATATTTCATTAGGTGCTAGGGTCAAACAATCCAGTAAGGTTTTTACATTTTAGATTGAAGGTTTGGTAGTACTTAATGTAATTCTTGGGCTTTACTTAGTATGACTGATACCAGCTCATTGTTGTGAACACTTAATGGTCCGTTTTAAACAAACATTTCTCTCTCTGTCACATCACTCCACCAATCTAAATAATCACCAGATACACTTCCAATATCGTTCCCCAATCTACAAACAAATAATGTTCCAAATAAAGGATAGAATAATGACTTATAATTGCTCATTAAATTACTTTAGAGGTTGTACATAATAAATCAAAAATAAATCTTGAATTAAATTAATACCTATGAGTAGCCTGAGTTAAGATATGCAGTCAGCACAAGCAGAAAATGTCAAATCTGGGCAGCATTCAACAATTTAACCCCATAAATAATGCTCTAATGTGGAACACACACTCAAATACTCAAAAGAACTTGAGTCATAATTAAATCACTTTCCCCAGTGTACTCAGTGTATTATTGAATCTGATATATTAGAAAGTGAAATTAATTATTTCTCTAACATTTATTAAAACTTGGTTCCAAAATCAATTTAAATAACTATTTAAATAAATGTGGACTGGTCGAGGTTGTGACCTTGTTTTTCACTGACCTCAGTCATCGTAACAGAAAATGTTACATCGCAGAGTAAATTATTTCTCATAGAATTACTAGGGCGGTCAAGCAATTAGTCAAATTAATTACATGCTTTGTGATTAACTAATCAAAATTAATCACATATATCAATATTTGCCATTAATAGCACTTAAAATTTTTCAGTTCAGATACATTTTGGCGGATGAATAGAACTTTCTAAGAGGATGCAATCCACTAACCCCCTGTCCTTACTGCATCCATCGCAGTCCATTTCGCGTTAAATTTACTCAGTTTGCCTCTACTTCAAGTGTGGCTTGATGAGGCTCACGGTAAAGTTATCGTCAGGGCCTGTGTTGTGCTGGGTCTGACATCCAAGCTCGCTCCAAAATGTTTTGGATTGAGATGATATTTCATGCTCCGATGGTATCAAAATGCATTACTGCAAAAGTTGCTCAGAATGGTGCTTCTCTCAACAGTTCTGGATATTTTTTTTAAATGTAAAATTTCCATTCACTGGGCCAAACAATGTTTTGTCTGTTTCTGCCTCCATCATGTTCACAATAGATCCAATGTTCACATTTTACCGTTATCTGTATCGGTGCCACGTTGACTCTGATGCAGCTGCCTCTCTGTGGTCACCACTCTGTAGTCTGTAGGCCTGTCACAATTATTGCATAATCACCATATTGCAATTATTTGAGATAATCGGGATTATTTCACATAATTGTGATAATCGTCCCATTCACCCATATAAATACATTTGGGTCAAACTTCCAGAAATGACATTTTATCGTCGTTTTTTCATCGTTTTCCAACGTCTGACTGGCACTCTTCTAACGTTGTTGTGTCCTATTCTTCTTCTGCCTTGAGTTCAACAGAGAACTAGCTCCACAGCAGTTTATTTTGATTTTGTACCTTTATGATCCAATATATCAGTGACCTTTGTATGTTTTAGTCATGTCACATCTGCCACGTTCTGTTTTTTATTAACAAAAGGCAAACAAATATAATTCATTTTATATGTTCCAAACTTTTATGCCAATAAATGACTTGAACAGTTAAACTACTATCAGACTCGGTGGCATAAAGTTAATGGAATTCATTAATCGTCAACTCAAATTTCAATATTGTGACAGCCCTGGACTTGAGTAATGTCCCGTCTACAGCACTCTGATTGGTTACACATCATGAGTAATAGCCTATCAACACTGAAAGAGAGAAAAGAACATTTATTTATTTATTTATTCATTAGTTTTCATTTTTACTGCAAATGTATATTTGTTCCAAATATTGGTTATTACTACCTTGATTTCTAAAAAATCCATACTGATCAACCCGTAGTTTATAAAGCTGTTGTGGACGGAAAGTGTTCAGCAACATATGGAGTCAAGGCTGCATTATTTTATTTTATTTCTATGATTAATCAAAATGAATGTGTCATTTTGAAAACCCTAAGAATTAGACAAATTTTACGACTCAAATATAGATGAAATAGAGTAGATTTCTTGATAGTACGTGTACTCCTGTGGCCTATCACTCAGAGAGAGAGAGAGAGAGAGAGAATGCTGTCCACTAGGCTGTGGTCCCACCTCTAAAAGCTCAGTTGGAAGGTTTATCCTCTCCACCATCAGAAACGGCTGAGTGGTCAGTGAGTGACCCCCTTTACAACCGCCAATGGCAACCTGAGAACAAGGCTATTCTTATCTGGGCCTGGCCCGTGTGAGGTGGCAGCAAGGCAGGTTCTCTTTCTCACACACACACACATGAAATCACACACACACCACAGCATCTCTTGAGAGTGCGTGATATGAAAGGCTGTCATTGAGAAGGGAGGTAAAGGAGCAGCAGAGAGAAGAATGTCTTTAGCATGTGAATGATGCAGGATTGGTTTTCCACTACAGAGGTAAGGAAAGGCCGGATGGAGAGGGGAAACATGGTGAGGAGAGGAGATGTGGAAGAGGGGAGGGAGAGAGTAAGAGCTGAACAGAACAGAAATAAAAAAGCAAAATAAATGGAATTCAACTGATCTAAGATCTGCGATACAGGATATCGGTAGGCTGTGAATGTTTTATCACATTAGATTCTAAAGGTAACAGGAGACGTGTGCTTGAATAACCTGGAACGTAATCACATTTAAATCATGGACTTTAAAAGACGTGGTTGTGGTTTTCAGTCAGTGCAGCCATTAGGCCTGGGTATCATTCACAAAGTTTAGATACCGGTACTGATGCCGATACCTTCGATACCGATTTTCCATTTTAACAAATACAACATGACACATTATGGTACAAATCTGTACTTTTATTTTCAGCTCCTTGGCATTTTTATACATTCAATACATTTTCATAACATAAAACATACAAACTTACTCACCACAAAGTTGTTTAGCTTAAGTTGTCTGTTTCAACTCTTTAGTTTTATGTTTGAGGCATCTTGGCATTTTTCCACTCAAAGCAGTTTTACATCATTAAAAATAAACCTATTTACCACGATGCAAACTTGTCTGTTAAAGTAATATAAAAGCCATTTGCTGTATGCACTAACACTGATGAGATTAATTTGATGCTTGATAGTATTTAAGCAGTTTGGTCGATGCTCTTAAGTATTCAAGTTCGGTACCCGGCCCCAGCAGCCATCCAACACCAGATACAGACATCAAGCTCTGTGGGACAGGCCTCTTCTCCCTCACGGCCTTTTTTACACATAAGTAATTAGATGCAAAACAACATAAACAAACACACACCTCTTTGAGTGGCAGGCATCCTCTGTGTGATTGGCACTGTTAATCCCTGATGTCACACAACAGTGTGTGTGTGTTTGTGTGTGTGTATGTTAACAGTGATTAATTATCCCTCTCATGCTGGGGATCTCCTTAGGTTATTGATTACGTCATGAAGCAAACCCACAGGGGGATGATTTTCTTGCACTAACAGGGAATCAATTAGTGTCTGGGGACTTGTTTACTTAGGCACGTGCACATGGTTTTGTGTGTGTGTGCGTGCAAGCTTGTGTGTGTGTGTGTGTGTGTGTTTGTGTGAATAAACACTGTCTTGAATTTAATGATACTAGCCTGGAATTTCTGTCACCACATATCACACTGCTTTATCAATACCCAAACATAAAAGTTGTTGAACGTGTCTTTGATACGTGGTTTGTTTGCTGGTCTCTCCTCAGCATCGGGGCTCTGATGAGACGTGTGTTTGTTCTGAGAACCATCAGCATGGTTTTCCAGAGCTCTCTTCTCACTGTGCTGGAACCATCACCACTCATGAAAGGTGAGACTAAAACATGGATTGAAACACAACCCAGGTCAGGGTGGTGGTCACAGCAATTTTAACCTATCATCATGTACACTGTATGTCTCTGGGGATGCACTCACAATGTTACCCGAACATCGGTGTTGTCTTCTATCACCAAATAAGATTTCCCTGATGGTCGATGGTTATATTTTGTGTGTTATTAAAGGTTGTTACATGAATTTGTATGATTTTGATTTGTGCTCATTTAAAGAGCTGAGAAAAAAAGAAGTATTTTTTTGTCTTATAATGAAGATCTTCGTTTCCCTGGCACAAAAACATTGATATTGCTATTAGCATCAGCTATTGGACAAACTCCTATTCTAAACATCAGTATCAGCCCAAAATTTCACAATCGATGCATATCTAGTCTAATACTGTCCCTTTGATCCTTGTTATACATGTGACGCTAACAAGTGACAAACTGGCAAAGAAATGTCCGTATAGGTTTTTATACACGTAAAGGTTTTCTTTGTGTATGAACCTTTACATGTGCATTTTTTTACTTTTACATATTTAAATGCTCTGATCTCATATACATTATTAGCTAAAAGTTTCGACACCATATCGTTCCATGTTTGGTCCTTTAAGAAAATTATGAAATAACACATACATACTGTAAAAAAACCAAACTGTTTTAACACTTAGATTGCCCACAGAAGCCACTTTTTACGTTGTTAACAGCTTTGCACAGTCTTCACCATTTCTCAACAACCCTCATGGAGTAGTCACCTGGAATGAACAGTCTGAAACAAACCAAAAAGAAAGAAAGAAAATACAATAAATTCCACTAAACCTTTGACAAGGCAGACCTGTTAATTAAAACAATTTCCAGGTGACTGCCTTAAATCATTGACTCAGTACTTCTAACACTCAGAGCGGAAGCCCGTCACTAAAGTGATTATTATTTTACTATTGTATGAAGTGGTTTCTGTGTTTTCACCCCCGAGATATTGTAAGATGCCATAAGTTTCAGATTTCCCTTTCATTCCACTGTAAATTGAGAAAACGTCAGCTGATTTTGTCAGCTTGGCTGGCAGGTATTTAACGTGATATTAAGGTTACGTAACATTGATAAAGCAAGAATGTTATAACAGACAATGGGCTCGACAGTCAAAGTAATAAATCTTGTGTTGAATTAGACACCTGTTCCTGTCTAGTCTTTGAGCTGCTGACTGGAGGGACTGTTTGTCTTTTCTTAAAACCGGTCGACTCTCTGTAGCTTGTGGTTCTCAAAGTGGGGGGTGTTCTCCTCCCTGAGGCTTTCCAAGATATGTCTGTGATCTGTAGGGTTGAGAGATTATTGGAGTAGGAAAGTGGAAAACATACACTCACCGGCCACTTTATTAGGTACACCTTGCTAGTACCAGCTTGGACCCCCTTTTGTCTTTAGAACTGCCTTAATTCTTCATGACATGAATATAACAAATGCTGGAAACATTCCTCAGAGGTTTTGGTCCATATTGACATGATAGCATCACGCAGTGGCTGCACATCCATGATGCGAATCTCCCCTTCCACCACATACCAAAGTTGCTCTCTTGTATTGAGATGTGATGACTCTGGAGGCCATGTGAGTACAGTGAACTCATTGTCATGTTCAAGACACCAGTTTGAGATGATGTGAACGTGTTGGAAGCTGCTGAAAGTAGCAACAACCATGCCACGTTCAAAGTCACCTTTTTCCCCATTCTGATACTCGGTTGCCTAAATGCATTTAGTTGCTGCCATGTGATTGGCCTATTAGACATTTGCCGAACAGGTGTACCTAATAAAGTGGCCGGTGAGTGTATATTTCCACAACACAAACTTGTATTAATCTGGATATTTTGGTACGTGATAGTTTTGCCTCTTCAGAACTCTAAGGGTGGTTTCACACCTAGCTCCTTTGGTCCGGACTTTTGGATTTTCCAGTTTGATTTGAACCAAATTTGCAGGTGTGAAATCTCCCCCAAACCACAATGCGGATCAAGCTTTCGGTCTTTCGTCTGCCCCAAAGAGGTTGTCATGGTCCGCAAATTAAGCCATGGTTTGGTTCATGTACAATGTGAAAATACTTAGTTTGAAATAGTTTGTAATAGTTTGAAAGTCTGAACTATCTCAGGAAGTTATGCAAGGCTGTAAATATGAAAAACAAAAGAAGAAAAACAAACAAAAGACGGAAGCAGTTAAAAATAAGCCAAATTAAATAATAATTTAAAAAATAAAAGGCGTTGCAGCACACGTAGAGGATGACACCAGGACATACTAGTCCGCTCCCAAAATTGCAAATGAATTGGACCAAATTTATACAATGTAAAAAAAAAAAATGCTTCGGACCTTGGTTCAGACATTCAGGTGTGAAAATGCCCTAAAAAAGTCCAAATCATGGTTTAAATTGTCAACTGGTGATAGTTGTGTTCATCATTTAAGGCGTGGAATAAATTAAATGTCTTCAGGGATTACACGTATTCTCTTTTTTCTTTCATTTTACAAAATGAGAAAATCCTGTCTGTCCGTTAAGGATGAAGCTAAAGGGGGAAAGTCTGGAAACCTGCGACACGAGTCCACATTTTGAGCCAAATGTTCCAGAGGACATTGATAGACAGGTGCTTTGTCTCTCCAGAGAGCCATTCAGTTGTTAATGTCTGAATGACACATCTGATTCTGTTGCACAGCAAGTCGCAAAGCATTTGGGATTCAGATCCGTGGTATTTATCTCAGCTAGAGCTGTCTGTTCCCCAATCAAGCCGCTCAGACTGAAAGTTGAGGCCTATCTCCACTCCGCTTTACGTGCAGTACAAAGATTTTTTTGGGGGGGAAAAAAAAAACATTCAGTTTCAGAATTTTCAATATTACATGATAACCCTCCGCTTCTCACTCTTCCAGACTGATCAGTCGCTGCATCTGTGTGACTCCAACAGTCTTGTGTCGCTGACTGAAGAGTCTTATTCGGCAAAAACTCTGGCGGCTTGAGTGAATAATTCAGCGTTAGCGGGAGCAGAGATAGACAGGCTCTGTGGTTCCTCTGTGTTTCCCACTAACACCGCTCTGCCACTTCCCCTCAGAGGATACACTACATGTGTTTTGGGGACGAGGGGGGGGGTTTGTGGAAGAAGGAAGAGGAGACGCTTCAGCAGCTTACCGTTTCCAGCTGCTTTGTCTCCCCCGCTTTGACAGAGAGTAGTACAGAGTATAGTGAGAAGTGAGCAGAGAACATTGTAAAATTGATAGTTTTCTGCCTTTTTTCAGAAAAAGAACTTATTTTTCGTTGTCTGACTTTACTCAGATGTGAGATATAGTTTTCTCTCTGTGTGTGCCATGTGTTTGATTTTGCTCGTCTCCTTTAGGTATGGCTGTCCTGAGCATGAGCGTTCAACACTTCCTGGGTGGTCTCATCACCACTCTCACTTTCACTACCATGATGCATTGCACTCAGAGGGCTGAGGAAAGCATTCAGGTAACACAGGCTTCACTCACGCCTCAACACTCTCGTTTCACACTTTATTCTAAAGACCCAGGTATCTTTTGTGTAATAAAGTTTCTCCTCATGTTATTAGTTATGTCATTCATAGGTGTTGGGTTATCTCCTTCCTTCCCTTCCATCCTCTCCGGTGTGCTGCTGTAATTGTGCTGTTTTATAATGTTAGGTCATTTCCTCTTGTTGTCAAAGGGAGATCCTCAACATACAGCGCCACACCTTTCATCACCTATTCCCCTGTTGTCGTCTCTACCTGTCAGTTCTCATCAGCTGTTTCCACCTGGAAAATCTCAAACTTCTTAGTAGATACACTTTCTATTCATCACCTCTTTTCATTTGGACCCCCTCCTCTTTGTTTTTTTTTTACCTTCCTCCCACCTCACTCTATTCCTTTGTCATCCCGGAGTCCTTTAAATGCTCTCTTTTCCACTCTGACTTTTTCCTCTTCTCTCTCGTTTTCTCCACTTTGACATAACTCCTTTTGTCCCCACTGTAACTGGGCTATCGTTGCCTGGAGGTGATCGTCATTAACACAGCCATTCACTCGTCACTCAGTCAATCTCTGAAGGTGACAAATTATCATTTAAATTGCCGTCAGTGTAAAGGAGGAGAAGAAAGGAGGAAAAATAAAATCACAGCTTGTAGGACTGCTGTCGGGATCTGGTTACTAATAAAATAAATAATGGGAGCGAATCAATCACAACATGCGATGATGAGAACCACGGTTAATTTGAGAGGCTCTCATGACACATATACGGTTTGCTTTCTAGTGTGTGAATCGGTATGTGTGTGTGTCCGTGCACACAGAAGGGGAGAGCATTAGCCGGCTTGCGCTGGTTGTGTGTGTGTGTGCGCGTTATTGAAGGTAGTGTATCCAGTGACAGAAAGCTGATAGTGTGAGTGCTTGTTAACGATCCCCAGGAGAACGAAACTGAATCTGTTAAACAAGTTGCTTAGAATAAAGGCACTCCACTTAGCTGTGGTCACACAGGCTCTCAGTGCTCGCTCCCTCATCCTACAGACCACAGTAGAAGCTCAAATAGACTAAACCCACCACCGACACTCACACACTAAAGATCATTTCATTTTCAGCCTCTTTTCCAGTGAGAGACATCCTTTATGCGTCGCATGGTAATTATGTGGTAGTACAGCTGGTTACAGATTAAAAGGCAAAAAAAAGGTATTTGAATTGAATTGAAATACTTTGTCTACTTCTGTTTTTGTTTTTTTTTTACACAAAAGGCAGAAGTTTGTCTTTGGAGATTAAAAGGAGTACATTAAAGATCCTATAGAATGTTAATATAAAATCATAATAAAACTACATTAAAAGGAGCACCAAGGATTGAAAACACAACAGAAATTGTTGACAGCAAAGTCAAGGATTTTAGTGTCAAAGTGGACCTTTGTGGTTTTGTTTTTGATGTAAACACGTCTGAATTTCTGTCAGCTTTTGTCTTCTCTATGTCTTTGAAACCATATATTTGCAGGCTTTGTAATAACCGAGGTAAGTATCAGCCTAATAAATCAATTTGTTCAGTCATTAGCGTAAGTGTCACCGCAGTACTTGAGTTTGTTTTTTTCTTTTGGAGTTGCCTCCTGAATGGCGCTCTCAGGCAGAGGGAGGAGGCTTTGAGAGATTAGGTAATCTCCGTCCGTCTCTTTCTCTCTCACTCGGTCTTGAAAGCCTAAAGGCTGGGATCAGATACTGTTCTTCGCTTGGCCTCTGTCCAGCATCTCAGGCCATGATCTCACGCTTTCTCTTTCAGGTTTTCAGCCTTTTTTTATTCTTCTCTTCTATTGTTTCCTATTGAACATTAGGGCTTTTTCCTCACGTTTTTCCTTGTGTCCGTCTGTTTTGGTTAATTGAAAGATGATCTTTCTTTCTTTTTTGCTTTCTTGCTTTCTTTCCTTCTCCCTTGTCCTTCTTCTCCCCTCACTCTCCTTTCAATCTCAATAAATCGCGACAGTCCTCCCTCGTCACCTCACCCTAACTTTTGCTTTTCTGCTTTAGGCAACCCACTACAGTTTCCTGGCGACTCTGGAGGTGCTGGGAAAGCTGACATTCAGCGCCCTGGCTGGAGGTGTGGTGGATTGGTTTGGTTTCCAAGTTGCCTTCCTCTTCTTCCTCACCCTCTCCGCTGGGACGGCCCTGCATGTGTGGACGGCTACCTTCACTGGTGCTCTCAGGGAACACCAGCTCAAAGAGCAGCCCAAGTGAGATCAAGATCAGGTGTTAGGTTTTCATACGGGGCGTCTGCAGGTGCTGACAAAGTCTTAAAATATCTTCAATTTGAGAACTAGTATTTAGACACCTCAAAAGTCCCAGTAGACATAACCTTCATGACTTCAGTAAAAGTTCATATCAGTTTCAAATATATTCAGTGACTTCAGTTTCTTATTCTGCCATTTCTTAAGGAGAAATTAGCCATGCCATTACTTACTCTGTTATTACAGAGGAAGCTTATTTTTTGCTTTCTTAAACTGCACAATTCAACACTATTGTCATTTCACTGGCCTTATATTTTTATTTATTTTTAAATTTCTAGAAAAGTCTTACTATGAAACATGCAGATACAGTGTTAGTGGAGAAGAGTGCATGGAGTTTTTGCTAGGGCTGGGCGATACGGACGAAAAATAAAATTAGATTTTTTTATTTTTTTTAATTGTTATGGACAATTTATGATTTTAATGGATTCTACATGAAGTCAAGATAAAACACGATTCAAAAGTAGTTTTCTGCATTAAATCTATACGCTGTATATGTGAAAGTAAACAATAACAAAAAGCAAGTGTATTGATGTGCATTATTTGTTCAAATTAAATAAAAATAAAGCACTGTTAATAATAATAATATATAAATAAAGCACTGTTAAATAAAAATAAAAGACTGTTAGGCAGTGACTGGATGATTATATCCATACTCATTATATTACTCATTATATTTTTTTTTTCATTTATGTTGCACAAAATTTACAATTTGTCATTTTTAGGAATTTTTCGCATTGATTAAAAAGCAGCAAATCGATTAATTCGATGAATTCCATATATTGCCCAGCCCTAGTTTTTGCTGTATTGAATTTATTTGAATGAGATAATTGAATCCTATGTGTGTTGAATTACAAGAAAAAGTTCACTAGGTTGTGTAGGAATGTTTTGAGAAAAAAAAAAAAAAACTTTAGGAGATAAAATCTAAGAGGTTTTTATCATCTGAGCCATTTTAATGTTTTAATAAGCCAGCAATAAGCAGCCAAAAGCAATATTGCTACTTTGCTTGTTCTATCATATTGTACTGTATTTAAGTATGTTTGCCATTATCTTAAGTTGTATGGTTTACAGTTACAAATGAATGAATTTCTGCTACCTCGCATCAGCACTGTATGGTACGATACACACATACACTCTACTTAGTACAGCGGCTGCATTAAGTAGCACGTACACTCATTCACATTAAACGATTGGTTATGCTGTGGTTAGCAACAGAAACACAAGCACCATATGTTACCTAAGTGACAAAGTATGTTTGCAGAAACTGGGGGTCGTTCAGTAATACATTAAACATAAATACACGCTGTTTTTCAGAGTAGACTGACCGATCCTCGGCCTTACACACTGCATGGTGCCATCGACGAATCGGACTTATCAAATACAGGTGTTCTGTTCAAACCTTGAAAGACCGACAGTGTCACTGGAAAGTTGCAGTTTCTGTTTGCATCCTTTGAATTGTGTCTTTTATGCTGAAAAAATATTAAATGCACAGTAATATGTACCGAAAAATATAACTGTCATCGGTACTGTATACTATATCAAGTAGTTTCTCTGGGCTTAAAATATGAATGAAACAGCAGCACAGAATGTTTTTTTTTTCCCCACCTTCCTTTATGAGAATAAGTCCTCCGTGTAGGTGAATGTAATAGAAATGTAATCTTACGGTCGGTAATTGCATTGATGGGAGAAAGTATGAGGGTGGTGGTTTCAGCACATTTAGCTATATTGCAACAGCAGGTCACTTTTCACCCACGTAATAAATAAAGGGATGTCATACTACCCGTTGTTAGTTCATCGGTTCGTCCATATATCCAGGATCTGTCTGTCTTGTAGAGCACTCTTTGCAAAGCACATCTCTTGTCTCTCAGCTACTGTGTTGCCTGAAATTTGCACAAAAAAAAAATAAAAAATAAAGCTGCTGAGTTAAGTCTGGCGTCTGTGGTGTTTCAGTTGAACTTTTACCTTTTACCTTAGCGTCACCATATTTTCTATCCGCAGGGGAGCGGGGGCCCGTGTGGTCTTTAAGGACGGTCCCACCTTTGAAAATACACCGTGTCTTATAGCTGCCCACGAACACAACACTGGTTCTCTGCAGTATACTCGCTGAGGGCTATAGACGTGAATAGGGCCCGTGTCACAGGATCCCCAACCCATACAGCTCTAATGACACAACAAATGCGGTGAAGGAGGATTAAGCCAGCTTACACGGCCCCTCAATACACCTCCACTTTACACTTTCTTGCCCGGCCTCATTATCTTAGCGTACTGTTTGTGTAGTGGGAGGGTTTAAAGGGAGACTTATGTTTTATCCGCTCACTGTTCTCGGTGTGTTTTGAAAAGTTAATCTAAAGTCACGAGCGCTGCACCAAAGAGAGGAGGGTTTCCTTTTGTTTGTTCTAAGGAGACACCAAATTTGTCTTTTGGGTCTTTAAGTGAAGACTCAGTGTCCAGAGTTTGATTTGACTGGACAAGCATCAAAATCACATTTGAGAGAATTGGATTTTTATCCGTTTAGATACCTCGAACTTTAAAATGGTAGAGGAAACCTGTATCTGCAGCTTTGGAAATAATTATTAGACCACATGTAGATTGCTTTTCAACATCAGATGTTCTTAATTTATATGTTACTTGTTATTGAGAAAATTGGTTGTCATTAATTTAAAGACCGCTTCTTTCTTGATTACATTTGCAAAGCAGCCTTTTGCTGGATTTTTACCACACAAGAAATCCCTGATGGCCTTACAAGAGTCATTTATGACACAGGTTGGTTTTGTCTCTGTCACAGCATCCAATGATTATTTCCAAACCTGCAGTTTTTGCATACATTCATGTGTTGAACTTCTGAAAACATAAAAACATGGTTTACTTTGCATTGTTACTGTACCTCTGCCAAGCAGGTTATATGATCACTCCCATTCACCTGACTGCCCATATGTCTGTCTGTCATCAGGATTACAGAAAAAAAAAAAAACCTATATGGATTTTCAGGACACTTGGTAGAAGGGAAGGGGGGAGGGCCAAGGATGAACCCATTCAATTTTCAAGCAGATCCACAGAAAGGGGCGGAGGCTGTTTCAAACTATGACCCGTGTATGAACTTGTAATGCCACTAATTAGCGTAACTGACTATCCCCGTGGTAACGAAGGTTTTAATTTGACAGTCAGTGCCGGTTGGGGGTTGTTGTTTGTTTGTTTATTTATTTACTTTATTTAACTGTTACCATTCTAAGTTTTAAGTCGGCCTGAGGCTCTCCCAACGTTACAAAAAGAAAGTGAAAAACAATTCCAGCCTCCACCCCGTTTTATGGACCTGTTCCAAAATTCCAGGGGTTTGTCCTTGGTCCATGTTCTACCCTTCTACCAAGTTTCATGAGAATCGAAGCGGTTTTGTCTAATCCTGCAGACAGACAGACAAACAAATGGCAGTGATCACATAACCTCCTTGGCAGCGGTAACCTGTGGCACCAACTGACAAAATTAAAACCTTTGTTGGCATGGTTACAGTTACACTAACCAGTGGCACCAAGTGACAAAAAAGGAGGAAAACATACATCACATTTTGTATTTTCTTTGGTTCAGTAATATTGTGGAACAAGAAGGGCAGACTATCTATCAACCTTGGTGAAGGTCTGCGCTCTCTCAGAGTGCCATTCAAGTTATTCATTCGTCAAGTGGCTGCTTCGTACGAAACGGTCTCGTCAAATGGTCCATTTAGTAGCTGCGAGGGAGTTTTTGATCACATCACGTCATGTTCCTGCTGTCATGAAGACCGACATGTTCACATTTCACTTCACTTCAAGTCATTTTTTTACATCTTTGGCTTGAGATTTGAGGTTGAAGTTCGAGTACAGTTTTCAGACAGTTTCTCAGACTCTACGACATCTCGTAAATATACCAAACACAGTATACTAATTCAGAAGAAAATAGTGAATGAACCGTGAATGAAGCTTCTTTTTTTTTTTTTTTTTTTTTTTTTTTTTTTTTTTTTTTTTTTTTTTTTTTTTACTGCTGAAACAGTTTTTAGGAACTGTTTTCTCTTTAGAAAAACACTCAAAATAAAATGGGAAACGTGTTAACTGTCGGGACATCGCACACAAGCTTTACTTTAAAGCCGGTGCAGACGAGAGTGACAAAAGGTAGACAAGTGGTCTGGATCTTACAGTGCTGATGAGAGTGAGACCTCCCACTGCGGTTGCCAGATTGGCTGAAACCCCCCGTGGAGAGAGTGCATGTCTCGGGGGCCACCCTCCCTACTGCACTAACCATTGTAGTGATAGATTGTTGGATTTGATGTGTTGTGTTTCCTCACGTGTCAAACGTAAACTTTGGGGAGTAGTAACCGCCATGTGAATTACATAAGACCTGTCGCCAAGCGTGAGAGAAGACGAGTCAATTTGCTAGGCATGTGCTGTAAATAAAAAGCTTTATCTTACGCCTGAAAGTGTCATGTTATCAAAGGACACAGACCTGCCAGTTACTCAGTGAATACTTCGCTTTGAAATGCCAGTAAACATGTCGCTCGTGTTCATCCATGTGTGAATTCCTGAGGTGTTATCATGAGAGTCAGATTCTCTATATGCAGGGGGAAGGCTAGGTATTCCTTTATGCCAACAGGTATTCAGTTTCAGTCATTAACAATCGGGCCGGGGCACAAGTCTGGTCACATCACCAACTTTATACCCATATCACACAGGAGGCAGAGCAAAAGGATAGGCCTGCTCATTCACCGTGTGCCAAGGCTGATCGGCTAATCACAGACGCACCACAATGACACCCAAACAACAGGAAATACACCAACACCGAGAGCGGAGAGAGAGAGAGAGAGAGAGAGAGAGAGAGAGAGAGAGAGTTCGCTGACAGTTACATCTCTGAACCGGTAGAGTTACCTCTGGGGAGAGAATGAGGAAAGAGCAGTGAGAGAAGATGGGAGGGAGGCAGAGAATGCAACATGTTTTAATCTCAGCAAACAAAGGTGTTGTATCGCTTTTTTTTTTCCTCTTTTGTCTCTGAGCACCCCAGGGGGAAGAGGTGTTGGCTTTTTGCAGCTGCTTTTGTCCCGTGGCCGGCAGAATGGCCTTCTGGGAAACCTGAGTGGGCAGGTGGAGGAGCGATCAGCAGCATCAGGTGTCACAGTGTTTCCTCCACTGGTGTTTACTTTTTGTTTATTTGCAGAATGAGAGACATGGACACCTCTCTCTCTGTCTTCTCTCTCTCTCTTCCAGGCTCATCTCCTCTCACTCTTCCCACAGTTTTTTTCCTTTGTCTTTGTTTCCTCCTTTGCTTTCTCAGCTGACTTTATTATTCGCTCACAAGAAGGTTTCAAACGTTGTTGTTTTGTTTTGTTTCATGCCGTAGGACATATGCCAGTTTTATTCACAGAAAACACCAAGATTCAGAACTATCACTTGATAATCTCTTTTCTCCAAGGAAGAATTTCGGTAACACAACAACATATTTAGTCCCAAATAATCACCATTGCTGCATATTGTTGCATATTACCAAACATATTGGCTATAGTTATTATAAAGCACCTTATTCTGTATGAATATATTCTACAACTACTGGGCCTAATGAGCCTTACAATATGCTACTAACACATCTAATAAGCAACTAGTTAGTGGTGAATATGAGGACCTTTATATAAAGTGTTACCTGATTATTCTCCATTTTAAATAATCTATGGGTCAGTTTTGATGTCACTAGATAAGAGATTTGCCCTACGTCACTTCTTTGGCAGGGGATCGTTCAGACACATGTAAATCACACAAGAACGAAGTTATGAATGGTCTCAGTGGAGTTAGAGCAGTCATCTGATGTGGTTAAAAGGTTGTAGTTTTTCTAATATTCAATGTTTTTTGCCACTAATATATTTTTTCTGCAAACAGTCTTTTGTTTGAGGAGGGTCCTTGGATACAGCAGGCACTAAAACCCCTCATGATGAATCAATTTCAAGGTCAGCAATTTAACACAGAAACTGTAGAGAAATTCTGGGCTAAACCACACAGTGCATGGAACAGTGGTTTGGTAAGATAACATATTACTAATAAAATCATAGCGCGGGTTAACAGGCAAACAGCTCCAATATGAAAGGCTTTATAAAAACCTGCACTAATAATATACAAACTTAAAGACACAAGTGACAGGTAAAAGGCAAAAATAGAAAGTAGGGCAAAAAGATACTAATAGGAATATTCATTAGTTTTTTATTTAACGCAAGGCATGGCAAATCATTGCTATTAATACTGGAAGTGATCATTGTCAATCTCACTTTTCTAAGGTTGAATTTTGACGGTTCTGTTGTTTCAATCCTTGAATTCAAACCCAACACTCACCCTTGTGGTTTTTTGCAGGTGATGTGAACACTGTCAATGCTGTGTAAACACGCACGAAGATCAAAGATCAAATAGATATTTTGGTCATGCAAAATGCATGTACCTACAGCAGCGACTGCTCGTAGGAGAAGAGGAAAAGAAACTAGAGCCGTGTCGGTTTAGGATGTGTGGAGGAATGACAAGAGGAGAGGCGGTGGCGCTGCTGGATGGACGGAGGAGCGGTGAGGGTTTAGTTTGCTGTTAGCTAAGACACAGCGACCGAGCAGTAACTCTAGCCCAAGGAGAGAGGACTGCTGCTGTATTTTCTTCCACTGCAAGCAGCCAGATATCTTTACCTGGTGACAACGCATACGCCTGTGTGTGATCACATGACCTTATTGCCACTGTGGGAATGGGCAGCGAGATGTGGTCCCTCAGTCTGCTCTGACTTTAAAGGAGATAGATGAAAAAAAGAGAGCTCTGGGGAGAAACGTTTTATTTAGTTCCGCGAACTGTAAGCCGTAGTGAATGTTGTCAGTCCTATCATTCAGTGTGGTTTCTGTTTTAGTGTCTTAACAATCACTGCCGGCTCTTACACGCAACACGACACACATGACCATTTCTCCTGTTCCTTCAGTGTGCCTGATAACCATGTTCTTGAGAATTTTGGGGAATTACCGTATTTGAATACAGTTAATTTCAAAAATCATAATCCTGTGTCTTTAATTTAGAAACAGCTATTTTCCATTTTGATGAGCCTGAGTAAAATTTTCAATTAGTTTCCATTGAAATGCCATGAATCCACATTTGCGCAATAGCTACAAGCCCGACCCCTCTGAATAACTTAATGTAAGAATAAATTGTATGTTCTCCACTCATTTCATTAATAATACACAACTAATTTTCATACAGGATCTCTGCTCCCTGCCAACATAATCATAGTTGTCTATTTTTAGAGTCTTGCTTTTAATTGGCATGAATATTCCAATGAGAGACAAACAAGCGTGTGTTGAAAATGGCAGCGTAAACAGTGTATGTGTGGGTGTTTACATCGTATTTCACATACAGTACGGCATGCGTTCACCTATTCACACAGACACATGTTTTTTTTTCATAATTTCAGTAGAGAAAACTGAGGTAATTATCCACTTGCACGTCTTGTCTCGTGTTTATTAAAATGTAACTTCACCCCCAGCTCTGAGCTGAACTCCACCCTCCACCTACAAAATTTGGAAAAATGCTAAAAAGTGAGCATGGGGCTGTGGTGAGGGCAGGTGGGGAAGGGGGAGCAGGATGTGTGAGGCAGGAGTTGCTCAGTGACATCCCCAGGCCACAGAAAAATGAAGAGCGACACAGAATCACAAGGCGCAGAGGGCTCTTTTGAGGTGGAGGACTTTTCCCTCCAGAGGCCCCCGAAGCCGACATCAGTGTGGTGGAGGTCCGTGGTGGTCCTGAGAACCTGTGAATTTGGTCCGTTGGTTCCAGCCCCAGTAATGCCCGAAGCTGGAGACCTCAGAGCTGAGGCAATGCAGATGCAAGAGGGGAAGTGGTGTGAATCATTGCACCAACGTTAAAAAAAATACTAAGCAGAGGGCTTGCAAAACATAGTAGTCTCCTGTGAATGAGTCTCGATCAGCATATATTTGAAAATGAGCCCCGACTTTACGGTGGGGTGGGGGTAGGTGGGCCACCCACTTCTCAGGGCGCACCACCACCAGCAGTGATGCGTTTCATTACAGTACAGTCATATTATTTAGTTTACCACCAAGTGTGCAGTAGGTCTACCTCTTGAATAACCGGTAAGGGTTCAGTGTGTAATATGTAAAAGTTGCAGATTGCAAATAACTGAATGCCCCCCCCCCTGCTCTCAACTTGAATGGGTTCATTTTAGGCCCATATTCTGCCTTTGTATGAAACTGATGCAGTAGTTTTTGCAGAATCCTGCTGACAGACAAACAAACGTATATATATATATATATATATATATATATATGATTTTATTTTGTTTTTATTTATTTTTTTAGCTCAGTTGCTAACAGGTTAAGAGTTTATTCAGAAGACACATTTGTCAAAGATCATGCCTTTATTGTACAGAACACACCAGCAAAAAAAAAAAAAAAAAGGGTGAAAGTATCTTTTTTAAATGGTGGTGTGACTGCATACAGATTTCCAGAACTGTAATTTTTCAGTAATGTGTGTTTGTTTGAAGTGATGGGAGCTGCTCTGTGGTGAAACAGGCTCTGCTGTTTGGTCCCTCGGTGATGGGTTGGGATGTGACAAGCTGCCAGCTCATATGGTGTTGAGCCTGAGTCACGTAGCTCTGGTCTGCCTCAGTCTCCAGGCTCAGACCCCTTCAGCTGCACCCTCCCGCACCCCGACTCTCTGTCCCACCACGCACACCCACATCCTCTCCCCCAGCCTCATTTGGACCATTAGGGCCAAGACAGGAGAAGCCTCGTTCGCCTGCGCACACCCCACTTCTTCTCTTTCATTTTCTGTCAACTATTTTCTGACGCCATCCTTTCAATTCCTCCATCTCGCTGCCCTCACATGCAGACAACCCGTCAGGACTAGTTGTTGACGGGGGAGTTAACACTGCATTGAGATGGTGTTTAAAGGGTTCAAGCTCTATCTATCTATCTATCTATCTATCTATCTATCTATCTATCTATCTATCTATCTATCTATCTATCTATCTATC
>JAPQRN010000027.1:14516705-14527771 GCA_037367275.1 Coranthus polyacanthus
CAAGGTTGATAGAAACCTCTCACAAGTGTGCATACAGTATTTTCGAAGCCACGTGACAAAACACACACACACACACATATCCAAAAACACACACACACAGTGGCAGACAAAGTGGGAATGATTATGGTAATGATAATAATCATGGCTGTCATCACTGTCTCCTCCACCATGTTAAAAATTAATCTGAGTTAACGGTAATCCACGTCTCCTCATTAGATTACTGGTGTGGGGAGGGGAGACTCGTAGGCCATCTGTACATCATTAACAGAGTCTCAGTGACAGCCCTCTCCTCTCTTACATCTATACTTCCTGCAGCCATCCATCCCTTTGACCTGCCGTCCGTCCCTCTATCTTTGTCTAAAACCCCGTCCTGTACTGATGTCACTCTGTCTCCTCTTCCAGATAATCCTTCTGTCTTCGTTCTCCATTATTCCATGTGTCAGTCTGGATGTTTGTCACAAACCGAACCCAGTGGCGTGGAGGATTTGACAATCACACCTATGTGAGGGAGGTTGTTTGTCTGTCTCCCAGGGGTGTCATTATCAGCTAACGTCATCATCCGTCCATTAATATTATGATCACATCTAATGTCTGTTATGTCACTGGACATTGTTGTTCTGTTGCTCCTGTTTTTCTACCTCCAACAAACACCATCAATGGTTACTCATGCTCACCTTTTGTTGACATGAATCCAAATTTAGTACGATTGCACGACAATAATTGTTACATTTATGCAGGATAGGCAAACACGTTAGGCCTAAAAAAAACTTACTACAGTACAGATTATCAAGTTTTCATGTTAAATTAAAAACATCATCTGGATACATTTCTTACAACATAACCCACAAATATACGTACTCCCAGCCTGATTTCTCTTCTCACTGAAGAGATGGTCCAGTTTAACCCTCAGAAGACTCTCTAGAAGCGAGAAGAGATTTCTCAATACAGGACGTGATTGAATCCAGTACTGAATGCGCTTCCTGGTGTTGTACTAGTATAAGCTTATATACTACAAATATCATACACCAACCCCAAGGAAAACATAGCAGCTGACACGCATACGCACATTCCTAAACAAGACAGAAGGAAATAGTTTTGGTGAAACATCCATCTGCCAACCTTGGTCTGCAGACGTCATGTCTCTTAGGGATAGAAGAGACAGCAGTGACTTATGCTCTAACCTCACAGCAGCTAAGAATGGTTAAGGCCTAAATTTCCCTCAAGTAAAGTTAAATCTGCAGTGTGCAGAAGTCAGTTTAAAAAAGCCAGAACTGAAAATGTACACCGTCCTCCTGCAGCTGTCTCCTCTATGTCCTAAGCATAGACTTTATATACAGATGGAAGACATAACAGTGTTTCATGCTGCTATGGAAAAGTAGAGAAAACACCCAAATCTTTCACCATTGCCAAGATTTTCTAAAGCCTGAAAACAGAATCAAGATAAGGTGCAGAAGTCGTGCTTCTTCTCAGACCGCTTGCATTACGAAAGACAAAATAATACTGTCTACGGAGGCTTTAATTAATGATAATCCTAATGTCGGCAATGCAGTAATGCTCAAAATGAGGAAATAACTCATGCAAACGGAGCGTAGGTGAAACTGCAATGTTCACTTCTTTGCGCATAACATTCCTATTGTGCTGATGGGTTTAATATATTGTTGAAAGTTCAAAACATTTAAGCATATTACCAAGTTATGCGGTAAGATGATTAATAAGTAACTTTTACCTTGTCATCTTGATCGTTTGTTTTTGTGTACAGTCAGATGGTGCATCGTTTTCCTAAATCCAGTGTATGCCATGCAAAAGGAGATATGAAAGGAAGCAGTGAAGCACTTTTCATTAGTATTTAAAGGATTTGACTGGCACTTATCATGGCAGCCACTTAGATAGTTCTGGGTCATCTCAGTCAGTTAAGAACCTTCCTGAGCAAAAGAGACTACCTGACCATGGTTTCTGAAAGGAAATTCTCTTTAGGCCCCACCGTATGGAGAAAAGTTCAGAGATTATGGTCGTCTACAAACCTACAGCACAGTAGTCCTGCCTGGAGTTGGACAGTGACTCGTTTTACCCAAGGACACTTCAGAAAGGACGAGGGCTTGAAACTCCAGGAAAAAGGACAATGCCTTTAATCGACAGGCTCCTCCGCTGCCGAGCAAGAAAGGAAAAAAAAAAAAGATAGCAATACCACAAACAGAATAAGCCTTGACACATTCATTATCAAATCATGGTGCTCATTTCACTGGAACAAGCACAGACAGGCAGAAAAAGAGAAATAGATGAGGAGGCTGAGGGGCATGTAAGAAAATGACAATGGAAGAGGTAAGAGATACATTAAAAGCAAGCCAATTATCAGCAAGAAACAGTGACTGCAGACTAGACACAATTCTGCATCAACAAAGGAAAGTGGTGAGGAACGTAGAGAGTGCAGTAAATGACTCCAAGGCCCTTGATAATTGATAACATCTGTGCGTTTTTTTTTTTACTTTGGGGCAGGTCTGCTCTGACTTCTGTCCTGCTGATGGCAAACTGCAGTACTAATTTACAACCTGCAATCAGACAGTACACACACTCCCCACAGTACAGACGAGTACAGCAACGAAGTGTGCTTTATGTGAGGACTCAGCGGAAGTCGCTACCCAGTCACTTTCTGCCTGGGCTTTTGAACTGTCAAGACTCACGAATCAAAGCGTAATCTCGCACAGCACGACAACGTGAAGGAGCTGCTGAATGAAATCGACAGTGGAGTCCTCAAGTCTCAGGTGTGGTTTCACATCGGTTTAACCTCAGCCCACGCTCCAGCTATGTTATCTCGACAGACACGCGGGACAAGAAGCTCATCAAATTTTACTGTGACATCTGCCGGAGAGGAAAGTGTGGGACGGAGCGAAACAAACGGAAAAGTTCAGCTGCTCCTTCTCCCAGGCCCTTTGTCTCCGTCAGGACTCCATTGATTTTCCTGCTGACTTTATAGACAGTGTTGAAATTGCGAGGAGGCGGAGCTTGCGGTGATTCGGGTGTGCATGCGTGAGTGTGTGTGCGCGTATTGACAGATGGTTGTCATTGTATGAGAGCTGGTTTGCACATTCATGTAATGGAGGCAGAGAAACGTAGCAAACATATGTAGTGGACAGCAGGACTCGCTGACTGGAAGTAAAGGATGCACGTTCACAACACACGCCAAACGCACTTTGACTGCATCAATTACATGCATGTTCAGCGCTATATGAGCTGCACATCAGTACAGTGTAGTGTTGGGGATTAACATGTGACCAGAGATGGGCACAAATACATCAAACATCAATCCATCTAAACTGAAATACAATAGAAATAACAGTAGTAGAAATGCAATGCAATTCATTTAAAGTCCTTTGTATTTTGAAATGACCGAAGTACGTTCTAAACAAACTTTGACGAACGCTGAAGATAAAACCTGAACTATAAACGGCTCACACGTTTAAATTCACCATAACGTACATTTTCAAATCCAAATCAGTCGTGTCCATGCTAATCCCCAGGTTGCACCGTTCTGCCCTCACCTCACCTTCCCCTCTACGGTGGCCTCGAAGAACGCAAAAAACCACTCATTAGAGCCGGTGTTTGTTTTGTCTGTTCAAGGCGGTACACGATGAGTACAAGATGGTACATGATGTAATGCACCTTAACGCTGGAAGCCATCTGATGTAAAAAATGGAAAAAAAGGAGAAGAGGAAGTCAGTTGTGAGCTACTGTAGAAACATGGCGGTGCAACAGACAAGGTAACAAAAAACACATCGATTTTTATTTTCAGGTGATTATACACTAATACAAAACATTACTACTATTACTATTTCTGTAATTAGATCTTCTTAAATCCCTTAATTGTCACACACTGGTCCTTCATTATGAATTACATCACAGTTTTTCTCACCAGAAACATACAAATTATAATATTCAATTATTGAATAAGTAATTAAATATGTAGGTGGTGGTGTAGGTGTTACATAATTAAATTACAAAATAAATGGAAATCTAATCACTTGTAGTTACAGAGAAAAAATGTTATTGTTGTTGTTGTTGTTGTTGTTGTTGATTATAAAGTGTTTCCATCTGAATATACTGACTGTTTAGAATATAATCACAGTCGACCACACCACATTGACATAACGTTGTCTTTCTGATAATAAGTTACATTACTTACAAAATAATAATAAAAGGATTAAATTAGTTTCATTTCTCATTACAGTGTTTACTGGTAACCGGTTGCATGTCATGACACAGCGTGAGGCCAGTTGTGTGACTCATATGTCATACTACATACTGTCATACTACACATGTTGTGTAAGAAGCTGAATTTCCTTTTTAAAGTAATGATTTTTGTTTGGCAGGGAGTGTCTTGTGAAAGAAAAAAGCAAAAATTACACTTAATATCGGATCATTATTTCAGTGCAGGAGCTCACAAACAGGTTTGTGTTGGAGGAAGAGATGAAGAGAAGATTGAGAAGCAGTAAATGTCTGAAGGGAACAGGAAGAGGAAAAACATGCAAACACTAACTAAAAACTGCAAGCAGAAGTGGCAAAAGGCCACACATTCTTTACCCAAGTAGACGTGCAGGTAGTCGAAGTATTGATTCAACTTCTTTTCTCATATACGAGGATAAATGGCTCTGAAATGGACCCAAAGTGTAAAAATAAACAAATAAGCTAACTGAACCTCATGTCACATTCATGAAATGTGAAGACTATTAAACCATTCTGACTAAAAATAAACTAAAAAAAAACAACAATATACTGAAAATAATGACCATTAACTTTGCTCCAATGTGCAAATCAATTTTCCGTATCAGCAACGGAACTGAAAACATTATGATGACTTTTCTCCACGATCTCTTTTTCTTGTCTGTTTTCACTTGTTGTGTCTTTAACGCCGTTTGCCATACATGACATGCACTGATGGAAACACATATACATACGTATATCCATGTGTGTACAATGTGTGTGTATTGTTCTCATACTTTTCTGTTTTCCGTGTGTTTCCCAGATGGATCCTCCCCCTTTTTAAATTTTAATAATGTGTTGTTTTTTCATTTTAATTTCAACCATTTTCTTTCTCCTCCTCTCTGTTTCGTGTCCAGTTGGCACACATGTACTACTTGTCTTCTTCATGTCCTTCATATCAAAACGCAATAAAAAAGTAAATAACACAAAAAGTTGAGGACTCGCTTAACACACAGTGATGAAGTATTTGCGCTTCGTCACTTCCCACCTCTGACTGTGAGAGGGGTTGAATAGACAGGCCATCGTGAGAGCCGGACACTCCTGCTTGACCACCTCATTCTTAATCACCCTGTATGATGTGTATTTAGTGTGTGTGTGTGTGTGTGTGTGTGTGTGTGTGTGTGTGTGTGTGTTCGGATGCCCCCTCCCCTCCGCTGGCCCCTCCTCTCCATGCACAGCAGCCTAACCGTTCCTGACAGCCAGTGGCTCATTAGAGCTGCTGTTCTACGTTCCTACCTCCATCCGCCCCCTCCCAGTTTCCAGGACCCAGCCCCCCAAACAAAATTGGTGTGCGAGCGAGTGTGTCTGTGTGCGTGTGTCAGCTGGCTGCGCTCAGGCCGGAGCCGGGATCGGAGCGGGGGACTATGGGGAAGCAAGGGGAGTCAGAGCCTATTCACTGGCACAAAGACATAATTAACCAAATTGGCAAATGGTTCGAGAAATCCGCCTCTTGAACATTCTGTGCTGCCCGTGGTTGCTATAGCAACTCTAAATTTGTGTCTTTGTGTGTGTGTTGTGTCTGATGACCACATTAAAAGTCACAAATGATTATCGAAAGCATCACCTAAGACCACACACTTCCATCCACAACCGACTAGTTACAATTGCCATTAGTAACTAGTTACATATCATATTTCATATACACATATATAACAGTGTTGTGTTGTTAAATGTAATTGTAATCAGTTACACTTACAATTTAAACAAGACGCTCATATCCACCGCAAGTCCAGTATGCTGTGAATTCACTACATATAAACAACCAAAACATATGTATTTTATCGTCAATTGTTACTTGCGGTGGAGTGCATGCGAGTATGAACGGATATTTGATATATGGCGGATTTAGAAATCAAAATGTGTCCTCAGTTCTGGATTGTCTTCTGGATCAGAAAGAAATTGATCATGTTGATGGATACAGTCATGCAGCATATGTGTGATTTTTTTTTTTTTCAGATCAATAACTGCCTTCGTGTGCAAGAAAATGACAAAAATCTGGACCATCTTTGAGAAGGATCGAGATATGGGACAGAACCGCCTTGCGTAAACATTTCAAGTGCTGTAGATTTTGAGTTACAGGTGCAGACATACATACAGACAGACAGACTCTCATGGGCGTGAGGGTAATCGCAATTACTGATCAAAATGAGGGGTTACATCCACATATATTCTTTTAATTTCAAAGCCTATATGTAGAATATAACATGCCAAGGCGGGTGAATATGTTATTGGACAAGAACAGCTTTCGCTGCTGGAAATTCAACAATATTTTCCTCCTGAAATCAGAAAAGAGCTCTAACATTACTTCACAGTTGTATTACAACTGTAGAGTACATTACTGTACAGTGTTGCTGGTTTTTAGGACTTTTTAGCTTTATTTCCCAGTTTAAAACATTTGTTAGAAAACGAATAAAATGTAATAAGCCACATTTGTAGTAATTAAAACGGTTTCAGTACATAGCATTTCAATAGTAACTGTACACAACACACACTCACTATAGTATATCTGGGTTTTACGTATTTACTCAAGCTGGGTCATTCCTCATTAAAATATTAACATTTATTTTGCAATAAGGACAATATCATTTTAAAACAGTAAATATTTTGGGGGAAAAAAACCCCACTAAATCCAACACAGGAAGGAAAAGACATCTGTGCTGTGAAGCAGCGTCTGTCTGTTTCCTCTCTTCGGAAAGGATGATCACAGAGAGAAGGTGATGACAGTCACACTTGTGGCCTCACACGTCTTATCATCACGTGTGTGTGTGTGTGTGTGTGTGTGTGTGTGTGTGTGTGTGCGTCTGTCAACTGACTCTCCCCCCTGTGAGTCAATGAGACATCGATCACAGTGACAGTGGGACAAACACCAAGGACAAACTGCTTGTAGATCAATAGTTGCACTGCCTGTGTGTCTGCTTGAAGCTTGTATTGTTTTTCTGTTATAGAGGAAAACATTTCATATTTAAACTGCTGCTGCATAAGACATCGCTTTATCAAATATAGATTTCACTGCAATGCAAAAGTTGAACCTCTGAAAAGTCGAGTTGATTTGTACTTCTGAACAGCACTAAGTTTAGTCCATAGAAAGTTGCTCTTTTTGGAGTTACAGTAAGGTTGCAAGGTTTGTGTTTGTTTGTTTGTTTCTGTAAAGTTGTCTTCCTCCCGCCGTCTCCAGCCCTGTTTTGAGGTTAGTTTCTGTAAAGTTGTGCCTTTTGGCACCAAGCAGCATTGTGGTTTGGGAGCTTGAAGCTTGGTTAAAGATAAACTTCAGGTCTGACTGAAGAGTTCACTCTTTCTCACTCTCTTCCCCTCCCTCTGTCTCCCTCTCTGTTTCTTCCCCTCCCATCCTTCGTTCGGCCCCCAGAGTCACAACAAGAAGCAGCAAACAGCTTGTGCATCCCTCGTAACAGGAGAAAATGCCCCATTTTCATCTGTTTGAATCTGACATTTTTGGCACATTAAATATTGGACATTAATAAATTAAATGTAATGAACTGACATGAAAGAAGAAAAAAGTCCAATGGTACAATGCAAGAAAGTATAAAAGGCAAGAGTGCGAAAGAAAGAAGCACAACAACAACAAAAAAGAAGCCTCAAACTTTTTTCTTTAATTCCAATTAACTATTGCCTTCTGTAACCATTGGAGATTATTTTTCATGTTCATTTATTCAAACAAATATTGAATAATTTATTGTAGCGGGAATAACAACATGAGAAATCACAAGCACTTGGAGCCAGTGGAGGGAAAGAGGTCCGTCTATGAGGAATGTAGCCGAGGAGCACTCTTAATAAGTGTGACTTATTGGTCATTTAATCTAATTAGACCTCCTCTGGGTGTTTTGTAACATTGAAATAATCATAACGGCTTGAAGGGAGCTGGTGCAGCAACAGCATACATTTATTAGTTGATTAAACATATTGCAACTTATCAGTTATCACTTTTGAAGGTCATTAGTGCAAATGAATCGATCTATTGGTAATAATATGGTGCTCTGCATGCTGTGGCGTGCAGCATTGCCATGCATTTTTAACACCTGTACCTTGTGAACATGGTTCAGGCTTATCTGTGTCAGTGTGTGTATGTGTGTCACTGGCCTGTATGCAGTATGTAGGTCGGCGTAAGTGACACCAGGGGTCACACCCTATGATTATGTTGCATAACACATTGACTTCCGCAGATCTCATAGCACTCCTCCCTCCACCCTGCATATCAGTCCACATACGAAGTCTGGGATTCCTTCAAATGTGCATACTGTAAGTATTTCAAACCTGTCGCCAAACAAAAATGTTAACATACTGTCGGAAAATTCTGCAAAACCTCATGCAAAATTCAACGTTTTTTAATGTCCAGCAGCAATGTTTTAGCAAGTTCACACTTTCTAGAATTTCTGCATAACCACAACTTGGTTCAAATTAAGTGAAAGATTGTGCTTTTGGCAAATAATAAATGATTAAGGAATGCTTAGGATTATGCATCTGGATAAGTTGGTAAAAGTTGTGGTTGTGGGTAGCTAAAAGGTGCCCACATGCAAACACTGGTTCCCTTCCTGAAGACCACAGATCACATGTAAACAAGGCACAGAAAAGTCCAATAGGGATGTCATTTCCCATTATACTTTGATGGTTATTTTCACACTCGTTCACTCTCCTGTGTAAAGGCTCATGTTGACTGTTTGAGAGGAGGCAATAGAAGACGATACATTTCCAATTCCAGCTAGATAAACAGCAGACGTAGCTGGTGTTTGTTAGCTTGACTGGATTTGAATGGAATTTGAATGAAAACAAGAAGTTAAGTGTATTTTTGCATCCATCCCTGGTTTCTCTCTGTAGGGCAGGTGTGATTTACAACACCTTGTTAAAGTGAAGAGGTGTGAGACGTCCTGGTAAATTGCAAATTGAGCGCAGCAGCGGCCCTGTGTCTGGACCAATTATCTGTTCCTCTCATCGTCATCTCTAACCAAAAAGGCCCCATTAGAGGTCCATAAAGATATCACAGATAGACCAGAGACCAATTAGGTGTCCCAAAACTAATAACAGCAGGCAGCAAGTGACAACACAGGCATCCAATCTACATCTCTCTCACAGCTGCATGTGTCACAGAGGCAAGTTGTGTCTAACAAAGCCCCAAGGCCCAGTCTGCGCTGTAACAACCTGCAGACACCCAAGTCAGGCACCCGACTGACTGACGCAATGAAACTTTTATGCAGATTTATTATGAATACAAACGTAAAAACATATTAAAGCTCAGCCCTCAAATATTAGCCGGTCTGATCCCCCACCAGCACAAGATTATATTCCATTAAATTCCAATTGAAGTGAAGGAGATTTGTCCAGCAACTAATGGAAGTGAAGAGTACTAACAGTAACAGTTTTTTTTCTCCTGGATATTGTATTTTATTTATATCTCTCGGCTGGCCTGGGAACGCCTCGGTGTCCCCCTGGCAGGAGAGGGAAGTCTGGGCTTCCCTGCTCAGGCTGCT
Organism: Coranthus polyacanthus; assembly: GCA_037367275.1. NCBI lineage: Eukaryota > Metazoa > Chordata > Actinopteri > Kurtiformes > Apogonidae > Coranthus > Coranthus polyacanthus. The sequence goes on from JAPQRN010000027.1 coordinate 14,526,440, forward strand.
GCCCCCCCCCCGCGACCTGGACCCACATAAGAGGAAGAAGATGGATGGATGGATTTATTGTAGCTGCTGATATACTTTAGCTGTTACTGGATTGTCTCATGTAGCGTCAGACCATTGGTTCTCACCTGGTCTCACTTTGGGACCCACATTTTTCCCCTGGTCACGAAGACACGACCCACTTTTACATAATTCAATCCAAGCATATTTATGTTTTCATAAATAGGCTAGTAAACACACCTGTAATATCATCATACACATATTGAAATCTCTGGATTCAGAGCATGTTGCTCTAAAAGCAACTGATGTTTCAGTTTTGATGGTTTCATGGTCTCATGGTTTCTTGGGGCGTCCATTTTTATCGTCATAAAATAAAATAAAATGCACATAAATTTGCCTTCTCGCCTACAAACAACGTAAACTTAGCCTGTCATGTAATTTTTCAATCAAATATAGTGTGTTACCACGGCAACCACCCGACTCCTTCACATTTTTCACGCATATCTGTCAAAATAAATGTCAGGCAGGAGATCAGAGCAGTGTTTCTTTTTTTTTTTCTTCTCTTTTTCACACACTCCGTGACCCATTCAAAACGAGACCACAACTCACTTTTGGGTCTCGAACCCACCAGTTGAGAAAGCAGGATCACATCTAGACCAACTGACTATGGTCCTGATTTTGCCGCGCACAGAGAGAGAGGCGACTGGCACTTTTATGAAACCTTTTTGCTTCATTTAAAGAAACAAGAAAACCTTCAGCTAATTCACTTTGTTTAATACTTACAAAAGCCAAGCAAAATTAACTGTAATAATGACTCAGGATTAAGGAGTAATACAGATTCAAAGTGCACAAATACATTTCCATTTCTCATTAAGCACATTAACTCTTTTTCAGTAACGGTTAAAACCACATCAAGCTAGCGTAAAAAGCTTGCAAAACTGCTGTTTTTTTCCCATAAACATTTTTTTAATGTGATTCTTCATAAAGTCAGTTCTTAGACAGCTTCTGACAACCAAAATGACTCGTTCTTTCCCTTATTTGATGTAAACTTTCAACCCACAAACCCTTGAATTCTTAATTGCCTATAAAGCTTTTTGAGTCGAGCATTGATGTCTGATCCTCTGGTATTTTTGACGACTTATGTCATACTCTGCTTGAGTATAAATATTGATATTGTGTAGAAAGATGCACAGCACTACAGTATGTACAGTACAGTAAGTGTTACTTGGAAATCTAGCACTCGCCCAAATCAAAGCACCGTGTTTTCTTTCTTTCTTTCTTTCTTTCTTTCTTTCTTTCTTTCTTTCTTTCTTTCTTTCTTTCTTTCTTTCTTTC
>JAPQRN010000027.1:14550553-14565921 GCA_037367275.1 Coranthus polyacanthus
TGTGTCCCACGCACACACACAGACACACACACACACACACACACACACACACACACACACACACACACACACACACAAACATAAACACAAACACAAACACACAAACACACAAACACTACAGGGACGAGATAGTGACTGAAGATATAAAAACACACAGAATTTAATAAACATAGGGACAGGGAGCTGTTTTTTTTTTTCTTCTTCTTCTTCTTCTTCTGCCAGTCTTGTCAAAGCTTTTATCATTGCATCATTCAGAGCCAGGTCACGACCAAAGAGGCATAAGAGATGAACTCCCACAGAAGCCGCGGAGGAAGAAAGAGGAACAGAGGGAGAGGTCATGACCACGGTGGCACAGAAATGAACCCTTGACTGCCGTCAGGAGACTGAGCAAGAGAGAGAAGAGGGAGAGGTGTACAGTAGGTTGGTGTATTGCTAACAAATTAGTTTTGGCCCGTCTTTAGAGATTGGCCATTTTGATTGGCTCCCCAGGTCTCTTTGGCACACAGCAATTAGGAACCACACAACCCCTGCTCTCCACTGAGACAAAAGCTGGAGATGCCGCTCCTGCTCTGCCATGCTGACTGAACCCTGGCTGGCTTCTGGTGAGGGGACGTGCCGAGGAACGAGGATGATGGAGAGGAAGGCAAATAAATGCATATTTTCATATGGAAATACATGTAGAAAACACAAACACAGAGTGTCTGCCATGAGATATGAATATGTGACATTTAAATAATAGATTTAGCAACATGACACCCTTGTTTTCATGCTTTAAATGTGACTGTAATGTTAAGATTTCTTTTATAAAGTCAGTCGTGGAAAGTGGGTTTTTCGGGCCATTACAAGTAATGCAAAATAATAAAACACGACCTTTAGCGCAGTCAGGATTATCACAGAAACGTACTGATTTTTAAAAAAGAAAGGGAGAAGAAGAAGATGAAGGAGATGAAGAGAAATGCAGATGGAAGTGGGTGAGCTGGTGAGCAGAAACACTAAATTGAGGTTGCAACTTTTTTTAAAACGATTAATCAGTCATCTTTTTCAATTAGTCAATGTATCTAGCAATTTTTGGTTAACTCGCCCGTAATATTAATCATAACTCCTACCATTAATTTTTCATCCATTTATTCAAGCATTTTGCCAAAAATACTTCCCTAGCATCAAACAATTAAAAGCATCTATCAGTACTAGTCTTCACAAAAGCTGGGGTTTATGCAGCGTAAGACTAATTATGAAAGATGTTTACTATATTCTGCTACAAATGACTGCAGATAGTGTTGGATATAATTTGCTTCAGTGGCTACAGCTGATTGTAATCAGAAATGCACTTGTACTTGGATTAATCTGCAAAAGGTTGTTTGCATCAACTTAAAGCGTAATGTTAATGGAAATGCACCTCGTCTAGTTTCAAACACTCATAAACAAACCGCTTGCACTGGAAATTGGCATTGCCATATAACCATTAGCATGTGTTCTGGAGAGTCTTGGTTAAGTTCTTGTGGGCAGTAATGTAAACAGTAAAACACATCAACACATTCCACACAAATCAACATATTTATGTAATCAACGTAACCAATGATAAGTTGTCCCAGCCCTAAAGCACTAAACGGAAACTTTCAGACGTCTTTACGGCTGCTGTGTTTTGATGACTGATACATACTGCTTATTTAGTGTGAAACATACTGTGCTGTGCTGAAAGTGACCAGAGCCTATGGCTGCATGTGTGTGTGTGTGTGTGTGTGTGTGTGTGTGTGTGTGTGTGTGTGTGTGTGTGTGTGTGTGTGTGTGTGTGTGTTGCAGCTCTTGCTCATTTCCAGTCAGATGACCTGTAGGGCATCGCTGTGTGCTTACTGTACTGTAGGGTGTCCTCTTGTCCTCCCCTCACTTCACAACACCACCCTAACCCAATCTGACATATTCACTGTCATGCTCTCATGGATATAATGTGTGTGTGTGTGTGTGACTGTGTGTGTTACTTTGGGTTTAAAAATGTAAAGAATTCTTCTAAACGCACTGCAGATTAATTAGTTCTAGCTCTGTAAGTGCCCGACGAAACAACGAGAGACCTTGTGTTGACTCACCGTCATTATCTGTCGACGGATACAACAGTAATCAGCGGCTGTCTCTGGTCGTTTTCTTTCTCCGAAAATGTAAACATTGTGCACGCATCTGTACATCGCAAAGATGTAGACGTTGATCGGTTAATATGCTAGTGGCGGGTTTCAAAGTCAAGCATGAGCACACGCGTGTCCGTATGTTTAGAGGACAGCACAACAGCTTATGTGTTTATTTAATCCTTTATTAGTCACAATGATATCTTTTTTTTTTTCAAGACAATCCTGTGTACAATGATAAACCTGTAGACAGAGAGCAGACTGGACAGCAGACTTCTCACAGTTAAGAAAAACGGTTACAAGTCGGATAATAAAACATACGCACATACTTTTAAGTAAATGTAGCTTTTCGGAGCTCATTCTATTAGTATGTTGCAGAGTTTTAAAACTCACGTTAAGTGAACAGCTAACGTGAAAATATCCTGTGATTGTACAGTTTTCTGGATCTGAACTATAACTATAACACGTCTAAACGTAAACCTGTAACCCAAACCGTAAAACAACTTCTAACCCTCAAATGTAACGTTTTACGCTAACAGATTTACGACTCCACGATTTAAGAAATTAATGGCTGCGCTCACACCATTTACTCTATTTAAACATGTAATTCAAGAGCTTGAGGTGTAAATAAAAATATGTGTGAGCCGAGCTGTGATGAAGAGGTGATCTGTCCAGTTTGTTCCCCTGCATCTCAGTGGATGGATGGAAGTTAGCGATCTGCCTAGAACTAATTATATTTTTCTATTATGTTATTTCAGTCTTTTTACACCTAATTCTCCTCCCTTTCTCTCTTCCTCTCCACACACAGAGAAAGTTACAGAGGAAGTTCGCACAACTCCTGTGGCTTGGGTGGCTTTTTAAGTGTTCTTTATTCATGTGTTATTTGTTTATGCGGATTAATTATTAAAAATTTGGTGCATTTTACAAAGGTTCAAGTCTGCAGATAATGATTCCTCTCCATTCTCTCCCAATGGGTTGTGTTTGTAATTTTCTTGAATATAAAAGTTGCATAATTCATGCGTATCGGCGGGCCACATCTATTAATTATGTCAGTCTTTTAGGTGCTCGCCTCTTTACCACGTCTTCTTTTCTTTTTATTCTTTCTGTCTCTATTCCTTCTTGAATCAAAACAGCAATCACGGCGCATTCTTTGCATGTTTCGCGCTCTGTTCCTCTCTCTTATTGCTCAGCTCCTGGAGGTCAAATGGACTGTGTCCGAGTTTAAACTAGAAAAAGATGAAAGGCAAGAGCGGAGCAAAAGTAAAAAGTTTGCAGTGGTGCTGTGATGTAAATGCCCTTATTTAGTAATTTATAGAAGAGGGAATTGAGCACAACTCTGTGGAGATTCATAAACTATTGATGTGTCTAATCTTTCAGATCCTGCCAACATGATGATCATGATCTGTGTTAGCTTCAGCCCCCTCCCTCTTCCTTCTTCCCTTTCCCTCTCCCTCCCCCACAAACTTGTGTTTCTGTCACTTTCCCCCTATTCTCTCTCCGCCATCACTTTCTTTTAAAATTCAACACTTTGCTCCTCATCGTGAACGTCTCGATCAGAGGTCTGTAACGTGTTGTTGCACTTTGCCACTTTGCAATGCTTCACAGCTGTTAACCCTGGGAATATGTGGTCAGAGTCGTGTGGTTGTGTCTGTTACATGTAGCGTCATAATCACATGTTTAGCTCCTTTTCTTACCTGTATTATAACTGATAAAACCGCTGTCAGTCACCTTTTTTTGTGGTGTGTCTGTGCCTCCCAAATCCATTTATCTAATTTTCTAAAGAACGCAAGGCAAAGTCGAGAAAAACGTCGTTAAACCTCTTAATAATTTTGCTTTGTAGTCGTCCTCTTGTCCTCTTCTAACCTCTTCTTTTACAGATGTGGGAAAATGTGGCTTCTAAGCAGTAGAACGTTGGACAGAAGAACGAAAAAGAAAGGCCCCTCCTCTCTGAGGGTGAGTGAAAATTAGTGATATTGTATGTGAGTCCCCTCTTGGAAAGACCTCTGACCTTTGATATTCAGTTGTCACCTGTTCACTTATTTGCACAACACAATGATTGCTTCCACGATAACGCATCAATACGTTTAAACACACGTGATCCTAACAAATACCTCGCATAGCGTACATTACGTTACGAGCATGTCAACAAAACAGCGAGTCGGAGATACATTTAGTTTAAAGATTTTGGCCTTGATATAAATACCTCCATGTTAAGACCATTTTCAGTGTATAAATATAGATATAACTCAAATGTACCGTATATTCCAATTTTTCAATACATTTTATTGCCTGCACAAATTCAAAAGCAAATGAAATGAATAGTAAAAATAAAGAAACATTTATTTCCACACGTGACTCTACTTACCTTCCCCTCTCTCCATCAACAGACAAAAAAATGTTTGGATCAATCTAAGACACAGAAAGAAAAGCAGCAGCAGTAATAAGGATAGAAATCTATGCACATATAAATAATACAACCATCAGTATACGCCAAAACTCCCAGGCTACGATCTCCCCCTAAGGGCGCAAGCCTGGAGCTGATTTGTATACAAAACAAATCTAATGTATGCTTTCAACACATATTTAACATATGCCACTCACTGATAAATAATTCAAGAAAAGGGGTTTCAATTTTTAATCGTCAATGTTTCTTCTTCCCAATAAGTAATGAGGAAATGGGAGGACAATGGGTCCGAAGAGAGAAGGGAAAATATTTTGTTGACGTTAATTGAATGTAATAGTGATGTAAATGTAATGTAATGTTCACAGAGCAGAGTGTAGATAAAAATGCTGTGTTTTCCCTTCTGTCTATATCTAATTACACTCGACAGCTTTGCTTATTGTGACTTCCCTCTGGTTTCTCTCTTTGTGAGTCTCACTCACTGAAGCTTTTCCCAGTGTCACAGAAAATCCACACAGCAGAAATGTAGATACATTAGAGCAAGCACCGCAGCCACTTTTTTTACTCCATACATGTACATAAAGTAGCACAAACCCAGATGTGGGAGTCACTCCAAGTCAGTAGCCCACATCCATGCGTTGACTAACACATGAAGTCACCCAGAAGTTGAACCATGAAGGTTAGACGTGTTCAGGAGGTTTTTGTTAACACACAGATGATTCATAATGCAGCCATGCGAACTGTTTTCCAACGTAACGCACATCTGGACACACGTCCAAAAAAAAAAACTAAACAAAACAAACAAAAACATAAGCAGTCGGTCTTAATAGACATATATGAAACGCAAATGCATGCACAGCTACGCACACGTACAAATGTATGGCAGCTACTTGCCCCGTTGCATTTAAAATGTGCTTTTTATAGTGCAGTTGCCTTTGCCAAAGGCATGTTTGCTCACCGTTCACACTCAATAAAATCCTCAGACACATGTGTATGCAGAAATGAACAAAGTCACGGGTACACTCATGGATGCATATGTGCATGTCACCGCATGTCTTTTCCCGCAGCATGTTTAGCATGTTTCATGCCACTGACAGGATGAGGGATGAAGGCCTGACATGATGTTTGTCACAGTAACAAGTAAAACCACAGCAGCTCAAGAGTACAGCCGACAACTTACAAGGACACAGCATATAGGATTGTAGTAATGTACAAGAGAAAAAGGGCAACTGAAACAATATTTATACAGTATTTTCAAACAAAGGGGCATCTATTCTAATATTCAATGATATGTATTTCCTAGTATACAAAGCAACATTCTTGCAATAAGGAGGAACATACTGTAAATATTTTTACTATATTATTTTACTTTATCACCTAGTGTTTCTATAATTACAGGATATACTTCCTCACACTGACGAGTTGGGTGTGTTTGTCTGCGCCTGTAAAATATACAGCATATTTCGACTTGAAAATTTTAAATTTGATAGTTCTGTACCGTATCTCATCCTCCTTGAAGATTAAACATTTTCTCAAAAATGAAGGCTGTTATTGCTCACACACCACATAACAATGACATAACACCACATGTCTTTATCAACATGATCGATTTCCTGCTGATCCTGACGATCCAGAACTATAAGAGCATATTTTTGATAATAGAACTGACAGTGTAGTAGACACTAATTTTGCCTCCACTCCACCACAAGTAACTTCAAAACAATTGATGATAGAAACATGGGAGCGTGTTTGGTGGATGTCAATCCCTGAAGGTCTTGTTGTTTAAAAAAGGTTCCAAACTCAAGGCTATCAGAATAATATAGGTACCAATAAGTGCAAGATTGTCTGTTCATAGTAGATCATACATGTAATGTTAGAATGCATTACTCCTAGGTTAAACAATATTTGCAGTAACATTTGCAGATGTTTTCCCCTTTATAATGTACTTACAAATATGTATTGTATTTATATTACACTGTAAATTCAGCCCTAATTATACTGTAAGTTGTAATCTAAAGCAAAACACTCATAAGACTTTAACGTTTAACGGCAAAATCAACAGATTTGTCTGTTTTGTGTCTGTCTTTGTTTGAAAAGTCACAGGAGGGGAAAACAGTGACATAAGACAGGGTAACAAATGTATGCAAGTCAATCGTCACAAGACATTTCACCACAAGTGTGTATATTTGCATCATATATAAAGGTATGAACAGTATGAATTATTGCTCAGCCAGACAATAATGCGTTTTCCCCGTGGCTTAACAGCATTCAGTCTACTTGTTGGGAGAAGCTGTTCAGAAAATGATGGTTAAAATAATTACGTAGACATATTTTTGGTGTTTTTTCAAGTCACCCTGCCACTTACGGTGCTAACTCTGAAAACAATCGTATGTGATGCTATGAAATGAACTGGAAGTAGTGGAAGTGAGTAGCACTCTCTTTGGCCTACTGTCCCACAAGCAACACAGCAGACACCGCAGCCACAGCGTTTCAACATGGCAGAGAAACTAAATGTGCGGAGAGGAAAAAAGGACAAAAGTTGAAATAATGGCCCTTTCTCCACGACATCCTTCCTTGCCTTTGTTCTTCTTACTCCCCATCACTTAATAATTTTCCCTCCTCTCATGCTAAATGTTTGTCAGGTCTCACAGTCCTTCCTTTGCTTTTTCCGTCCCTCTGTGTCACTCTTTCTGTTTCTCTCTCTCTCCTCGCTCTGGGTAAGAATAAGGAGCAGCAGTGCTATTCAGACCGGTAATTACATTTCTGTCCTTTGTTGGAGCAGAGTGTTATTTTCCATTAATGGTTGGACATATTATATAAGAGAGTCTTTATGGGAGTGATAATGGTTGGGGACAGAGGAGATGGCGAGCTGGCAAGTGTATCAGTGTTGCTCTTTTTCACAGAAGGGACACAGCGGAGCTTTCATTAATCCTTGAAGAGTACACACCTAACCCCGCTGACATTAAACACACATGCATACAGCTAGACACAAGGGAAGTGTGTGACACATCCGCACACAAACAGGACACAGGTACACTCACATACGTACTGTATATAGTTACCACACACACACATTAGCCCCACTCGCCATTCAGAAAAGCAGAGAAATAGGCCATGGTGATATGCTGATGCAGAGGTTATGCCCACTTTCATGGTATAATTTATTCATCTGTTGTTTGCAAAATGCTGTATGAAATATGGATGGTCTGAGTTTGGCTTTAATGTTTCATACGAGCATGACTGTGGGAGCAGGAATGATGGGAAACATGGCCTCGGATACGCACAAGTTAAGTCACACTGGATGGACAAATGAAGCGATGGACTGACGGATCTCACAGAAAGACGTTACTCACATTCTTATACATTATTCTTATGCCTCTCTACTTGGATGATTACTTTGCTGGTTCTTTTCTTTTTTTTTTACATGTTCGAAAGAAACTACTACTAACTAACTATGATAACAAATGTACAGACACGTGTATTCAAAACTTGACGATCCTTGACTGTTTTTTCTTTTTTGCTCAGTTGGCAGGAGCTTGGCTCGTTCGATTGGCAGATTAACAAAATCCAGGACTTTGCCACCAGAGAGCGGAGTTCACATCACGATTCCCGTAGGTCTTCAGGCTGAAATTAGTCTTGCATAGCCAGACCAATCTCCACACTTCATTAGCACTGTGCCAGCGCTGGAGATAGGTCTGGCACCCTCCTCTATCCTTCTCAAATAGGGGTGAAAGTTCTCTGCATTGTTTGGCTAGTTTGTATTTCTTCAAAGCAATTACACTCAGTGCAATTCGCAATCGTGTCAGGAGAGAAATTGTTTTGGTGGAACATGTCCGCATGAGGACATGCGTCGTGGTATTAAAAAGACGGAAATCCCTGCAAAAGAAAAACGGCACATAAAGAGTCGTGTGTCTTTGTCAAAACTTGCGATTTTCGGCGTGTAGTCGCAGCTCAGAGGTTGTTGTTCTTTCACGTCGCAAGGGGGACAAAAACGGTAACACAGATTGTGAAAGGAAGGGGAATGACAATCCTGCCACTGTGTGACTGAAAAAGACTCGTATATTCCAGCAGAGTACATCCTACAAGCCAGACTACGTTGAAACGATAGACGTGCTTTGGTCGGTTGGGGGGGGGCCAAGATAGTGGTTGCATGTGCATGTGTAGACAGATGATATGAACAATAGACACACAATTTACATCTGTGTTACATAGCAATGGACAGGGGTCACAAAAACAATAGAAATACAACATCACATAGAAACTGAGTTTCATTTACAAAAATGTTTGGACCACGTGTCAGGTATAAATGATCAAGTCTATTAATGACAAACAAATCTAAGACCTGACCAAACTTTCCGGTTGTTTTAGTGCATTTTTGTATTGCAGTCTGGTACAAGCTCTTATTTATGAAGATTTATTTTTGCACAGTTGCATAACAACAAAGGAATACTATGTTAGCTATTTTTTTGAGAACCACAGGCCTTCTTATTGCCCGGCAGCCAAATGAACAGCAGCATATAAAAAAGGTCAAAGTAAAGGTCACATGAGACGGTGCACTAATTATATCTGCAGTATATGATGAAACAGGATATCACATAACACACCTATAAATGACATCTAATGACGATAATGACATTAAACGTTGGACAGATCAGTTGGAATGCAGCATATTCTGCTTTTCAACACTATGCGCTGAACAAACACCGGGGTTGTGTTTTTTTTTTTCTCTCCAACCAACAGCGTTTGGTTCAAAACTATAACCTTTAGAACAGACAAAAAAACAGTACGTACAAAGAATGCGACTGTTTGTCCGTGACGTAGAGATGTATAGATCAGGTGGATGATGTAGAGAAAAGTCAGTCGTTTGTGACTTTTGCTTCAGTGTTTTTTCACAGATTATCTACTCTGTATGGATGAACAGTTGGGATGTATGGTTGACTTGTAAATTGATCATCATTGATTGACTGCAGCTGTGTTTTTCCCATGACGCCTGTACGTGAAGGGATCAATGGGTCAGATACTGTATGAACAGGCAGATTTGATCTAAAATTGGACAAGTGGAGTTCTTTACTTTCCACTCGTTCTTTGGTATAAGATCAAAACCGTAACGATGCTCTACTGCTCAGAGGTCCCTAAACTTTCTCACCGCGAGACCCAAAAGATCAATTCGGTGTCTACATCTACAACATCTGCATATTTTTTTTTTTGCTCATTCTTCGACCGTCAAAATGATGCTAAAATAAATGTTCCCGGCTGATCCACGTGGAATGGAACGAAATGTTGAAATGTCAAGCGCGGCTGGCAAAATAACACCGGGAATCGCCTCCAACGCTGACAAGTAACGGTAGCCGACTGGCAGCACAATGCGGACGGTGAAAGGACTCCACATGCACATGTAACCTGATCTGTTCATGTCGGGTGATGAGGAATATTTGTACAAATGATCAAATGTGTTGAAGTTGAAGTTAAAAAGCTATACATAAAATAATAACATGTATTCAGACTGTGACATTCTCTCTACCAACTCTCTACCAACTGGGGATCCAATAAAAACACTACGGAGCTGCTATGATTTGATGATTTTTTTTTTGTGTGATTTAAACTTGAATTTGTGCATCCATTGATTGATTCAACTTGTGATGACAATAACATTAACTTGGCTAATTTCTCCCCACTTTGAGTGCAGCTCCCCTCCTCCATCCACTTTGACCAACAAACGGTCAAAAAGTTTGAATACATCTGGCAGCAGGCGCCTGTTTTCAGATCAAACCCTTTTTTTTCGCTGAGAGTTTTTCATCTACACATACAGCACAATTGCGCTGGTGATCTCGACTTCACTGCTCACACTTGAAAATAAGATTTGAATAAGATCTGTTTTTTTCTCTTCCTTGAGTAAAGATTTGTCTCTGCAGAAGAAAAGTTGGTAACGCTTTCAGTGGCGCCCATGTCTTTAATGCATAATGAAGTGTTATCAACATAATTTTTATTATGTGTTATAAATATATAACTATATATATGATCACGAGTTCTTATAACTATGATTATAGAGCACTATGGGAGCATTATAAAAGGGATTATAAGTATGTTAATCGTGTATTATAGAAATTGGCTTCATAGAAAGTGTTGCCGAAAGTTTCTTCTTTTTGCTACTGTGGTTTACTAGGGAGTTTCTTTATGGTAACAGTGTGATCGAACACATTCATCAACATACTCAGCTGAGAACAGACATGGTCTTCAGTGCATGTTTCATGAATCTATGTGTATAGGATGCTTCTCTTATTATGCAAGAACAACGATAAAAGAAAACTAAGATTTTTATTAATTTTTTGCACTGTGCAGTGCTCTGGTAAAAGGTGAAACATTAGGCTGCCGTTGTTTTCTGTTCTGCTGATTGCACACACACCAGCTCAGATGAAACATTAGTTTGCCTCCAGCATCATATAGACGCACAAGTTTGTTTAGTTCATGTTTTATAGAACAGTGTATGTGGCTAATGTGACATGACGATAATGCAATCTGCCTGAAACACCCTTTTACTTTCATTTCACAATAAATACAGTAGATAATTTAAATAAACTATGATAAGGAGGAATGTACATCCTTATCTGGGCAGGAAAAACATACATAGCAACGCATCACACAGCCATGTAGCGTCACTTTTATTGGCTGAGCAAAGCGTGATGGGAAGTGACAGTGGTGCCCAAGGCAACTTGGGAGAAAGAGAGAAGACAGAGATGAAAAAAGGGGAAGAGACGATCAGGGTGGGTTGAGCTGTACTGTTACATCAGTGTATACAGCAATGCACACACATATAAATCATCCTACAACAGTAAATGAGGTTAAAAGGACAGAGGATCAGCCTGCCGGAGTGTCCGATCTTCTTTGAATTAACAACAGTGGTTTTGTAGGTTATAGCTCCGAACCGAGCTGTAAATTTGTAATATTCTGCTGGTTGTTTCCCGTAAAATCAATACTGTTCACTGGTGCCCTGAAAGTGCTGTTCGTGAATGCGACGCTCTTTTTTTCAGAAAGTTTTAGACTTTCTCAAATGCGCTGCAGGGAGGGATTTTTAGCACAGTTTTGCACATGATTGTAATGTATTGGCCAAAATATCAATAAACGGAGGGAAATTTAATGTTGTGACTGATTTGAACAATTTCAGTGTTCTTCAGTTTGGCTTTACTGTACTGATATAAACTGCAACCTCGTAGATTTGGAACTATAACATAATATAAGCATCAATTCATTAAATTCAATTAAAGTTCTTCCTTCCTAGTCATGCAAACATGCGCAGACACTCACCAGATCAACCAATATCACTTTGTTCTCTTGTTTCTTGGCCATTCTATGACCCTTATTATTTATTTTTTTTTGTATTGTTCTGTCAATGTTCTGTCTTTTTAACAGCCCATGAAATGTCAGAAAGAAGACATTTAACTCCCAAAAAGCAGCTACTTGTTTGCTGTTTGGCAGAATGTCACCTCATCTCCCAACACCTTGTTCAAATTAGTGAAAATAATAAATACTGTTAATAATGATGACTCTTCATTTTAGCCCCAAGGTGAAATACACAGTTTGTAACGAAAAGCCCCAAACTACTCAAATGGCCCTTAAAGAATTTAAAGAGTCAACGTGAGGAGACCAAGTCAGAGTCACAAATCAGTGACCTTGCAGCCTCGTTTCCTGTTACACACACATTAACACTCCACTACAAACAAAAAACGACTCTCATATAATACTCTGAAAGTCAAGTAGTTTGTTCTTAGGTGTGACTGATTACATCGTGTTGAAGAGGATCTAACGTGGCATCCTTCAGCTCTGCCATTATTACATGTGCCAGCAAAGGTAACACTGCAGAGTAATCATAACAACATCTCTGAATCATAATGCCCTATAATGAGATTTGCAGCCACGTGTCCATTGATTTCAGCCTGTCTGCGCCCTCTCAATCAGAAATAGGCTGAAAATGGTTCTGTCAGCAAGAGCTACCTTAAAAGAGCGAAAAATAAGACAGAAAGCAAAGATGCAAAACTGTTGTTGCAAAAAAAAAAAAAAAAAAAAAAATGATGTCATTTCTTTTACTACTGCAAATGAAATAAGGAGGGGTGTGTGAGGTATGTGCACAGTTTGTGTTTGAAAACCATGTGTTATATTTGCGTATGCATCGAAGGTTAATCCACAGCCACCCATGCGTATATGTCTGTGCATGCAGCCATGTGTTTACATTATGTGACAAAGTGAGTGCAAATTCATAGCTGAATGATTCTTCATTCTGTGGTGGAATATATGATCTAAAGACCTTTAATTAACCACTGTGAAAAGTATCAAAATGATATTCATGGCACAAACCCATTTGTGCTTGTTGGTATATACGTGTACCTGTATTTATGTGCGTCTCCCTGTATTTCTCATGCGAGGCGAGAGTTGAAACTGCCAGCAGGTTTTCTCATTAGCGAAAAAAGAAATCGCTTTCATGCTTTTAACCCATGAGACTCTAAAGATAAAGGCAGACAGACAGGATGACAGACAGAGGCTGTGAGGGGGGAATATGGAGAAAGACGCTACGAGTGACTCACTGAGTGTCTTTTGGGGTAAAGTAAGAGAAACAAAAACTGGAGTGGAAGCAAGGAGAGAAACAAAGCAGGAGAGGTCGAGGCAGACGGGGCAGACGGGGCAGACGGCAGACGTAACATTATTTATGGGCTGGGAGTAAGGTAACATGAAGCTGCATCACAAGTTAGATTTGTCTTCTAAAAAGCAAAAGCAAAGACTCACTTTTCTCCCTCTCCATATCCCTCGCACACGCTGAAATACTCATACATGCTCACATGCAGTATGCACAGGCACACTAACACACCTCCAATCCCATTCACCTATCAATATTTCAGAGTGGTGGAGTAGGGATGCCACTGTTACTAGGCAGACGAACACGAGAAGCTGATTTACAAATCATAATCATCACCATAATATTAACCCTGACACAAATGAAGATGAAAGCAATGACTTCTGTTCAATATCGGTTTTCACATTACACACAAATACACACTCTCGCTGGATGTAAGACACTGTTGACTTTTTTTTATTACGGCTGTAATACTTACACAAAACAATATACATAAATACAGTATCAACTTGTAAATGAGGATGAAAATGGACAATCTTTCAAAAAAAAATCCCCATCTGAGAAAGGCTTGCTCTGTTTTGTGAGCTTTTGTGGCAGAATAAATTTCATTGTCACTTCTTGGATTGACTGCTTTGTAAAAATATTCCGCCTGGCAAAACAAGTGGGAAAACAATATCAGGGCTTTTTCTTTTTCTTTCTCTTTCTCGTAATGACATGTTTGTGCAATAATTAACATGCTTGGCCAAAACAAATCTTGATTTTTGTATTCCTTGGTCACACGGAATTTTTGGCACATCAGCTGTACTGACCGGCATTTGTGACGAAGCATAATGCTGTCTTTTTATTGAGTTTGTTTAGGGTCCTTTTGTTTTGTTGTGAGATGGTCCATGAGCCGGTTCTGGCCCTCGAGCTGGATTTTGCCTGTGTGTTATATATAGATATCTATATCTACATCTATTGAAGAGTCTTCATCGGGGCAGGGACTCGCTGATGCCCTGACGAAGACTCTTTGGTGTCGTAAAAATAAAAGCGGCTTTGTTGGTTAAAATTAGATTACATTATGATTACAAGTCATACCTTAACAAGAAGCCTTTAAGTAATAATAATATATATATAGAGAGAGAGAGCTGGAGCGCTTGGTGAAACACCATGTAAACTAAATGCATGTCATATCTGCTACTGTAATATTTAGAGGCGTGTAATTATTAGCTCTGTATGCTTAATGTGCACCCACTACATGTTCCCCTCCTGTACCCCTCACCTCATTGGTCTGGCTGCAGGGACAGAGGGCTGGCAGGCTGGGTGGGGTGGAGGGACCGAATCAGTATCCAGGGAGAAAGAGAGGGATCACATCTGGACCACAGACTGAGTACGAGGAAGAGCAGGAGGAGGAGGAAGAGGAGGAGGAGGGGTGGAAATAGACGCACTTGAATGAATCATTGCCCTAACTCTCTCTCTCTCTCACACACACACACACACACACACACACACACACATATACACACACACACCGTCACCCCATCTACCCTTCCCCACAGCGTGTTGCACCCTGCAGCACCTACTGCCATACAGCTGCCGACCCCCCTGTAAAACACTCTGACACAGATGTAGTTACAGTGCATTGAGCTCACACAGAGGCTCAGACAGCCACATGCAAAATATTCAGCAACATCACTGCTGCTGCATCCAATTTAATTTCCATTTCTTTATGCAACTTTATAGAATGCCACATTAACACTCCTTTCATCAGCAGTACATTTGCATTTGCGCACGCCTTGAAATTTCAGATCAATTTAAAGGAGCAGCCTGTGGTCATGTTTGCCCCGTTGTAAATATCAACTCCCAACTAATGGCATTTACACTGACATTTCTACCACTCTGTTTCTCTTCACAGATGGCGTTAATGTTTTTGGTAATGCCCAGCATGCTGTGAAGCCTCCTTATAAGAACTTTGCCCCTCAGCTCTTTTTTTTTTTTTTTTTTCCTCTGTGTGGGATGTCCACCGACACACGCATGGACCAGGCAGCCAGGCAGTCAATGGAGCTGCAGTGTGGTGCGGTGATTGTGCTGGTCAATGTGCTCCGCTGTGTGACTGCATGCCCCCAAGACTGAGGCTGAGTCTAGACACGAGTCAGCCAAGCCGCCCTGCTGACCTATATCCTACAGTTACACTAAGTGAGAGACATAGAGAAACACAGAGAGAGAGAGTGGGGAAGAGCGAGGGAATGGA
>JAPQRN010000027.1:14566021-14576266 GCA_037367275.1 Coranthus polyacanthus
AGCGATGCGGCTATGGATAATTCAGGATGAGTTAAAAGGGGGCAGCTGAGACGAGGAGAGAGGATGTGGAAAGTGAAAGGCTGCACAAAGTAAGAGAGCAAATTGAGAGAAGGGGAAGAGAGGGAAAAGGGAGGCGGAGAGCGAGTGAAAAACACGCAGACAGGAAAGAGGTGGATGGAGGAGAGGGAAAGAGGGAAAGCGAGGGAGCGATGCGGCTATGGATAATTCAGGATGAGTTAAAAGGGGGAAGGGATAGGAGGAGAGGAGAGATTGAAAGTGGCAGCCACTAAAGCAAAGAGAGAGCGAGATGGCGAAGTACAGTATGTAAAGCAAAAGCACTGAAGGAATCCCAGGAGGAAGACGGTAGACATATTAAATTATGGTCATCATTATATCATGAAAGAGCACTGCACAGATTTACATCACGATATAGCATATAACGCTTTAATTGTCAGGAGTGTAAGGCATTTTTAGTATTTTTAAGTACATTTAAATTGTAGTTACACTTCATAACCGAGCAATAATCAGTGCAAGTAAATACTAAATGCTAAATGCACGCAAACATAAAATACAAAGAAGTCTGTAATAATATAAAAACACAGTGAGTGATGGCTCCTGTTCGTATGAGGGTTGTAACAGTACACGGTATTATACAGTTATTGGTATTAAAGGAAGGAAAACAGAAAGGCTTTTGTTTTGGTTGATTAAGTGCTTTATTCATTGAAACCTGAGGCGTTCTTTTAATGGAAGTATGTTTCAAAAGGCTCACCTTTGTATCAATAAAATAAATAAGAAAGCTCTAAAGTTAGAGTTTCGATGAAAGAAACTAGGATGAAAAATAAGCAAGACATTTTTCAAACTATATCAAATCTTAATCAAACTATCCTTCCTTTTGAACAACATAAATGGGACAGAAAAAGCCCACTCATGGGATTCTCTGTCCAGGTGCATTTTTTCCAATACTATGAATAGGCAAATATATGACAACCATCCATTTTTATACCTTGAAAGGGCGCGCTGCTACTTCATATCCTTAATTTGTGCCTGTTGACACTGAAATATGTATAGCAGGACTGAAATAAATTAGGTATCTGGTGAAATTTTACTTGAGAAATTACTTTACAGTACAAAAAACAGGATCAATAACTTGTAAATACACAATTCTATTATTTTAGGTGTAGCATCCATCCTTTTGTTAAAGTTTGTATAGATCCAGAGTCAGTAGAGCCACTCTGAAGTAACTTAGTATTTACCATCTCAACCATAAACCTCAATGGACAAATCATCATCTATGTCTTTCCAATTTTTCCTTTCTCTTTTCCCATTACTCTTCCTCCCATGTATGGGAGAATGAATAGGCCCAGACAGAAGAGGACAAAGACTTAACATGTTTTTCTCTCTTTTCTTCTGTGTATTGAGAGGATGAGCTGGACTGTACTAATAGTCTTTGTGTGTGTGAATGGGACAGAGGGCTTTTTGTGTGTGTGTTCCAGACAGCAGCGCATAAGGCAGGACTTAAGTAGATGTTCGCCAAAGCGTACGTAATGCCAGGGAAATATCAACTAATCCCTACACTCTTCTACCCTACACCCCTCCCTCACTGTTCATTCTTCTCCTCCTCCTCCTCCTCCTCATCATCATCATCACCATCACACTACCATGTTGTTACATTAAACCCTCAAAGTAACATATCTCACCGTGTCTCGAAATCTGACCAAATTCTGTGCTGAGGAAGTGAATTAATATCCAGAGACACACGGGCAGACATGCAATCACACACGTACTGTAACAAGTGCACACACTCTCTCTCTTACACACACACATACACACTCCATGGGGTATTGTTGTTGTTTCTTAATCCTGGTGGATTAACAGACTAACAGACTCATTTTACCTCAGCCCAAACAAAGAGAGATGTCAAATCATCCACCCAACGCTAAAGGTGATGATCGTATTAACATGATGATGCTGTATGCGTGTTTACAAATGTGTGTGTGTGTGTGTGTGCTTGTTTGTAGGGGGGCAGAGTGTGGTGGTGGGGAGCTATCTGATGACCGCTCCGTGAGAGAAAAAAAAAAAGGCTGATTTTTGCCCGTTACACCTGTTGTAGAAGATTCAGAGATAGTCTGTTTTTAACGCAAAACACACAGGAGAATGTGCTGATTTACATCCGGCCACAGAATTAACACACGCAGCGGCGCTCTGATTGCATAGAATGTCATTAGCCAATATGCTAGCTCCAATATTCTCATAGAGCTGTGAGTGTAAACTGCTTAAAGACGTAATCTTATATGCTCTGTAGGAAACGCGGCGTTCTGTCAAACAGTGGTGCTGCAGAGTGTCCACTAATCCACATGCTAGACTCCAGATTAACGAGAGGAGATGGGGATGTGGGTGAGGGAGGGGTTAAAAACATGCCGCCCAGAACCTACCCCACCCCCTCTCCATCATCATCATCACACACACACACACACACACACACACACACACACACATATACACACATATACACAATCACTCCCCCTCCCTTCAGATTACAGTGCTTAGTGCTGCCCCTGTGTGACAGACAGTAAGAGGATCTCTGGGTGGCGTCCCTCAGGGCTCGGTTATTGGTCGAGAAAAGCCCCCTAGACCGAACACCTATAGATGTGGTAAGGGTCAGAGGTCAAGGGGTAGGGGGTAGGAAGGGTATAGCATGAATTTATGAAAGATATGGTACATCTGTCTGTTTCAAAGAGGGATTATTGTAAATCAACGCAGCGATACCTCGAGCGAATGAGGTTGAAAGAAAAAAAGCATAAATCACAACATTTTAGGAAAAGAGACAGACGGACAAGACACTGCGGCATACGTGACATAACAAAATGGTTTCTAATTATACTGAAGAGAGTAAAGACGCAGACAAATCTGACACACACGGCTTCACTGCTCCTCAGCGTAATGTCAGAAAGTGTTTCCTTCCATGCAGGCCCACCTTAAACAAACCGTCAGTGAATATTAAACGAAGACGCTGATTTGCAAAGCTGTTGCTATATTCTCCATTGGTTTATATCATTACGAACCACTTCAGAAAATCAACATAACTATCAAGGACCCCTGAACATGAAAGCCTCACACAGTCCCAGTCTGCAATTTCCTCCCCATTTCAACGTCGACGTTTATTAAGCTCTCCCAGAGAAATCAACGACGACTAAATTATTTTGAGAGAGCGCCTCGGGCTATAGAGGCATATTCGATATGCCTACTGAAAGAAAAAAAAAGTATATATATATATTTAAATATATACACTATATTAAGAGGAACAAGAAAAAGGGGAGAGAAGGGGAAAACGACTGACTCAAAGTAAAACTTGATTTAATATCTTAATGGCTTTGTGTGAAAAAAAAAAAACAGATAATAGAGAAATCCAATTAAAATCTGATGATTGGCACTGTGAGGTAGAGACATGAAACTGTTTGTCTGATCCACTAGGTCTATATAAAGCTTTGATTAGATGATGCTGGTAATAGTGCCAGCCAGACTAATAGGTTGTATATTTTTAACTCCGATATACCACGGGCTCGAAGCACTTAGCACAAATGTATAACACTGTGGCTTCAAAAAGGACCTCTGTTGAAGTGCAGTCAGCGGCTGAATACAAATAATGGCGTACATTATTACAAGGAAAACTGTTAATACTCGCACGAACACATAATATTGCAGTGAACCACATCCAGAGAGCATGTGTGCCTGTGTGTGCGGTGGGTAAGCGTTTCCCCTAATGCCTCTCAAGGTGACTTGGCCTTCCTCCTTCAGGGCTTTCCTTTCAATTCTTTTTGGGATTGAAATTATGATGAAGTAATTTTTCTACAGAAATTGCCTATGTCACTTGTGGTATCTCTCTGCAAATTTCTCAAGTGTATTTTCAGTCTCTCCCCCTCTCTCTCTCTCTCTCTCTCTCCTCCTCTCTCTCTGTCTCTCATCTTGGCTCTCTTTCTTTTTCACTGAGCTCTCACTTGACATGTCAATGTGTCAATGTCATATTACATAGAGGCAATATATGTGAAACAATTTGGCGCATAGCGGGAAAAACTAGCAACCACTTCATTTCACAGCAGCAAAACCAGCCGTCTTTGAAACGATGAGGTATACGGTCACGCTCACGTATAAAAACACATAAGAAGAAACGTGCACAGACGCACAAAAACACTCGCAAAGTCACAGACACACGCTTGTACCCCACACACACACACACACACACACATATAGTTTCACTGTGAAAAATCACCTGCTTGTTTCAGGGGAAAATAAGTGTGGAACATGTCGTCAGATTGGAGAGGGAGATTCCTCAGAGACTGGTGGCCTAATTTCTTATTTTCAAGAGGAAACTTATCTAATTATATATAAGTTAACTTCGTAGTGGTCGATTCAAGGGCAGCACTGACTGGTATGAATGAACAGCTTTAAAAGAAACAAGGCTATCACATCCAGCTCTCTTCAGGCCTGATGTTTTACCCCTTTGAACACATTTATACCACTCCGCCGGTGTCTTGTTTACACAGGATAGTGTAGGACTATATGTAGCGTGTTTGCTTGAGTCCGACTCCCAAAAATCAGGGCATTTTTTTCTGCACCGCGTTTGAGTTGTAGTCACACAACACTCACACAACAAGTCACAGATGGACAAAACTAAAGCCTCAAGCATGTATTAGAAGCACAAGTTAAAGAATACGAATGGCACTATTTTGTTTTTGGGGTTTTTTGTCAATAAATCCTATTTATGATTTTCATTACAGTCAATTCCTAAAACAGGTTAAGCGTTACTCAAACATTTGCTGGATCTACTTTCAGATTAATATACTATTAATATAGAAAACCTTAAGTACCACTTTTGCACAGATTGCAACGCTTGTAATGTAGATCTATAACAGTGAAGAATTCACTATATCAGGCTTTGTCTACACTGGCAACACTCTTAGTGGGATAAATTGTAGTCTTTAAATTGCATTTGTTACTATAAGAAACAATTAAATACAGCTTGCCTTTTCCCTAAATAATCAGCCTGCTCTAGATTATGATGTTTAATTAAAAGATACTGACAAAGATCTTACAGGATGTGCTTTCTTTTCACCTTGCAAACATGAAGCTGAAGGTGCAAGGTGCTTTTAATCAGTTACTCTGTAGGGGGCAAGTTCTGAACGTATAAAGTGCCTATCATGTGTCGTTCTTGGGTTGGGGTATAATATCCAAAGATGGGACCATACTGCGCTATTGTCAAACACTAAACTAGCGCACAGACTTCAGATAACATCTCGTTGGAGAAGGTATAGAGTAAGCATGAGAGTAAACAGAAGGAGAAGGTGATGCAGAAATGTTTGCAATGTCATTCACTTGCAAAGGAAATGGGGATAGATGGAGAAGGCTTTGTGAGAGCAACGGTCATCAGCGAATGATATAGAGATGCAAAGTGCAAAATGTCATCGAAGACAAAAAGAAGTCATGTTAAAGGTAGATGGAAGGAAAGAAAGAGAGGACAAAAGAATAACAGACATGATAAAGTAGACAGGATTACTATGGAGCTAACAACCTACAAGGCGGTCTAACGTCAGCCAGACAGGTAGACGCACACACAGATGCACGAGCCCATCAGGCAGCCAATAGAAACAGACATAACGGCAGAAGGACGTGAGATCCCGTCTTGGTGCAGAGAGCTGCTTTCTCCTTCTCCAAGTTCAGCCCTTAGGCATGGCCCGGTCTGCTTCTCCTGCTCCCTTCCTCCTTCTTACCACCATATGGACAGAGCTGCCTGCACTCCACTATATCTCATCAAACCCATCCTCTATGTTCATTCTTTTCCCATCCTCGCTCCACAGACAATGTATGTATTTGGTCATGTTTAAAGTCTTTGCTATCTCTGTGGCTTTGGGAGAACAGTGAATAGTTGGCAATGAGGGGTAATCCTTCTTAATGGAGTCCCCAGACCTCAGATGGATTGAAGTCCACGCAGCACACAGATCACATAAGGACGCATTTTATTGCTTCGACAAAAAAGGGATGAAACCTTTATTGTATTTTGAAGCTAACTACCCCCCATTTTCATCCATATCCCCTCCCAGGCTGTCTCTCACTACTGTCTCCTCTTTTCTTTATCTCTTTCTTCTGTCTGCCTGTCTTCAAGAGCATTTCATCCTGACCAGTCTGGGATTTTATCACGCTTGCTTTGGTCATTACATCACAATTATGGAGCTGTTGGTACAGGAGAAATAAGGGATGAAAAAAAAAAAATGGAAGAGTGGAAAAAAGCGACAGATGAAATGTAGGTCAGTGGAGATGTGCTTGGGGCAGTTTCTCTCTCTGTTTCTCTCTGTCTCTCTCTCTCCCTGGGCCACAGCTAAAGAGGCTAAGAGACCGCGGGTGAAAGTGCCTTTTACCCACACCTGCCTCTCCCCTACCTCACACAGACCGGCAGAACCTCCGACAGCGTTATCTCTTACAAAAACCACTCCGATGACAGACGCTGAACTCTGGCCGTGATGCTAACTGCGTGTGACAGGATTGGCTTTTTTTCAGCATTGAGAGGACACACACTCATTCTGCACATTCATGACAAAAAATCGCTTTTTACGTTTTGCTAATATTTCACTGAGGGCATTGACCTGGGGTCAAAGACGACCTGGTGGGGTTTCTTTTTGGTGCGGTCGGTCAACGTTTTGCTGACACAAAAACTCCAGTAAGCTGTAGTGTATCGGTCTGCCGGTACATCGTGGAATAAAAAGGTTCCAATTAAGCTTTGAAGATGTCAGAACAAAGTTGCATGATTATCTCACTTTCCAAATGTATGGCACATTATACAAATGTGCACATGTAAACGATGGCTAAGTTGTCAGCGTGAAAGGTCGGCTTAACACAGCAGGCCGTCACAGTCAGGGATATTTTTAAGTTAGTAGTAATAAATATGGCTAAACAAATCAATCACTGAGGAGATTTAAAGGCAAGAAATCCAATAAAACATTTAGAAACATAATGTAAGGTGCACATGTAATAACTGTGGGCGTAGACCTTCGAAAAGCTGAGTAGCTGAAAATCTGCATGAGTATGGAATATGTAGAGTGGCCACAAGTTTGGATCATATTCTACTCGCAGTTACTTTACACTGGGTCATTCAGTGTAAAGTATCGTTGTCTATACCCTGGACCTACTCTTTCATTTTCCAGGTCAGTATTTCAGTGTTTCTCAGAGGAAGGAGAGGACCCCACCCTGAAAGCCATCCTGACGACACCTGAGACAAGTCGAGTCATCTGAGCTGCTCTTCTTTCGGTGACATAAGATCATTAACCTCTATATATATAAAACCTCTATAAGGTGAGATATGTGAGGGTTTTTATTATTGTTTCATGCACAAACGAAGTCTTATATAACAATCATAGTGTTATCTGTTATTTAAACTGTAACTCAAGCTGGACATGCACATTTTCCCATTGTAATGTGATACAGCATTTTCGCTTATTAATGTAATGCATACACATGCTTTGCGTATATTTCAAAATCACAGTAGTTGATGGAGGATTTCCTTTGCCGTAGTTTTTATATTAAAAACTCCCATGCATTGTTCTCACAGTATATGCAATAAAGTGTTATAGCACCGTAAATGAACAAACAACAACAACAACAACAACAGCAAAATAAACCATTTCATCCACAGAGGGCTTAAATATGTGTGTGATTCTAAGTAGTGAGTTCATGACCTAATTGCCATTTTTACCTCCAACTTTCTTATTACATGTGGTACTCGAGAGACTTTAATCCTGCAAAAACAGGCCTAAATTCTTAATGCTATTACAATAATAGCTATAATGGGTTGCATCCTCATAGTCTGTAGTTTTATTAGCATTTAAAAAAAAAAAAAAGGTTTCCATTATTTTATTTTATACTCTTTTATTAGAACCGCAAGCAACCACCATTGTCATATTAAAACGTGACCATAACTTCAAATAGGAGTAGCACACTTTTAAAACCTTGTCTTCCATTTCAAACTCTTTCTTCTCATGCAAATAATGCCCCCCCCCCCAAAAAAAAATGGCTTAATGTAGGTGTAATTTTTCCTTTTGATCCTGACATGATCAGTTTTGTCCTCTTATTAAACAACGCGACATGTTTCTTGATAATTTCTCAAAAGAGTAAAACATGTAACTGGACCGAGGCGAAGACATAATCTGTTATCCCTGTGGCTCCTTGACGTGAGACTGAATGACTGATGTCTTTTTTTCTCTCTCTCTCTCTCTCTCTCTCTCTCTCTCGTGTAGTCTCAATGCGCGGCGCTGAGGTAACGTGGAAGGTGACATTAAAACTTTGCTCTTTCAGTGGACTGTAGCGGCAAAGTGCGCCCTGTGTGTGCAGTGTGCGCTTGTGTGCAGCTCGGGCTGGAGGCTGAGCAGGAGAGAGTGGGAGGAGCGGAAAGTGCTCCAGTCCAATCCGGGCCGCCGGGTAAAGCCTCTCCTATACGTTCTTCCCTCCCTCAGCCCGCAGAAAACAGTGAAACCCTCCCACAGAGGTGAGAGCGCAGATGTCATGAGAAAAGCGACCACAAGACCAGAGCACAACGACCGACGCACCGACCGACCTCATCCCGCCTCCCCGCGCTCCGGTCTGGGATGCTTTTAGCGCAGAAACGCCTCCACTCAGGGCAGCCAGTGGACGCCGACGCAGATCATTCGCACTCTTTTCGCTGTTGTTGTTATTTTTAACCGAGGATCTTGCCCCCGACAACCCCCCCCCCCCCCTTTTTTTAAGTGTTTATGTTTGTTTCTTCATGACTGCTGTTTTGGGAAGCGAGCCTCAGCACCAGCTCCTGCAACGCCAACACCATGCGAGGTAAGAGCATCCCACTGCTCCCAACACCGACACACTTTCCCCAAGCCAAATACACACAACCCGCCAGGTTTTTCCTTGAAAGTTCATGCCGGATTTTTTTTTTTTTTTTTTTTTTTCGCTCTAAAGCCGTTTTTAACACTTTCTCACACCGAGGGCTTATGGAGGGTTTATGTTTGGATTTCTTGTCACCTTTCCCTATGGTTGCATAAAAGTTTATTTGGACCTCCTTGGTTGAACGTGCGTCTTGGGTATGTGTGTGCAATGAGCAGGCTAGAGTTTTGCAAAATCATGCGTAAAAATCATCGGCGTCTGGTGCTGGAAATTAAACGTAGACGCATTAGATTTCACTTTAATAATTGAGCCGCCAGCGGAAATTGCGGGCACGCTGTCGCCAATCAAATTATGCGCGGAATAAACCTTATCTGCGTTTTGTTTTGTTTTCGAAAGGCAGAACTTTATTTGAAGGCTTCGGGAATAGTTTTGACGCGCTCCACTAACCCATTTTCGTAACGCTGTGCATCGCGCCGGGGATGTTGAAATTCAACGTCAATGTCGTTATCTGCGTGCACACACACACACACACACACACCGTCTCACACACACATATTCAGGTTTACATGTGTCCATCCACTCTCACTAAATCTTTCCTTGTAGCTATGTTTAAATTCCCAGTTCATCGACGCATCTCTTTTCGTTTTCATCCATCAGTATTTACAGTCGATTGATCGTGAACGTAGCGTATTCGCCTAAATTATTATCAGCTGTGCGTTTTTGTATTACCGCTATTTACCGTTTTAATATTGTGCAATTACGTCTGACGCAAAGTTGCGACAGTCGCTGACCTGGATGTTATTGAACTCCAATTAATAAGTCAGTCTGCTTTAAACTGAGTGAATGTCGCCCGTTGGCATTTAAAACAATTACGCAAAAACACAGAGAGGTCTGAAAGTTGCGCACATGAAGTTGAAGGAGGATGAGGATTTTGAACTTCAGTCTTCCGACAGTGCAAACAATTCCACAGCTTTTTAAATTGAAAAGTTCGGCGCTAGATTTATAACCGAAAAATAATGCTGTGAAGTTAAAGCACATCTTGCATGTCGTACAAATAAAACAAATATCTATACTTACTTTGTACATTGTGAATAGTTGAATTATTAGTGTGTTGTGGTAGTATCTCAAGATAAACCTACAGTTATTTCTAGTATCACTTAAAACATTTCACGATTTTTAATCATGATAAATAACCTCAATTCTAACTTTTAACCAGCAAAGCTATTTTCATGGTTTCGTAAGTTAATAAATTAAATGAAACTGTTACTAGAAATATCTATCTATCTATCTATCTATCTATCTATCTATCTATCTATCTATCTATCTATCTATCTATCTATCTAT
>JAPQRN010000027.1:14602126-14615112 GCA_037367275.1 Coranthus polyacanthus
AGGCGATAGCTTAGAAAGCCAACGTCAATAAACAATAAGCAAAAAACTAACTCCAAGATAAACTTCAAGTACACAAGCATGTGCGGATCCAACTGAGTAAATTATACCAGCTGGTGGATTCAATTAAACTTTAACATTGGGTTTATTTACTACTTTGTTTGTGCCTACATCCACTTTATAGATCTTACAGATACACTTACCCTTAAACATAGCTGTAGCGCCGTGCTGCCTTGGAAGTATCTTTGCCAGGCACGAATGACCTCTGTCCTGAAGGCTTTGACCACGTACACTAGACCAGGTTTGAGCACATCTTGTTCAGCCCAGGTACAGAGCACTCTGCAGCCCTGGCGCAGACCCCCATCCAGAGAGCCCTCTTCACTGGAGAGGGGCTGCAGCATGGCTAACAGGCCCAGAGACGACCAGGAGGAGACCGAGCTGGAGCTGCTGGACTCAGGGTCGGCATTAGAGGGTATTTCATCCAGAGAGTAAATGCTCACCTCTTCACCTCCTGCAGAGAAGGACGAAACACAGACCTTATGAAGTCCACTGCAAATAAGTGTGTAGAAATTCAAGAGCTGATATTTTTAGTAAAGGAACATTATAACATAAAGTGACTACAGCACCAAGAATATCTACCCATAATGGAAACAGGAGTAAAGGGAATGGTGTGAGCCAGTCTCATCAGATTGTTTCTTTCCATGGCTGTTAACACACAAACACATCACAGCTGAAACAACACGGCAGCTACAATACAGGTATAATTACATGAAATAGCAGAACAAATAACATTAGTCTGTACAGATGTGTGTACGATTCAAACAGAAGCTTTTGGTGTGTGAAACGGTACAAATGTAATCAGACATACTGGAAATTGTGGGCATTCTTTGTTAATACCTGAATAATGTGGATACAGATTGTCTGTTGACTGGAATGAGGAGCTCCTGGCTGCAACAAATACAATAAAGGGAAGTAAAAAATACAAACAAGAGAGTGAATAAAAGAACTAGGTAGATAGTGAAGAATATACTGTATAGGAAAAGAATTTACTTTTCGAAATACCTTCAGTAGCAATACCACTCTGTAGCCTGCAAAAATAAATTCAGGCTTGTAAATAAATTGCAAAATTCCTTCATTTTATATGTACTAAGAGGGGCCAAAAGACTTACGGAGACTTGCGGCTGACTGATCTGTTCCACACAGAATGAGTAGGGCTCCACACATCCTGTCGATCAATGAAAATAATCAGATTGAGTTCACTGACGTAACACGCGTACAGTCAGTGGCTGTGTCTGAAATCACTCGCCATTTAATATGCAACGCAGCAAGACTGAACAATTAATCGAATTACCGACATGACAATTTGTCCAGACAAAGACAAAATGAGTCACAATATATCACTATAAATGAAGCATTGAGGTGCGACACAGACGGCCCCGGTCTACAAGTCATGTTCTCCAGATGTGAGGGAACATGCTTGCGGTACAGACTCAAAAATCGCATCACAATTTGAACGCAATGTGTTGTGTAAAATGTTCAGCCCTGCAAAACACTAAATGCATCCTTTGCAGCTGTGAGCGTTTGAAATCCAAGTATCCATTTATCTACTACACAGTGTCCACAAAAAGTGAAGGATTTCTGAAATGTAAATGAGTGAGTGGTTCTGGTCACGGCCTAAATTTTGTGTGTTTCCTTCCTTGTAGTTTTGTTGTAGTCAGATGTTACCTGATGGGAAAACACCTGCCTCTGCAACAAATCCATGGGTTCCAGATCTGAAACAATATTATCATTACCATACATTAATATTACTATTCCATTATTAATAATAATAATAGGTAACAGAATTTCTATAGCACTGAATTACACTATTATACATCATTTAACTTAGTTACATCACACTTCCTTGCACTACATTTATGCACTCAGCTGGTTGCATAATACATTCCTTAAGGACTTAATATCCACACCCAACAGGATCTTTTTGCTATTCACTGTATCATTCTCCAAACTAAGTCAATGAACGCTCAATGGGATGGCACACGTTTAGTATTGCTAAGTCTCGTGGTCCTTACTGAGCTGACTGAGGCTGGTTGAAGCAGACCAACACGTCGGTTCTCCTCTCAACCTCCGTCGCCACCTCCAGCAGGCGTCAGATAAATGAGACTGCATGGCTTCCTGTTTCCCACCAGAAATATATGTCAAAAGAAAAATCTGCTGAAGCAACGCCAAATGTCTGTTTTGTGCATTTGAAAGGTGCAATCACTGGTTCAAGCAAATTCAAAGGAACGAAATAAAATAAATCTCAGTTGGCTTTGCGTCACATTACGGTATCGGGACTGCTCTCTTGTATCGTGACCGTCTTTCTGTTTTGGGATCTTCCTCTGCTGTCCAAGCCTTGAGTGAAGTCAGACGACTTGGACCACTCTGCAGAAAAAAAAACACAAGGAGCTCAGCTATTTCAATAATAAAATCAAGTCCTATGCATGTGCTTAACATGCAGATACATAAGATTACTTCAACAGTACCTCTGCTCTTGCTGCACTGTAGTGAAGTATCGTCCCCGAAGCTCTTCACACCTGATGAACACTCTTTTCTCATGGGTTCATTAAGAGTAGGAAATGAGCCCCTCAGTGGATTCCGATGCGCCCCGGAGAACGTTATATTCTCCACGCTGGATGACAGAGATCTGCAGTAGCCATAGGGACGATCTCTTAACAGACAAGCCCACCTGGAGGTTCTTACAGGTGCTCTCCACTGGCTGGATGGTCTGGACCGAGACCTCGGGTGGTTCTCGTCCTGACAAAAGGCAGGATTTATCAAACCTTCAGAAATGTCTCTGGGGTCAGACAACAGGACAGCCTTGCTAGAAGTTCTGGATTCTTTTAGTGGCGACAGCTGTTCCTGTGTCCTCTGCTCCTCCTCTTCTTCTTCATACTCCTCTTCTTCTTCTTCTTCATCCATCCACGACTCTTCCTGTCTGGGATACATGTATGGGTCACAGGTCCAGAGTTTATAATGTGGTGACTCCAGTCCTCTGGGAGAAAGAGGAGACCCACAACGGGATGGCCCACAGGACTCACAGGGGGTCTGAGTCCCTCCCCCACCATGAAGGGGACAAAATGAAGTGTGTGATGCAGGTCGAGGCATGTCATTGTGGACCCGAGCAGACTGTGCCTCCTAAGTAAAAGAAAGGAATATTAAAAATCTCTCTAAAAATTATTATTTCATCACAGGTACAAAGCTGAAAGGGGATTTCCTGGTACTTACATGAGGATATAACACTTAATTAAAGATTGTAAAATGGATAGTCCTGGTTCTGTGGCTGCATTACATCAGTATTACTGCGCCCAACAAATTGTTTGAAAATGGCAGATTCTGTTGTGAATTTTGATTAACTGGGTGGTTTCTGTGTGGATGCAACCACTGCTTATGAAGCGCCACTGGACGGAAACTGTGACTCAGTGACAGGGCAAGTAAATTGTCCCTGAAATCTTACTGGCATCCAAACTACGATAGAAGATGCTGGAGCAAGATCCTATCCAAGGAATCTTAACAGTGATCAGTAATTAAGGCTAACAATCACATATTAAACCCCCTAGCTCTCTGAAAACACCTGCGATCAGCCAAAAGCTTGCATTGTGGACCACTTGAATTACAATATGCTGAAAGGTAAATATGGAATTTTTGCCCAATGACAAAACTATTGCACAATGAAGCTTTAATATATCTGAGAGGTCACTGCACACTTTGGAACATTGTCATTGCTTTCAACAAACTAAAGCTGTTGTTATGAACTTCCAGCATTAAAGGAACACACCACTTTAAAGTTTAAGGTCTTTTGATGATAGTACCTCCTTTGCTCCTCCCTCTTCCTCTTCAGTGTGTCCTTGTCTTCCTCCCCGGCTACCCCTGCTCCCTCCGTGACACTCCTGTGAGGCAAGTCTGCTTGCCATGAGATTATAGCCCTTCAGCAGTGAAGGCGGGGTGCTTTTACATGACTTTGCCATAATTCGCCGCGGACTGACTCCGTCAAAGTCGGCTGCACTTCTGTGCGGTAGAGTCCAGCTGTGAGGGACGATGTGCCGGGACGCCGTGATGGGTCGACACTGAGCCAGACGTGCCCCTTCCTGATGCAGGCTGTCAGAGGCAGACAGCAGAGTGATGGTGTCCACAGCCCGAGCTGACAGGTCCTGGAGTTGACCCAACTGACAGTCCAAGTCTGACAGGCTGTCCTGAATGAAGTGGACCTTCTCTGAGACCTCTCCCACCATCATGCACATCTCCTCTGCTCTAACAGGATGCAAAAAACGAAACACAATTCAAACTTCTCATTTTCGTTTTAATGAAGAGATCAGTAACTGGTGTTATTATAGTTTTGAAATTTTCTTTAGTTTTCATTTTTATTTAGTCTTTCAGTTTAGTTTTAGTCAGTTTTACAAGTAGTTTTGTTTTTATTTTGAGGAATTCACTAGTTTTAGTTTAGTTTTTATTTAGTTTTAGTATTAATTTTTCAGAAAAGCTGATCTTACCTGCAATTCTATTTCATTTTAGTTTGTGTTGCATTTTTCAGTGTGGTTTTTATTTCGTTTTCTTTTTTTAAAACTGTTGCTTTCGTTTTTATTTCCATTAATTTTAGTTTTAGTTACAATAACCCTGGTTCTGACAGTCTACCACAGCTCAAAGATAATGAAACATCTACTAGAGTCTACTACAAGCTCAACTATTAGCTATAAGCTGTGTCTATCTGACTGGCTTAGATATGTTATTATTGTATAAAAATGTATAGGTTTTGGTGTCAATCAATTATGCAGCGTATGAGACAAAATGCACATGCAGGACACACGCGGCACATATTATAATGTGTCCTTAATTTCTGCGCTGCAGGTTTATATAAACCTACTATAAAAGGACTCCAACCTTTCAGCTGTGACTCTGATCCTGTTGATCTGATTACTGAAACCTTTGTTCTTCTCATGAAAATGGGCCTCTACACATTTCTCCTCAAACTCGTGGAGCTTCTTTCGATCCTCATGACCCAGGTACAGCTCTGGAAAAGACGCGCAGAGGAGAAGAAATTATTTCAGTACTAGACACGTGATGTGAACTGACCAATGAAATGTGTAAAAATAACAACTAAATCCATTTTTTATCCACCCAGACACACACTACGGTACTCACTGAGTCCAGAGCGTCTCTCCTCCCGCTCAGTGTCTCCACTGAGTCTGTTATAGATTGCTCTTAAACCAAGGGTCACGTGACTGAGGAGAATAAGTGGCGGAGGAAGCCATGGTTTCTCCTGGTAGGTCATTATGTAGCGATAACGATTGTACTTCCACAGCTTGTTGGATGTTGATGCCATGTCAAAATAGATGTTGCTGATGTGACAGGACACTAATGAGTTAAGTAACAGTGTTCTTATTTGATGATCTCTAACACACAGAGAGATCTCAGCGTACTGCAACTCAAGAAAACACACGCGATAGACAAGTCATTTAAGAAAACACCTTCATTCGTTTGCTGCAAATTGTCACAATACAAGCAAATGCAGAAATGTGCTGCAAGTAGAGCAGATGACAAGTTGTCAAGCCACTTGATGCGGGCACAAAGAAAGGCTTGGACTGGCAGGTTCTATGCACCGCATTCCTCAAGAAAAATAAAGTCATTTATGCTGACAAGTCTATAAAAAAATAAGCACTGAACAACAAGCGTATCCCAGTTGGGTTCATCACATTTTTCTCTCGCGTGGAAACATTTCTGTTGATGTCTGTGCAACCTGCAGCACATTTCTGCGCTGTGAGGATTTGCAACGCGTATGTTGTCAAATTGACGATGCAGATGTTAATTTGCTTGTACTTGGTCTATTTGTATGTGTTTTCTTAACATGCGGTGCATTGAGCTCTCTAGGCCACCGCACTGACGTGACTTTGACTAAAGATACTTACTTGAAAAATGCAATGAGAATGTTGACCATGATGATATACTGGAAGAACATGTAGACAGCCTGGAGGAACGGCGACAGAAAGGACGCAGGAGGACATGGCTGACCATTTTCACATGCTGTTAAGACATCACATGTACACATCTTAAACTAGCAGCAAACAGTAGCTTCGCTATGAGTGGGAAGAAAAAAAACAAATGTTCTAATATTTTACATGAGTCAAATTAGTAACATTACAGCTAATTCATCAGTATTATCTTCAAATACTCTGAGGTAATACTTGTCATAACCCCTGTCAGGTCTGTTTTACGTGATCTGACATGTGGTCTTCTCATGAGAGATTTAAAAACCATCCAACTAAAGGCCGTCAATTTAACTGTACTGCTCCTATTACATTAATGTGGCTGCATGTTAGAGGTCAACACTGATAAAAAAACAATATAAAATATACTGAAAACGATATTTGGAACACATATACATTTCGCATTAAAAAAACTGGTAAAACTTACATTTACTAAAATTTCTCAGTCTCAATTAGACCCAATTCACAGCACATGTTTTACTGAGAGCAGTGACTGCAGACTGAGAAAAGCTGCTGCACCAGAGTCAAAAGTAACGCTTTTTTAAATGAATGAAATATTAATATTATAATCAAATATCAGCAAAAATCTGAAAATAACAATACCAATAAACATACAAATGTTGAAAATCGGCTCTGACCAGGATTTGGATTTGTTTAACCCTTACTGCTGCTTCAGTATTACAGAAATGCAGAATTGATTCCAATGAATCACTAACGATCGATCTGTGATGCGTAGACCTCCCCATAGATCATCCAGTACGGTTCAAAGACTATGTCTCGGGCAAGACTCCAGGACGGCTCCTCGTCTGGGGACAGAATGGCCTTTCTGGACACCCCGAAGCTCAGCAGCACTATCGCCATCATCACCACGATGAAGAACATGTTGCTGGTCTGAGCGAACACAAATAGAGGAAAGGAGTAATCACAAACAAAAAAAAACTTTTAACAAATTCTTCCTCTTCCTCGCATTTCTCTCTACGAATATTGCACAGTACCCACGCACCATCTTGGTGATCATCGTGAGGTAAGGACCAGCGTGCTGATTGACAGCCAGCAGATCCAGCACCCTGACGAACCAGAAGATAATGTCCAGACAGTAGCTGATGCGTCCGGCCGTTCGGAAGGGATCGGCATGCCACCGCATCACCAGACCAACCAGGAAGAGGATGATGGCAATGAAGTCAGATATGTTCCAGTACTCTGAGAACCAAATCGTCAACTTCTGGCTCATTTTCCTCGGCTCCGACATGAGCACCTTATTATGAAGATGTTTAAAAAGCAAGTTATAAAGGAGTTTTAACTCAGACAGGTTAAGCCATTAAACAGCAATTCCTCAAAGTACACAAAGTGTTACTCTTCGTATATGTTTTACAAAATGTTTCTCTTTAACCGTGTAACTCCTTCCATAGACTCCTCCGTGTCTTTCTTCTGGTTCTCTTACCTCTCGGGTTTTCTCCACTGCAGTAGACAAGATGTACGCTATGACCAGCCACTCCTGAACACTGGGTTGATCATCCATTTTCACCAGGACAGTGTAGGAGAATAACATTAGAAAGGCTAAGTATGACATCTACAGCGGACAGAGACAGAGGAGAAAGAGAAAGTATGCATTTAACACTGCACTGCGTATGCTGCAACAAACGTCTGCACACTTGGACGATGCATCTAAAAAAACATTGCATCTACATCTCTGGAATAAAAATAAGAGACCACTCCAAATTTCCAGACCTGAACCCCTTTGAAAACCTCCAAAAGGAAAAAAGAATGGTCACTAGCCATCAAACAAAGCCGAGCTACTTGCATTTTTGCACCAGGAGTGGCATAAAACACACAGCAGCAATGTGAAAGACTGGTGGAGAGCATGCCTAGACGCATGAAAGCTAGTTATTCCACCAAATACTGATTTCTGAACTCCTGTTCAGTTAAAACATTAGTATTGTGATGTTTAAAAATGAATATAAACTTGTTTTGTTTACATTATTCAAGGTCTGAAAGCACTGCATGTGTTGTTATTCATAGTTATTTATATATAGTTGTCATTTCCCACAAATAAAAGCTCTAAATAACCATCATTTTATTTGAATTTTGGGTGAAATCTCATCAGCAGTTTCTAGAATAAACAAAAACATTTTACTCAAACTCCTACCTATAAATAGTAAAACCAGCGGTCTCTTGTTTGCACACCTGTACATAACAAAATGTAAGTAACCTACTGTGTGGAACCAGAACTTGACAACAGGTGCTGTGTAGAATTCATATATCACTGTGATCCAAGACAGACACTGCTGGGTGATAGAGGACACAGTTTGCAATATTGGAACAAAACATCTGTCATGGAAAGACGGGCCACGCTCTGCATCCTCGCTGCCCTGTGAGAGGAGAGAGGAGGAAATGACACTCCACCATTTCATGTTCCAGCCTATAAACAGCGTGCAGGGTGAAGTACTTTACCATGTGATCGGTTTCAACGTCTGGTGCTACTGACTTTACAGAATCACGACTGTGGTGGGACTGTGGCACATGGCACATCTCAGCTTTGCTTTTAAACTCCAGTAGCAAGATGGCAGGCGGCAGAAGGAGGCTCAGTATTATCTGAAAGAAATGATTCGAGGCTCAACATATGTCTGAAATTCACTGACTGGCCTTTGAAACAATACTTATTGTTATGTAACGGCTCCCATGCAGAGGTTACAAGAATATACACGTTGTTCACAAGTAGAAGTACAGATACTTGTGTAAACTCTGGTAAAAGTAGAAGTACTGATTCAACTTCTCTACTAACTTAAAAGTGAAATACTATAAGTATAGGCTCTAAAATGTACTCAAAGTATTAAAGTAGGACATTTAAACCAGCTGTTTCTATGCAAAGTGAAATGGTTAAATAATATGAATACTATTAAACCATTCTAACTTTTAAAAAATTCACAAATCAGTTTTCAATATCAGCAACAAAACTTGAATACATTATGACACCTTTTCTCCCTTTCATGTCTATTTTGTCTTCGTCTTAATTACATTTGTCATGTGTGATATGCACCGACGGATACACCAAGAGATCGTCTTTTCTATGTGTTATTGTCCATTGAGGTTGAAACCGGGAAGGCTCACAAAGGTGCAAAATAAAAAGAACCTATAATTCCCCTCAAATGCATAAAGCTAAAGGAACAATACTCAAAAAAAAGTATAGATACCTGAAAACTCTACCCAAGTACAGTAACAAAGTATTTGTACTTCATTACTTCCCACCTCTGGTCCCTAGCAGTATTGAATCCAGACGGCCAGAAACACAAGAGCAAAACCACCGTTATATTACTTTGAGGTGTTAGATATTAAAGCAAAGCAACATACTTACCTCCAGAAAGGAGTTTTTTCTCATGTTGAGTGGACCAGTCCAGAGATCGGTGAGGAGGGTCTGTGTGCAGGAGTGAGAGACAAACGGTCTGTGTCCTGACGAGACAGCCATTTGCAGGCAGGTGAAGTGGCTCCAAGCCTCCATCTCAGAAGTCAACAGCTTCATGGCCATCTGCTCATTCTGACGAAATGCACAGTCCAACACATCCACGGCCAGCTGCCCAAATTCACTGAGACACACAGGCAGGAGAGACGTAAAGCAATGTTTTAATACTTTTAACGGCAGACTGACATTAGATAAAAGCTTAATCTAAATGTTTTTGACACTTTGAAAAACAATATTTAACCGAAAAACGTTTAGTGTTAATTATCATCAGACCAAACACAAACAAAATGTAGATTTCTCATATAAAAGTCTAACTTGCATTTTATGAGCAGATGCACTTCCACTCACAGCGAATATGTCTTGAATCGCTCTGAAATGTCATCATCCATGCTGCTCTGCTGTGCCTCCGAGGCCATGGAGCGGTAAAGCTTACAGGCTACTGTAGCACGTGCCAGCGCTTCTTCGCCATGTTGCCACAGGAACAGTGCCATCTGCTGCCGCTGCTGAAGTACCGCCCACACAAACAGGTCGTTAAAGTTGAATGGAACTAGCACCGGGCCATCGCCGAGTCCAGGAGTCGACGTTATCCCTTGACTGCTCCCTGGCGACACATCTTGCTCCTTGATGGAACAGCAAGAC
This sequence comes from Coranthus polyacanthus, assembly GCA_037367275.1. NCBI lineage: Eukaryota > Metazoa > Chordata > Actinopteri > Kurtiformes > Apogonidae > Coranthus > Coranthus polyacanthus. Next base: position 14,612,240 of record JAPQRN010000027.1, read on the forward strand.
GTTTAGAGGGAAAAGCGGATGCAAATGAGTTGAGAAACCAGGGAGATGAAGAGCTTACAGGGATTATTAAAACGTTAGGACTGCCATCCGGACATTGAAACACACACTCACCTTGCGTTTGTAGGGCTGAGCAGTTCTAAAGAATTGCAGGTCCTGGGAACTCCTGCCCCTCTTAGTGAGTGGTATCAATCCCCGTCTCTGTTTCGACACGGAGCTGGAACTGTCCCGTCTACCCCCCTGCATAAACCAAAACAGCAACAAACACAAGGGTGCAGTATTTGAGATTAATATCAAACACAACAGCAGTTAATGCACATATGAATATGAACAATTCAAAGGACATTTTTCTAAGACACTTATTAAACACAGTGGATCACGCCAAAAAAAAAGGAGTTTCAGTTACTGATACTCGCCTTGTCCTGTAGGCGACTGTAGGCGGCTCTGAAGTGCTTCCGTGTGTAGGTGCTGCGGTACGCTCCTCCTATGAGGTACTCTATCACCAGGCCCATGTCAATGAGAGAGAGACGATAGCCTATAGGTAGAGAGGTCTACACAAACACACAGAGAGTAAGTACACATATTACACAATCTCAATGCAAAATCTATATACTGTATACCTATAATGTACTGTACACAAAAAACACTCAAATCACATATCCTGAGTCAAAGTCATTACAAAATAAGCATGTTTTAGGTGTCTGTAACATATTGTTGTATTACACAGTTCAACTAATCTACCCACTTGTTTCACATCCTCAACGAGGTGGTGGAAAAAACGCTTCATCTGCCCCCACGGCTGTGGAAAGGAATGGTAATTGTTTGTACATAAAGGCTGACACAGACAAGCAAAAACAAAGTGGTAACTATCAAATCACCGAGTTAGAAACTGTAAGATATCGTACTGGTTATTGTTTAAAAGCATGGTAGAAAAAAAAAAAAACAGACCAAACAGCTGCATGCACAGTAGCTGTTCTTAGACCGTTAGTTTGGTTCTCATGGGAAATTGTTATCCCTGACTTATGAATAAGTAAGCATGCTTTAATACACAAAACACAAAAGTAGTATGGAGAGAGCCAAGTGTGATACAGTGACGATAAAAGAGTTTTTGTGATCTCAAAAGCATCTTAAAGCAGCAACTGGGAAAATACCCTGGATGTAATTGCCCAAGAAACTAACAGCGCACTGTTACAACCACAACCAAAAGCTAAAAAAAACAAAAACATTAAGTATCCCAGAAAACCAAAGAAGAGTATGATGTGGTGAAAGTATTTAGAAGAAAGAAATTATTGAAAGTCATTATTTGGAGGAATTAAGACAAGTCGGTCAGAAACTGTAACGGTGAAGGGGCATTACAAAAGTTAGAGATAGATCCAAAAATGTAATTATATTGTTATAACCGTGTTATAGAGCTCCTCAAGGCGCTCTACAGTGAGGAAACGGCTCATCGTCATTCCGTTGTCAATGAGCAGTTTGACAAAACTGACACGATCCATCACCAGGGCATCCAGCATGGCCTGCTCCAGCGAACCCACCTAGAAAGATTATGTCACAGTTACAACCATGGTCACACACAGCGTGGAGTATTTATTCCCTGAGTCCATCTTTGTGCATCACCTGCCAATGCTGTCCGTAAACCAAGACATTTTTCTGTGCGATGTCAGCCCTGTCCCAGACTAAAGCCATACTCAGCTGCTCTGCAGGACTGGCCTTGGTGCCTGTTCATGATATAGAACAAAAAGACGAAAAGAGTTCAAGTCAGGTCCATCTCCCTTATTAAGCCAAAGATCACAAATATGTCTGGCTTTAAAATCTATACAGTATAAAACGTCCTCTTCCCTACCATCTGCATTTATGTTTTTATATTCCTAGGCCTCCTAGCAATGAAGATTTCCTCGCAGCAGGTGTAATATAAAAGACTTTTTAAGTGTCAGTAAGCCATACTATTCAGCCAGCACTCATAATATCAAATACATAACAACAACCGTGTATGTTATCAGATTACATCTATGGTTTTCCTGCTGCAACATGTCATCACAGTCATTCAAAGGAAAACGGTTACCCTTCAGTGTGGTAGTCAAAATAGCTGCATCTGGTGCCATGTGATCCTCGGATTCAGAATCAAAGATAGTTATCTGTGGAAAATGGTGAAGTAGTGTAAGTACACCAGGTGTCTTGTCAAACTACATTCACAAAAGCTTACTTCACTTCACTTACAGACTGTCTGTGATCCATGCACTGTAGAAGGAGTGTGTAAAGGTGAGAGGCTTCAGCTCTCTCTACTCCAAACACCTCGCCAATTCTGACAAGAAAGTCTTCTTTAATGTCTGCATCCAACTCCCTAAAACACACACGTGAGCACATAAATAGAGCGTAGTGAGTGTTTGGTATATAAATGCTCAAACTACTTCATTTCACACAGTTTGGTAATATGAACTACAGTAACAAAAAACACAGTCACCACAAATCATCCATTAGACAAAGCCAGACGTATATAAAGTACCTGTCTATAGCAGTCTGCTTGTGTAAGAAGGCGAGCAGGTCGGCAGCTCTGCCCGATCCCTCAAACACAAACACTGGCACAGGGGGCACACTGCTGACATAGTCCAACACTGTGGACACAATGGCAGGACCTCCCTCCACCACCACACACACCACAGGCACTCCTTGGTTCAGCCCTACAAAGAGGAGAAGACAAGGTGAGTTATATATCTGTTAAATTCTCTACAAACACTGTGAAATACCTGATGGTAGTTGGGGGTCCCACCTACTCAAGAGGTCCAGCATTAAGTCGTGCAGAGACAAACATATGCTCACTTTTCACACACATCACCAAGGCTAATATCGTTATTAACAAGGCAGGTCTATCACAGCAA
>JAPQRN010000027.1:14641689-14701680 GCA_037367275.1 Coranthus polyacanthus
ATACCTCTACATCACATACACAATCTAACACCGTCAGTACGACCCGGTTATGACCCGAGGTCGACCAGAGGATCTCAAAAGTCAAGACGACACAAGGGTTGAGTAAAGCACCAAAAGTAAAACTGCAAAATGGCCCATTTCAGAATATTTCAGAATTATTGATACATTAATGCTGCAGCTGGTAATGATGGGGTTGATTTTAACTACTGCATGTACTGTTGGGTACTTTAATCTCTAATAATACATCATAATTTATTAGTTGATTAGAGTTGATGAGTTTATACTAATAAGATGAATCTGCAAAGTACCCAGTGACTAAAGTTACTTGCAGTGAATTAAAAGTTATAAAATATTTGCCTCGTATTTGCCTCATGTAGTGGAATAGAGGCAGAAAATGGAAATACTCAAGTACAAGTACCGCAAATTACAGTATTTGATTAAATGTGCTTAACCCTTGTGTTGTCCATTGAGTTTCAGGTAGAAAAAAATTATACTTTTTCTTTTTGTAAAAATTTGAAACGGGTCAATTTGACCCAGATACCATACAAGAGCTAAATTACATTCCTGCAACGGTAGCTGCCACGAGTAAGAAGAACAATTAAAGAAAACTTTGCTTATTTTGCAGATAATTTAATAAATTCCCCCTTTATTCTTTACCGCAAATTCTTTAAATATTTTCATTGTCACTTTCTTTTCCAAGACACTAAAAATGAACTCTCAGTCCTGTACATTCAGATAAAACAATTTATTCAAACATATAAACATATAAAAATGACAATAACAACCAGGTGGCAAGATATAAAAATTTCCAGTTTGTACAAAACTTCCAAAACCATCATCAGAAATGCATACTCACTCCGTAAGATTTTCTTTGGGGTTATTTAAGTATATATATATATATATATAGTACAAATGTTGACTCTTTCCAAAGCATACAACATACAAAGTTAATCTTTACATCTGTCAGCCAGGAAACGTACAAAAACAACTTTTGTCAGTAGGTAATGGGCACAAAATCAAAACAGACTCACAATTCAAATACAGAATTAGAAGTCAATGAAATATTCACAGTGTTGCTTTCACATCAGTAATGTGAATTGTAAACAGTTGCATATCATAACTCATCGCAATAAATACACAGAAATACTCTTTATGAGCAAAACCTATGTAAAGAAGATACAAACTTTCAGTTATTGTTAATCCTCTGGTCAGCTTTATAAACTATAGCTTGTGAACTCAACCCTTCCACGTCAATCGACTACTGTACTTACGATAATAACAAAGATAAGGCAAAAATTATTTTCCCTGTGTTTCTTGTCAAGTTTTACAGTATAATTTCATAGAACTAAAAGAGGCAAAATTAAACCAATTCAGGTGGAGTAAAGTAGCATTTTCTCATATGATGAAAGGATGAAATATAACAACAGGTACATTAACATTCACATTAAGGTACATATAAACATTTGTACATGCTTATGTACAAACAAATACTGTGAGGCTATTTTAAATGATTTGTTCTACAACGTCTCAACAGGGCAATGCTATTGTGAAAGGTAACATGTACGAAAAAGGAGATGATTTCATGGAACCCGCACGTACAAGTGGCAAAAAACATAAATACAGTGGATTATTGTGTGTAATAATGAAGTCGGATAAGGAGACCTGCCCACAGCTTTAGGAGGATAGTCAGTTGTGCAATATTAAAGTACTATTACTGGAGCACTTTTGTCATTTAGGGGAACAAGGAGTGAAGTTTATTTGAGGGCTACTATTTTAGGAACACAGATAATGTTACAGTCATTTTTACAAACTGATGTTATCTTGGACAGAGACCTACATAATTGTCATAAGCATCTCTTTTTTTTTTTTTATAAAAGGGAAATCTAGGATGCGATAAATTAACTTGAAATGCAACCTTAAAATAGCATGCTGCGACTTTCATAAAGCCGATCCTTTTCAATTCAAACACAACTTAGTCAAGGATGAGAGCGTCTCGTCTCAAAGGGGTCCTGTTTGTCTGATTGTCAAAGTTTAACACAAATCCCAAAACACAGCTGCATGAAAAATAAATAATCCCTTCTCTCTAAGATTCATTTCCCACAAATGCACAATGGAAAGAGTACAACAAAAATAACGTGATGTGATGACAACTGAGTAGTTGCAGGTGGTTCGGTCATTTGATGGCATAAAACATATTGATTTGACTCTTAAAATTGGTTTGGTGGCAAACATTTAAGTGTGCTGTAACAGAGGATTGAAACATTGAGTGACTTCTTTCACATGACAAAGCTCCGGTGAGGTGGGACAGTGTACAGGACCACAGTGCTGCCGTCTTTTCAATAACTGCTATTTGGTATCTCTTTTAGACATACCTGTGAAAGAGAAAGAAAGGGAGGATTACAGCATTAGAGGGCAGTTGTTACGAAATCAAATATGTGAACTAAAATCGAGTAGCACTGTGTTTCTCTAGGCATGCACAATTTCACCGCACATGGATGATTGAGTAGTAGGCAGGAAAAGGAGGCAGGCAGGCGAGCAGTGACAGGTGGAAACAAAGAGGAGAGAGGTGAGAGGGCAGGCAGAAGAACGGACCGAGTTAAGCTGCTAGAGCAGTGCTGAGCTGGAGTCAGAGTCTGAATCGTTGCCAGGGGTGAGGCAGGGCTCACGGGAACAGATGGATTCCTGAGCCCGCCTGTACTCCTGGTACTCCTGGCGGAGAGCGTTGAAACGCGCCTCACTGAGGGAGCGGCTGTACTGGCAGCGAGGTGGGTTGAAAACTGGAGGACTGACTGAGGGAGACGGGCCTGGGAAGGGCATTACGGAGAGGAAATGCATGGATGGGTGCATTATGGGAAAAGCTCACAAGTAATCACAGCACAAGGACACAAGATGAACACATGCAGTACAAATATGTCAAGCATAACACTCCGTAAACACATGCGACATGATAAACATCCCACAAATACAATGAAAAGTCTTTACCTTTCTGTTGCTGGTCCTGGAGGCCACCACTTTGATCGTGTCTGCCCTTCCGAAACCCAACATGTGACTGATCAAACCTCATGGCCTCCAGGACCTCCAAGTCCACACAGGCATCAGCAGAGTCCCATTCATAACTCTCATCTACTGATGTGTTCCTTCTAACAAGATACATAAAACACAGGTTAACCGTAATCACAAAAGAAACAGCAAACAAGTTAATGCTATTTTGGCAACATCAGCTATAAACCCCTCTGTAGAGAAGACACTCCATTGTGTTTGTTATTGTCCAGGTGTGGTGGTGTTTCACCTTTTTGCTCTTCTCTCAGGTAGCTCCATCTCAGCTCTGTGCCGCTCATTCTCCTCTGTGGTTTCTGGAGAGCTGAGTAGTGTGGGGGTGATGGACAGGGACTGTCGAAAGAGACCGGCACTTCCTCTACCGCTGCTTTGACTGGCATAACTGGCCCTCCCTCCCTCCCTGACCTCTCGGATTTCAGTCTCGCCTGCCCTCCCTACCATCCTGTCTGGTTGTCTGTAAGTCTCTCCTTCCCTGGGTGGAAAGGGGGCATAGTAGGGTGAAGGCCAGCTGATGCCTCTGGGCAGGTACGATCTTGGGGGCCCCCTCCTGGGCTCCACAGGTCTCATGCTTTCACCTATGGATCTTGGCCAGTGCTGGTACTGGGGTACAGGAATGGAGGAAGGCACGGGGACATATTTATGGGCAGTCCTTGGGGGATCTTGGTACGAGGGAGACCATCTGGAGTACTCTGGGAAAACAGTGGCTTGTCTGCGTGGATCAGAGGGTTCCAGCATCGGGGAGACTGAGGTTTGTCTGGGTGGGTACATTGAAGGAGTGAGGTAGGAAGGACTAGCTAGCGATCTTTGTGAGTGGTGAGGCCGCTCTAAGCTGCCCATGCTGGGCCTTCTAATTGGAACGTACTCCCTCCAGGAGGGACCTGGTCTGGGAAGGGAAGACGGACTGCGACCCAAACTGTAGGACTTTACCCTGACATCTGGGTTTGGGAACTCATCCCAGTAACATTTTTCCGAAACGTAAGTCCTCGGGCTCTCAAAGTGTTCCCACCTCTGTGAGCCTAAACTGATGGATTTTTTTAGAAAAGGGCGCGGCTGTCCCATACCTGAGAGTGTTCGACAAGGGCCAATGCTTAAGGATTTCTTCAGAAATGGCACAGGGGCTTGACATATTCGTGATGCAATATTGTTTTTCCTGCTGCCCTGAGAAACTTGTCTTTGGGATTGCTCTGATAAAGACTCACTACTGTCTACAAAACTCTGTGAGTGTTTTGACACTATATCTGCCATGCCTCTAGCTGCACTAAACAAGGTGTGAGCTGACCTGGATCCAACTCGAGATTCAGGTCTCTCTGTACTTTTGTTCCCAAGTCGAAGCTGTGTTTTCTCATCATAAAGTTGTTTGCTAGTTTTTTCTGGACCACGTGATAATGAATTTGTCTCGTCTGGAAATCTGACTCTGGGTGAAGGACCTCTAGCTTCTACTTGAAGCGAGTGTCTATCACTTTTTTTTCCACCAGCATCAAAGCTTGCCTCTGCAGCACCCACAGAATGAGTCTGTTCAAAGCGAACTTCCTTTTGGTTTGAGTTTTTTTCCCGGTTTTCCTGAACATGAACCTCCCAGTTTTTAGGAACTACATCTGGCTTAGCCACTTCTGTGTCTGTGACTTCCCCTTCTTCCACAGGTTCATCCACACTCATTTCAATGAAACCTGGAAGGCTCAGGTATTCAAGAATTGCACTTGTCTGCATAGGAGACATTTTCGGAGACTCAGCTGCTGGTTTGGCCTTGAAGGAACCTGACATTCTGGGGACAGAAAATTGAGACTGGTCACTTTCAACCTCCTCTACAAGAGTTAATGTTGTGATAGGACTAGGACTGTCTGAGATAAGACATCTATCACTCTTCCGCGAACGTGTTCGCACACCCTCTCGCTCCAACTCAGAATAAAAATCTGAACCTCTGCAGTCATCCTGGCCCTGAGACTCTCTGTCTTTGACCTTTGCACCTTCATGGTGTTCATAGGGTAAGGTGGAATAACTCGAGGGACTAGGAACCCTTCTGGATGTGTAATCTACATCCACAGTTCGCTCAGGCCGATTATAGGCCTGAGTTGGGCTGTCAGGCCTCTCTGTGTTGACTGGAGAACTTCTGGCAGTTGAATCGAAGGGCTGAGTGCCAGCGTAAGTATATGAACTTCTGAACCTTGAAGTAACACCTCTGCCTTCTGTCTTTTCAGGCACACCCTCCTCTACTCTGAGCTTCCTGCATATATCTGTCCGTCTTGGAGGACTCATTGACCTGGCTCTGTCAGGCATTTCTAAACTTTCTGAGGTAACATTAGGGGAGAGTAGGGGAAGGGAGGTGTTCTGGGTGACTGGAGAACGGGACGAATCAAGAGGAAGAGAATCCTCTGTAGTTTCCAGAGATGTGTGAGGACGCAGCAACCTGGGAGATGTGGTGTCCCGGGGAGTCTGTACAGGAATGAGACTGGTGACTGATGTAACAGGGCTAATGTCCCAATGTATGCGAGTGGTAGGGAGCCGATCCATAGGGCTGCTGGTGTTCCCAAAGTAACAGGCCTTCCTATAATCAGATACCCGACTGGTCTGACCTGAGGGCCTGTGTTTTTGTCTGATTGTAACATCTTGTGGTTTCCATACAGGCTCCTCTGACTTGGGCATGTCTCTGTGAGGGCTTTTTGTCTTATCAGATTCACTTTGACTTCTCTGATTGGCTATATAGTTCTTCAGCTCCCTCTCTATTTCTTCCCTCTCCTTTGCTAGTTGAACACATTTGTTAATGCTGTCCCTCTCCAGTTCACTGTCAAGTTGTGAGACCAGAGTACTGTTGTTAGTCAACTGACTCTCTCTTTCTATAGGCTGGTAAGCAGTAAGGGGAGATCTGTCTCTTTCTCTAGCTCTCCGGGCCAGGCTGGGGAAAAGATCTTCAGCGTGGCCTGGTATGCGATGCCTCCTTAGAGAATCACTGGGTTTTTTCTCACTGTTGTCTGAATAGAAGCTGGCTCTTTCCAATAAGGCCTCTGAGCCTTGTTCATCATCAGAGTAAAAGCACCCGTGGCGGGAAAAGTTTCTGGCCATTGCCCGTACTCTCCCAGGAGAGGAAGGAGGCCTGCTCAACTCTGGCACATCTACAGTAAGAGGTGAATCCTTTCTCTCATCCTTTTCTGAGCTCAGGATACTTGACTTCGGAGAGTCCCTGAATGATGTCCGGTTGCTCCCTGACCCACTTGCCCCACCATTACTTTGCAGGACATCCTTCTTCAGGTTTTTCTTATCCATGGGACTTGAACCCTCCTTCAGTGGTTGCACAATGAAGCGTCCATCTGGGCCTCTAGAAATGGACTCTAGAGCACTTGGTGAGGGGGCCTGGGAGCCCAGGTGACTCTCAAACAGTGTGTAATGTGGTGGTGGAGACGAGTTGGACAGGAGTTGTTTTCGCTGGTCGTGATATTCACCACGGCTGCCTTTATCGAAAGAGGACCGATCGGATTGTGAGGAGGAGGAGTTGGGGAAGAAGGGAAGTGGTGGACACAGCTTCAGCTTTAGGACACTGTCTGGGCTCCGAGGGGGCGTGCGAGCTCTAGAAAAAAGGAAAACAAAGAAAACAAATGTTCAAAATGTCTTCGACAGATGAAATATTTAGTTACAAAATTCAGAAAGGCCATTAAGTGAGACTTTTTTTTGGTGATACAAAGGATCTCATAAAAATAAACACATTGTTTTAAGTCCTATACTATAATAACAATCTATGAATTAAAAGGCATATAAGATTTCCTTAAGTACATAATTTATAAGAGTCTATGTTGTTAAATTTATAATGAAAAAAATGGTGCAACAGAAATGTTGGTTAAATGATACAGTTGTACTTACTGTGGAGATGTGCTCTTCTGGAAGGCAGAAGGTAAGTCTGAGAAAAGGTGAGAAATGGCTTAAAAGGTCATCCATCCCATTCTGCTGTATTAGCAATTCATCACAATCATCACAATTATCAAGTATGTTTAGGAAAATCAATGTATTTTACCTTGTCGTCGCTTTCTGCGTCGTCGTTGTCTCCTGTGACTCATAAAGCATGCAGTTACCAAGGACAGAACGATGGCCACAAACAGGAAGCACACTCCTGCTATCACACCAGCCAACAAGGGCTCAGGGACAACTTCTAAGAAACTTGGCCGCAGGGGGTAAATCTCCATCCCTGCAAACAAACCAGAGTCATCAATCGTGCTCCACAAATACATCAGCAAAGGCAAAATTTCAAATGTCCTATATTATAAACAAACCAGAACCAAAGTGATCCAATAACCATGTAACAGAGCCACTCACCTATCGTGGATATATTGACAGAATCACTTGGAGCACTAAGTACTTTATTGCTGCGAGACATCAGCCTCAGATCATAACTGGAGTCCTGAGAGAAGAAAACAATTCAATGAAATCATATTAAGTGCTAAAATAAAAACCAGTCCACCTGTGGTAAAGGTTGCTTTCTTTCTTTCAAACGTAACCATACATGATTATATGAATCTTAACTCTTAAACACAAGACATGGTGGAATGGTAATTTAATCTATATGCAGCTTATGAAGGTAAGAAACATAATGCAACATGAAAAATAAGCTGGTCTTTACCCGTAGCAGTCCTTGTACTAGTAGATCACTCTGATTGGCACTGATGTTGCTGCTGAGGATCACCCACTGGCCCTGATCCCTGCGGGCCTGTAGGACATAACCAGTCAGTGGAGACAATGTGGTCTCAGGAGGCAACCACTGCAGGAGAACACCCTGACTGGTCCGGTTGGCTGACAGGAGTATGGGAGGATCCAGGGCTGGAAGAGGTGAAGGAGTAGGTGCTTCTGTTGGCACAGCTAATAACAAAAAAAACACACACAACCAAAATAAGCTCAAACATCATGGGAGAGAGTGACAGAAAACTACGTAAAGAATATTTTCACATATACACACCCAGGGTTCGCACAGAAACAATTTCACTGAAAGGCCCGGAGCCGAGTTTATTCTGAGGTAGGACACTAAATTGGTAACTAGTGCCAGCAAGCAGCCCCGTCACCAGCAGGTAGTTTTTTGATGTTGGCACGGGCAAAGATGCCCATTCATGTTTCCCTCTGGATGCCTGCTTGACCCTAGAAGAATGAAAAAGAAAAAAATAGCTTAAGCAAATGTCTGAATAGTTCGATGACAGCTCAAAGTCAGAATTGTTGTACATTACTTACCATACAGTAAACTTCTGGGTGTATCCACCATCAAAGCCAGGCACCCATGACACATTGGCTTGGTTCATCTCGGTGTTGACCAATACTGAGGATGCACCATGAGGGCTAGTCCCTGAGGAACAGATAAGTTTGATGTTGATATGTGCAAACTCTTGTAGGTTAAGGATTAATTCAGTTTGTCATCACACGTTAGTGTGCAGGAATCAGGTTAGTCCACTTACCCAGCACCATGACGACAGTGCCTGCACTGACAGTGGCGACACGATTAGTAGCCAGGCACTCCCAGCCACCATGGTGGTCTTTACTGAGTGGCTGCAGCAGGAGGGAGCCATTAGCCAGGACAGTGTAAGGAGAACGAGGAGTTGGGCCAATCTGTAATGAAAGGTACATTTAGCAAGTTAAAAAAGGGATAAAAGGGAGTATGCATGCAGCTTCTCTATGTTAAAAATCTCTTCCTATACCTTGCTCCAAGTTATGTTTGGGGTGGGGTCTCCAATGGCTTCACAGGGGATGATCAAGTCTCTGCCCACTTCTTGGAGATATTCAGGTCGAGGAGACACTCGGAATGATGGTGGGTCCTGGATGAGAGAGAGACTTTTGTATCTATCAATCAATAAGTGCACTCATTAGACTTTCTCTGTAAGATGGCTAGCAAGCCTTACCTGCAGAATGACCTGGGTGGGTTCAGACTGGCCCATGGTGCCATAACTGTTATAGGCAGTACAGGTGTACATACCCACAGCATTATCATTGGCTGTCGCTATGAAAACAGAACCCTCAGAGTTCACCATCCAACCTGGGAACTGGACATGTCAAAAGAGAAAAAAATATTCAGATTCACATAATTCAGACAATGAGTGCACAGTTTAATGACAATTTTGTTCCATAACATAAAACTTACGTTGTCAAGATTCAAATCGTTCCCATCTTTGGTCCAGTTGACATACAGCACAGGGGGATCAGCCTGGACAGGGCAGATGATGACCCCCTCCATGCCAGCGGGCAGAAAAGTTTCCCTGGACATCCGGCCTACTCGAGCAGGGTCTAAGGGTTGGAAGTAGAAGAACTAATCTCAAAAAGTATCTTCACAAGTTCTCGTGTAGAGCATGCAAGGATTCTCTAGCCCACTATAACACTGTCCAGGATTAAAACTAAACTAAACAGACACTGACTGTCTCAGCAGGTTGAACCCTTACGTTTTACTTTCAGATGTGCAGAAGCTGAGGGTGGGGTCAGTATCCCATTAGTAGGGATGCAGGTGTAATTGCCAGCATCTTCTGGAATAAGATTTGGTATAAGAAGTGTTCCATCCACCAAAACCTTCACTCGAGACTTAAGAGACCTAAAAAAAAAACACGAGGTGCATTTTAATCAAGAGTTTAATTGACATGAATAATTACAGTAAAACCCATTGTTGTAGTGGAAATATAGATTATAATACATTATATAAAATATAAATAAATTATAACTCAATTAAGTGAACAAAAAAACAGTTACTGGCTGGTATTTTTATTGATTAGGAAATCACTATGTCATATTAACCAGATTTTAAATTTGACACAAAATGTATATTGCTATCTTAACCCTTGTGTTGTCTTTACTTTTGAGAAACTCTGGTATACCTTGGGTCAGAAATGGGTCATATCTCTTCATCTCTCTCTTACACCCTTGATGTGCAGGTGCGAGGCGTATAGTGTGAGCAAATGTTTGATGTTTAGAATGTTATGGAATAACATTGTAAACAAGGGCTTTGAAGGTGGTCACATGACAGAGGGTAAAGAGTGACATCAAACAGCTTCTCTGTGCTTAGATTATAACAATGTAACATTGTCTCTGTGAGTGTGTGTTCATGTTTCTGTGTGTCCCTGTGTATGTGTGTCAAACTGACCTGAAGACCATATGAAAGATGGAAATGTGTGGGGTATAGTAGTAACATGTGTGCTCAAATTTTTGTGTATTTTTTTTACATGTTTATCACAGAAAATAAGCTAAGGCCATTGAGTTTCAGGTAGAAAAAAATATATATTTACACCCTTTTTCTTTTTGTAAAAACTGGAAACAGGTCAATTTGTCCCGAATACCACACAAGGGTTAATACCTAGCTACATGGATTATTTTAAGATCTGAACTCACTCGATATGGTAAACATTCTGTCCTTGTTTCAGCCACTCATAGGTGAGGTTAGAAGGGTAGGCATCAGCCTGGCACTGCAGAACTGCATCCTGGGACATGTTCAGAGTGGTGTCTTCTGGGGAGATGATGATGATTGGAGGACCTAATACACAAAGTGGAAGAAAACATAAGTCAGTCGGATGTAAATGCCTTTTGGTAGTGATGTAGTCACATTCAGGATCAATAAAAAAAAATCAATGTTGTGTTTTGATGGTTTGTTTTGATTCATTGCAATGTCACAGGTTGGCCCGTAGGTGGCAGTACAGACTAGTACTAGATGAATTTTAGAGCGGGTTTACAGAAGCATAACAAGACAATAAAGCCTCTGAGGAGCATAGGATCAGAAGACAATTAATTCCTTCTGTCTGGAAAAACATGTGGCATATTTTCCTTTCAAAAACATACTGTGTTATGGGCACATCAAAACTGGACTAACATGAGAAGAGATCCACTCTCTCCCCAATGACTGACGGTTCAATACTGACCTTTGACCTGCAGCTGCGTAGAGTGGGTCAGGTTCCCCTCTGAGTTGGACACGTGACATTTGTACAATCCTGAAATATTTTGTGTGACGGAGGCCAAAGACAAGGTACCATTGAGCACCTAAAATGGGGCGCAGGTAAGAGGATCAAAGAGAATGCAAAGAGTTGGAGGAAGCTCACAAGGCTGTCATGGAGGAAACAACAAAGCTGTGCCCTGCAAAGCAATATCAAAGCTACAGAAAATGCTAATTTTAAAGCATCTCATTAAAATACTGCAAATGCCATCTGCTAATCCTCCTCACTTTTATTTTCTCATGTCTCTCGATCGGGCTCTCATCTTTATGCCAGACAACAGTTGGTCGAGGGTTGCCATGGGCTCCACAGCTGAGAGTCAGCGAGTCTCCGAGCAGAACTTCCACAAAAGTTGGAGGTGTCTTGATAAACACAGGTGGAGCTAAAACAAAGGGTGCATGGATTATTATTTATATATTCAAATGAGACAAAGAAAACAATCAGAGCATTAACCTGATTTATAGCCCAAGAAGAGCCAATCCTAAATGTGGGCAAATCCCCCATAAATGGCACACCTAATCCACAACAACCCTATCTAGATAAGTTTGAGTCCAACTTACTGCAGCTTAGATGCACAGTACGTATTTTCTGATGTGTCTCTCAATCAAAACAATAGCAAATCATTAGTCAGCATTTCCTTAAGTGCTAACTCACTAAAAGCGCTTATAATTTTATTCACATCATGTTTAATGATGTATATATTCATGTCATGTAATTTCATCCTAGTGAAAAAGTACCCTTAAACATTAATGTTAACGCAACATAGGGGCTATAACACCATTGACAGCTAGTCAAATGAAATGAACCATTACAGTTAATAAATTGCAGATTCCTTCAAATTTAAACATCATTGGAATAACATAACATATGATATAATGTAAGTACATTACTCCTACTATAAGTACACCTATTTGTTTTTAGATATTTTAATCCAGAAATGCTACATACTGTGGGTTTAAAAAGGTACCACATGTCGTTAGCAGTTGATGAAAATACTTGAATATTAATTTTACATTGGAACTCTTCCCAACAGTAATATATTGTTACGATTAAATGTTCCATATTAAGAAAAAGACAACGTTAATGTTTCCAAATTTCGTTTGATGGTCATTTAAATGTAACTAGAGCACAGTATGTGGTATAAAATGCTCTTAGCTTTTAGCATTTGCCCCAAATCTTTAGTCCACACAAAACAGATACATTAACTCCACCACTGACATCAGCTCCCAGCATGTTAAGTACATACAAAGACAAGATGTGATCACAGCATGCAAAAAACATTACACAGAACCCCTGATACACTAAAATAACACTCATGAATTCCATCTTGCCAGGGCCTTCTGTGTCTCAGCCAGGCCCCACGCTGTGGCTGTTCTAAACAAGGACAGTGCTGGTGATGAGCAATGAAAGGAGCAGTTCCTTGGTCACCAAAACCCTGCAGTGCTGCACCTGTGATGGAGAGAAAGGTCCATGTGCCATTTTGAAAGTTGTCTGTTTTGCTATCCAGGAGCAGGATGCGGCATTCGAACCAGCCCTCGTCCTCCAGGGTCAGCCGTTCCACCAGCAGAGAGGCACCCCGGGTCAGAGACACGCGGCCTGTGTGAAGAGGGGTGAGGAAGGGGTGACAGAGAGACAGGGTCAGCACACACAGTCAGACAGGCAGAGTCAGCACATGCAGGAAGAGGGCTTATCATGCGGAGGACATTGGCCTCCACTGCAACAAAGGCCAGATTTTTTGACAGCTGAAAAACCCATGTACACTATAAAGACTGTAGCCAATACTTGCAGCAAATATTCAACCATATAATTAAAATTTATGAAAATAGGAGAAGTGGCAGACAAGTATGTAGCTGAGACATGACATAAGTAGGCCTGAGTGCAAACGCATGAATCATTCATGTGATGATTGTAATGATGAGCTAGATTACAGATGAGAATGCTCTCCTGTCATTAAGGGTTTGGCTGGTGGATTGAAGAGCTAGGATCATCATGCCAGGCATACTTGAAGGCAGCTTGATAAAATCTCTAAAACAGAAGAAGTGTTTGGGTCTGTTTTTAAACATTTTTCAATTTTTGTAGTTTTGTTCGTAAAATTAATTTCTAAAACATGTGAAATGCGAATGAGTTGCTTGTTTTTGATCATTAAAGAGGGACAGTGGACAATTCAGAGCAGAGCATGAAATTGTGAAAGTCCACCATCAAAAACAAGTGCAAGTCTGTGCACACATAATGACACAAACACACACACACAAACGTCCCTATCACAAACACTCATGCCCCTCTCCCACTCCTCTCCGTACTTCTTACAACTCCTTGTCAGGCTTTGAAACCTGATCTGTTGGTTGCCTGGTGACTACAGCCTGGTTTTCAGAGTACTGAAGTTACCCTTCTCCCCTCCACTCCCCCATCTTTTTATTCTGTCTTTCAATGAAGTCTTTTTTCCCCCCTTCAATCTCCAGGCTTTAAACGACAGGAGGATGCGTGGAGGGGGCAATACACGTTGCTCATACCAGGCCACGGCCAAAGCAGTTTGAAAGTAAACAGTCATTCTTGGTTGCTGCCGGGATGTTACTTAGACGATATAGGTTCAAAGTAATCGGTCACATTAATTCATGTATACAAAAAAACAGGAAAAAAATTAAACTGAAAGATGGTATTGCTCTTATTTAACCTGAAATCTGAGCAGAACCAAACGCTGTGTCTCTGTAGATGTTATATATAACAAGGGAGATTTCTTGAATGTCCTGCAACCTTGATGCAACAATATCACAAGAAACACAATATGCTCACTATTCACACTGGTTTCCCTCCAGACAGCAGCGTCTGGAGCAGAGCCTGAAAGCTATGAAATTCATTTAACTCTATACATGGCCTTAAGACAAGGCTAAACACACACTGAGAGTAAAGACAGACAACAATGGCTAACAATTAACCCTGCATTCCTGACTGGGGCTGTTGCTGTGCTTAATAGTCAGGTTTAATGATTGACTGACCTCCCAAAAGACAGACTAGTGTTTGATGGGCGGTGTTCGCTTAGAGGCTCCATAAAATGAATGCCTCTGATTTCAGGTCAGCATCTTTCAAACAACTGGGCAGGGCATTGCGAGAGGAAATGTGCAGGCCCATGATAACAGGTATGAGGATAACTTTGGAATTTTCCCTTATCTCTTTACGGGGGATCCTCCCTGTGCTGCCCATTTCCTTTTCAATTTTTCCAATTGGGCATGGAATTAACTGAGCAGTGAAAGCTTAGAGGAAAAACACTTCCACGTGCATAATCATGCAAACCCTCTTTAACGTACTCTTAATCTGTATGTGGTTAAGTGTTGCACAGTACTTTAGCAATAGCACCTCTTGTCATATATTGAAACAAGAATAAAATACAATTTAGAAAACCCCACTGAAGGATCATGTGGCCTGGCCTTGTGGGTTAAGAAGCACGTGGGTCTGTATACATGTTGATTTTCAAAATTTGGTGTGTGCCCTGCCCCCTGGATCTCCACAGGGGAATTCTGGTTTCACTGTGAACACTTAACCCTTCCCATAGCCTCCCTCTTGTCCATCACTACAAAGAGACAGCAGCCCCCCACTCCTCATTCTCTCAGGTTACCATAGTGATGAGACTAAGAAAAGCCCGGCTGTAGGGTTAGATTTGAATTCAGTTGCTGTAGAAACACAGTGGAACCAAACATGGGTATGGGAGGGTCGATTTAGAAGGGGGTGGGGTCCTACTGTCAGAGATTTGAAAAATTACAAGGGGGGGAAAACATGTTTAGGTTTAAAAACAACCTTATGCCACATCCAGCAGTGTAAGAGGCAGGACGAAGCGTCAGAGAAATGAGCAAAAGGCAGAAAAAGAGGGGGCTTTGTTTTTCTTTCAGCCTGTAGACAGACAAAAGGTTGACGCTGTGTGACAAATGTTGCTTTATTTAAATTTGAATGTTGCATCCTGGACTTGATCTCAAATCTCAAATGGCACTTGGCAGGTG
The DNA here is from genome assembly GCA_037367275.1 of Coranthus polyacanthus. NCBI lineage: Eukaryota > Metazoa > Chordata > Actinopteri > Kurtiformes > Apogonidae > Coranthus > Coranthus polyacanthus. The sequence continues at coordinate 14,656,664 of JAPQRN010000027.1, forward strand.
TTTTGCACTAAGTATGGTAAAAAAAAAAAAGGTTGGTTTTCTCTCTGGTGACCTGATACAGATATCAGATAAATATGCTGCAATAATTTCAACGCTACCATATCAGAAAAAAATATTTTTAAATCGAAAAGGAACTGAGTGAGAGGTTACAGAGAGGTTACTCAGAATGCATGCATCGATAATCCACTGACAACCAATGAGAGGTTGACCTTTCTGACCTCTGTGCTCCGTAACTCCCCAGCAGACACATTCATCACTCCTCCTAGTTCAACATGAGCACAATGTCCACGAGCCCTCTTCAAGAGCCAAACATTATTAGAGAGAATGCCTGAAACAATAGCTGCTGCTTCTTTCTTGTGTCTACTCTCCTCCTCCTCCTCCTCCTCCTCACTGTTTTTCCTCCAGCCGCTATCACATGACAGCCCCAGTCTACCTTAAAACAAGCCTTGTTCCAACAGGTCGAGCTGCAGTGCAGCCAAGGGTAGAGAATGGAAATGCTAATCCATCGGGTTCTGTGTGAACCTCTAAGACGCACCCTCTTCATATTAGTGAGAGTCAGGTTCTCGCGCAGTGGGTGGCAGGTTAGGAATAACCCAGCTTCAGAGTTGTGCCGCTGGCTGAGAGCTGGCCTTGTCTCACGGTTTCTGATCTCCTTTATTTCCATGGACAATGACGAGGCCTTTTGTGCAAGTGAAACCACTGCAATGAAATTGAATAGCAGTGCTTACACGGCATACATCTTACCCACATAATTCTTGTTTGACATTTAAGATTTACAACATTTTCTTCACATGCAGTGTGGCCATGTATTTTTCCTGGTTTTGTGGCCCCTACATTTCTAGGGAAAGGGTTTAATTGTTGTAAAAAATGCAATCAACATGTGATTTTCATAGTGGTGGTTCCCACTGGTACTTACTGAAAACAAGTAAGTGGGGTATAGTGAAATAACATGTGATACAATAGCAGCAGTAACTATGGAGGAAGACAGATTATTCTGTTTGGAGAAGCATAAGCACTGCTTTTCTTTGTCCATCCGTATGTGCATAAGAGAGACGGGTAGAGGTGCATTGTGGGATGTGTTTTGATTTGAATACAATCATAAGTCTGGGACCGGCCCCCTGCCTCTGACAGCTCACCCCTCCCACTCCCCCAAATTTCTCTCTTCAATCCTCCTGTCTCTCTAATCAGTTTAACCCTCTTATGAATAGCTCTTTGTCGTGAGATAGATTACAGTTAACTCTGTCCCTCTCACTCTATCCGGCTCTGTTAACCCCTGCACCAGCAAACACAGCTCACGTGCCAAAATTCACTATATCGGCAACTCAACTTGCCTTAGACTTTAGCCTTCTTACTTGATCAAAGAGCAAGACATTATTGTTACATATTTAAAATACAAAGTTTGGTGCACTGAGACTAGGAGATGTGTTTGGACTTTTTCCCATACAGAAGCCCTAAACATGCTTTTTTTTTCTCTTTTCTTTTTTTACACGGTAGCAAGAAAATGCATATTGCACGAATAGAGAATCCTTATCATTTGATGTGATCACAAAGATAAAAGCTAACCTACATAAATTATGTAATCTTGCAGCAGTGGAAACAGTATATATGTTGACCACAAACACCCTCCCTTAGTTCAGACAGGAAAGACATTTAGACTATATCTCTATGGAGAATGGGATTTATTATTAGAACCTACACACAAAACAGACCTGAAACTGATCCCATGAATCCTATGAATTGGGCCCATAACACGCCTTAGGCATGAAGTTCCAGCGCCTTTGTAATAGCCTCTTCTTTAAAACGATAAACATGAAATCCCCAAGTTGCGGTCATCTAGTCTGCTTTCATTGTGTCACTGTTGTGGCATCCTGGTCTACTTGTAGCAGAAAAACTGGTTGGTTAGGGATACAGGTAATAAGTTTCTCTCTTTTACTGGGCTATTTTCTCTTTTGGAAACATCTAATAGACTCGCGTTTGCAAAAGCAGTTGCTCAATATTAAATTCCACATAAGGTTAGTGAAAAGTGAAAGGTTAAAGAGTTCAAGGTTTGTGAGTGTGTGCACTGTTCAATTCAACTGTGTCCTCACATGTATGTGTATGTGGCTTGTGCATGTGTGTGGTGAATGTAAGTTTCAACTTCTTGGGTTTTCAGAGGTCATACTGAGAGTGTGATGGGGCCTGCTGAGATCTGGGGAGGTTCTCCATTGTCGCCCTGGCCTCAGGTCGCAGTCCCCTGTTCACAGTCTCCACTGATTTACTTCAGCCCACATGATACATTTGATCTAAACCTACAGCAGTAAACTGCCCTGACACCGCAAGACTTGAACAATTTTCTCTACTAATAGAGCTCAAACAAACTACAAAATGTGTCAGTCTGAGTTTATCCGGCTGTTTCCTCTTTGTTGTGAGTTGACTCATGTTCAGCCCTGCAGGGCATTATGGGTGTGAAACAGAGAGGAAGAGGGATGAGGGGTACTAATACCTTCCTGAAACACTTTAAGCAGACGAGAGAGGCTCTTAAAAGACCTAGACAGGCTGGTGTCAGGGTCGACAGAAGGACACCGCTATGTAGTCATGACACTATTCGAATACAGAATGCAATCTCAAATACACCTGATATCGTATCAAAAATGGTTGGTTTAATGGACGGCTGAAACAGTAATCTAAGATACTGCAGGCTCTTACACTTTGATTTCAGCTTCTAAAAATGGCCTACAGCATTAGTGAGCACGAGGAAAAGCAGCAGACCAAGGACAGATAGCACCTTGGAATGTTTTATGTGATTTATTTTTACCTGGAAAAGTGTGCCATCTGTACAACAAAAGACAATTTACATTTAGTATTAAATTCAATATGCTGTATATCCAATCCAGCTCTGTACAGCACAGCTCTCTGCTAAGCCTATGATTCATATTCTTAACCTTAAAACAGGTTCTTGATGTTAAACCTTGCTGTCTAAATTATCTCTGCTCTTTATTCCCGATCTCAGACAAGCCAAGACAAAGTTCAGGAAATGGTCTTTCTACTTGACAGTATTGTGGTTAAATATGAAATCCCCTGACATTTTAATTTGAGGGTAGAATACATTAGATCCGCAGCACTGACACGCTTCACATGCTGCCATCTGCCTCCAGTGGGAGGGAGATATGAGGATCTGAGGCAGACAGGGTAAACCCATACCAGACAAGTACACGGGGGACACAAGGGATGGATATTGCAAAATAGGGGGACACCACAAACACTCACATCTCTGCAATGTTGTTTACTTCATTATGGCTGCTTGTGCATCAGATGACTGACCCGAAACAATGACATGGTTAACGGCCTACAAGAGGGTTAACATTGCCAGCACAATTGTTTGTGGCCCAGCCCCTGTAAACCTTCAGCATGCAAACCTGAGACGAGAATCCATCTATTTATCCTGTGATGTTTTTATTTAATCACAGCAACTAATAATTGTTTTCTTCAAATGACAGAATTTTTAACTAAAATTGCATAGAATTTAAAGCTAAGGGGGGTAGGTCACAACTGAAAATCACTTTTGTCATTTATGCTTAAAAAAATAAATAAATAAATAAAAAATAACTGAAACGATGACTCAGTTATCAAAGTAGTAGCTGATTATTATTTTTTAATTAACTAAATGACTAATTGTTTCATTTAATCTCGAACAATGTGTAGTCAATTAATTGATTCGTTTCGCAGCTTTAATCACATTTGTTTTACAAGATCTTGTAAAAAACAAAAATAATTTACAGAAATGTGTTGTGCTTTTAAGTGAGGGCTCCTGTATGTTTCAGTGACCTAAATGGGACAGTAAGCAATTTTGAGTGTCCTAGTAGTCCTGTTAGGTTTGGAAAAGCAAGGGGAGGTTTTGATACCCCTCTTTGTCTTTTGTCCTCTCGTAGACAATGACAGGATTATAGGGTTCCAGCAAGAAAACTCACATTATTCCCAATGCTTCATCCATCCTCCTTCCAGCAACAACAATCTCCCCTTACTGGGTCACCCCTCAGCATACTAATAAAACACTGTCATCAGACTACAGAGCCCCCACCTACACTCTTAATCCCCCCATGCACAGCGTTACTGGTACCCCCCTCTTCTTGCTCCCTCAACCACCCCAACCCCCTTTAACTGCCTCCATTAAAACACATCCATTCTTGCTCTTCCCCAGCTCCCTACCACTGCAGTCTGGAAACACACAGACTGAACACCCGCAGTAATTACAGGGATTTGGTTTGGATGGATTACCTATTTGGGGTACTGTTTCATCCAAACTTCCCCTCCCCTCCTCTTCATAACTACCGGTGTAAAATTGTTATGCCTACCTCTGCCAGCACAAGATAGATGCAATCACGGCAAGAGAAATTACTTAAAGTTACCACACAGATGTCTCCTACCCCCTCACAGTTATGATAGTAGCTTCAGAGTCAGCTCTACTTTGTGCTACTGAAAATGTGTTTAAAGCCAACATTAGGTTTTGTGTGCTGTCTAACTGCTGAGGCAAAGGGCAAAAGCCGAAATCAAATCAAGGCACAAAGCAAGGAATGAAGTTCAGTCAAGTAAGATATGTTGTTATAGCTAGTCCAGTCTATCATCAGCTTTCTAAAAAAGTCTGTATGATTGAACACATCTGAATATCTCTTACCCTTGTAGTTTGGATGAACACGAGGAGCATACACTCCAAATTTAATGAGGATGGGAACGTTGTAACCAAGGCGCACCCACTCCACCACATGCAAAGGAAAGAGGTTTGGGGTGGTGGCTTCTTTGGAAGCAGGAGTGAGACTACAGCTTAGCTCTGCAGAGCCCCCCTCTCTGGCACGAACCAAAGATGCCACACCCAGAGACGCACCTGTAAAGACAGCAATATATGACAAGTATAAGGTACTTGGACAGTTTATGTTAGCACAGAAGGCAATATCAGCAAAAACGTGAATTAATAAACCAAGCACTAGATGACTCTGAGAAATACAGGCCTTAAAGAGAGTTATGGCAACCAGGGCGACCAGATTAACCTCTGTGGAATTTTTTTGGTCAGTTTAAGAGAGTGTGTGGAAGAGAGAGAGAGCGAGAAGGGGAAAACAGGACTACAGGCAGCAAGACACAAATACTAGACAGAAAATAAAAAAGACATGACAAGTAATCCCTAAATGCTTAAGTTTAACATCAGTCAATGAGTCCCCAGAGTGTTTTATGTAAAAGCTTTCCTATCAGAGGACATGTAAAGCAGTGTTGTGCCATTTGGTGAGAAGATCGTATAGCTGTAAAGCCTGCAAACACACTGCAATCCCATTAGTGACACCTGGAGCAGTCTCTCCTCTCTCTATCTCTGCCTTGCTGCCATGTGCTCACGTGGGTGTGAGCGCTACTCGGTGCCAGTGTTTGCTCTACTACTCATCTGGCCTGGTGATTACTTTAATCTCAGGATGGGGGGGAGGGGGTCGGTGGTGATACTCTGATGCAGGGCAGCAGGCCCCCTCTGCGCCGACTCTAGCTGACCTCCCACCACCCCCTGGGGTACACACATGGTCTGCGGACCAGCACAATCAATCTTGCCACCCCTCCCTTAAAAACACATGCACGCACACATAGAAGCGTGCCTGGGGTTGGGGGTAGCATAAATCCCAGATTGATCTAAATCCACAACCACCAGAGATATTATTTAAGTTGGATTTTGGCCCCATTCTCTCTTGTCCACTAATGTTTACACTCCCCTCCTCTTTACTCTCCCCGATGCTATGCAGTAGGAGCGGTTCCAATGAACGGCAACATATGTCAACTGCTATGTAGTGACTTATATGAACAAGAGACAAGTTGCAGGTCATGTTTGATGTAGGTAAACAATGAACTTTTGGTGAAGCAGTGACACAGATGAAAGAGACAAATGGAGGGATAGAGGGACACAACCGGTTGTCTAACAAACTGAAAAGCCCAATGAGAGAGTCGTGACAATCAAAACAGCCAAAGTGCGAGCTTTGTAAATAAAGATGAAGCTGAAACTTTTCTATATAAAAAAAAAAGCATACATATATGTATACATGCAAAAGTATGTAAAAATCTAAAGGTGATAAGTGGTAAAATTAAATAAATAAATAAGATCCTAACACACAAAGAGATTGAAAATGAAATCATAACCATGTAACCATTTCTTCTGTACTATTTCTTAAGTCCTATTTACACACTGTCAGTCAAACTTGTCAGCATATTGTTATGTAATTATATCAAATTTCTTGCAAAATAGGATATAAATGTTAAAAAGCATTTACTTTCATTGCCATGTCTTTCCATGCCATCACTTTTTTTATTTCAGGGAAATATGTTTAATGTGTTGATATTATGAATGCATTTGTGAATAAACAGATTGTTGAAAGAGTGTTATAGAAGCATTTTACTGTTGAGGCACATATTAAGAGTATTGACAACTTGTAAATTATGGAACCATCTGTAACCACTTGAGAATTAACTCTTAAAGCTCAACAAAGACAAATGAGAGAATTCTAAATGTATGCTATGGATGTGTTTTCATTTGCATACTTACTTAGCAGACAGACGGCTACAGCAGTGAAGACAGCCTGAAGCCACCGTCTCTCCAGTCCCATGGCCGTCCGTCACACTCCTTCACATATCTCCCAACCTGAAAGAGAAGACCACACATCCCGTTTACTCTTCCGCTGAATACTACCATTCACAGATGCACAGGGACATCCCTCACATCCCCTCTCAGACAAATGTAATCCCTCAAGTTAACATCAACTCATAATCCAAGAACTACACTAAATTCCAGATGCTTCTTGGTTAATAAATAACTGTATTCTTTGAAAACACTTAATCCTCTGGAAAATTGCATGTCTGAGCTGTGGTTGGATTAAGGCAAATAAGCTATTCCAACAAGTTCTACAAATAGACCATGGGCCATGAGATTGCTTAGAGTGGGGATTTCCCTGCATAGTGCATACATTTGTGTGTTTGAGGGCATCCAGAGTAAAGACCTGAAGAAGGTTCTAAAGTGCATAAAGATTATCCTGATGCTTCTGATTGGTCCAACTCATCAGAAGGTCTCGTCTTAAGATAAACAGGCCAATAGCAAGTAACAGATGACACAAGCAATACTGAAATGGTGCATCTATCCCATTCCAGATGTTCTCTTATTACCGGCGCTTAAAAAAGTAGACAGAAATACATTGTGTCACAGATAGAGCTGCCACAAATACTTGATCAATTAGTTGTCAACTATTCATAAAGTTGACAAGTGTTTTGATAATCGATTGATCAGTTTGAGTTACTTTTTATGAATTTTTTCTGATTCTCACTTCTTAAATTTGAATATTTCTTTCCTCTTCTATAACATTATAGACTGCATATGGACTGCATATAAGAAGAGGATGGAGGTGGTGCTGTTTTGAAGCTTTTGCATTTGCGTTTGACCATCGCCATCTTGGCTTCCTGGAGCCAGAAGTGATCATATTTGGACATTACGGCAGAGCTGGGGTTAGCGTGAGGGGTCACAGGTGAGCTAATGCTAAACACAGCTTACTGACAGTAAAACAGTAAACTTCATTTTTCAAGTAACTTGACGTTCTTGTTAGTGTAACTTATTAACCACAACATCAGTCGAGCTGTCTGTCTAAAACAAAAATCATTTTATTCAATAAACAGAAGCTATTGAAGACGTTAAATATAAGTCTATGAGAGCCAGACCTTTTTGAAGCCAGCATCTAGTTTTAAGATACTTCCATATTGACTTAACTTGTAAGCTGTTGTTCAAGTTGCTGCCCACTGCACTGAAAATTGAATATGTTTGGGTTGTGGACCAAACAAAATACTTGACAATGTCATCTTGGGCTTTGGAAAAAACTGATTAGGACCAAAGAGCTAATCAATTAATTAAAAAAAATAATCAAAAGACTGATCAACAGTGAAAATAATTATGAGATACAGCCCTAGTTAGAGAACACAGTCACTTGAGATTCCCCCAAGTACCGCACGTCAAGTGCTACTCATAGGAAAATTACATGTACAAATAGCTCAATGCACTCACACAATTCACAGAATATAATCTCCTAACGAGCTCCTTAAACACGATTTATCTTACACGGATTGTGTGACCCTCCACCTCAAATACGATTGGAGGCACAAGTTTAATTTGTTGCCCTTTAAACATAATAGAAACCCCCTTCCTATAAAGACACTCAATTCAGCTACCCTAATACCAGTTTATTACTTAAAGTTCATTTAACGAATATGAGAAGGGGGTATTCTTAGAAGGCAGGGAGGTGTTGGATATTAGCTGCTGATATAAACACAGGTGCAATGCATGCACAGGACAACCGAATCATGTGAGAGACACGTTTAGTCTCTTAGTGACAATGTTTGTACTTGAGTAAACAAACAGCCTAGAATAGAACAGAAGAGAAATTAATTAATTTGTTGTGCCGGCAGTAAAGCGTTATAATAACTTGCTTTCTAAAACTAGGAGAGAAAGACAAAAAAACAAAGCTACAAAGGGCACTGAAAAGATATGGAACAAAAGAATGGGGTTGGTTTTACAGTAAAAGTTGATGGATAGAGGAGGTTGGCAGGGCAAGAATAATAGCTGAAGACAGGAGTTTTTACTTAACAGAATAATTTCACTGTTTGTAAACAGGAGGGATAGCTCCCAGTGGAATTTGCTCACTAGGGGTATTCAAATAAGCATGACTCTTATAATGGATTAGAAAAGTAAAGAAGTAAATCTTTTCAATATTATTTTTGCATCGCCTCCAGCAGTCAAAAAAAATGATACATCACTGCATGATCTTGGCTACTAGCTTCACAAGCATCCAAAGACATGAAGGTAAAAGTAATGAGAAAATCATATCATTAATCTGACATTCTAGCACATAAATAGACCTTACATGGCTTTTGACAACCTGAAGACAAAAGAAATGCTTCATTGCTCTTGCCTACTGTTACAGTCCTCTGCCTCCCACTCAAAAATACATGACAGGCTTGTGGGAACAGACAGACAGGGCTGTGCCCACAAGCCGGTGTATTACATGGGAAGCCTGGAGGGGATTTGTGTGCAGGTGCAGGAGTAGGCAGAAGGCAACCAGGTTATTTCCTCAGGCAGCAGAGCAAAGCAAAGCAAGGGGCCGTTTTATTGACATGTACAGTGAGGAGGCCTCAAAGAAGCGACCAGATGTTTAAGTCAGAACATGGACTCTGTTACAAGTCTAAAAACAGTCCAATCGGGAAGCAGTTCCTTTTGCCATTTACCTGGCCGAAATGTGACATTAATACTGAAATAATTTTTTCACATCTTTAACTTACAGAGAACTTACAAAGGTCTTTTGTACAGAAAGGCAATGGCAACGTACTAATCTGAGAGGTGACAGGAGTTTAAGATGACTTATTAACAACTGTCTGTAAGTCACAGACACCATACTGAGAGACTGAATGCATCATATCTTTCCACTTAAACTAAAGCAAATTAGGACATTACCGGGATGCAAGTTTTGGTAGAATAAGACACAGAAAAGATCACAGCTGGTCAAGTAAGAACACACACGTGCAGCATGGGCCCAGTGTTTCACTGGATTTCACTGACATAAATTGCTTTGGATCTTGTCATGACTTAGCCTTCTGGACGCTACACTTGTAACACCCAGGCTAATCCTGCCCTGCTGCTATGCTTGTTAATAGTATAACTGAATTAGAGATCAAATTAGTGAGACTAATCAAGGACACTCTGTCATCTAACTGTGCAGTGATCAATCACTGGTAAATCAAGTCACTGAACACTATCCATACATTATTCTGCCTACTGGAATAGGATACCACTAATGCTGGAGGAGAGAACATGTCCACAGTGGTTGCTTTATAGCAACCAGGTTGTATTGTCTACAAGGAGCAAAATGAATCTTAAGTCATTAAAATACACCTTGTTGATCGTGCACTGATCTTCAACAACAAATGGTAAGCCATTGTTCACCATAAATCTTTATAAACTTCTAAAGAATTCAACTTTCTTAAAAAAAAACAACATAAACTGTGCTTACAGAGCCAGCATTCAAAAGTATGTTGATGCAAGGTCAATCATTTTTATGCATTATACATATTTGGATGTAAGTTAGGAGCTGTTTCCAAGCTGTCAGCTGCAACAGCTGGTGAGCCTGGCCTTTCCATATGCATCTCCTTCGTATCACACTAGAATAAATTGATGAGCAGAGATGAACTGAATAATTCAAAAGTTAAGGTAGGCTTCATTATCATCCATATTGTCAAGTTCACAGTAGAAGTGAACATGACTCAACAATCTGTCTTGTACACCTGATAAATTACAATTACATTCTCACTTCCTTTTCTCAGCCGGATGTCTTCTTGGCATTCTCAGACGACAAACAATTAACTTCTGACCTAATGTGTGGAGAGTGTTTGTGTGTGATGACCCTCAGTGTCTAAGCACAGTCATCAGTGATGTTAGTGACAGATACAGGCCTGATAAGCAGTGGCATTACTCTTATGGTAATCCTGGTTAATCCTGGCAGAGGCTGTAGCCTCGAGGCAAACTATCCTGTAGGAAGGAACTACTAGTGTCACTCAAGCACAAACTTCTGTACAAAGACGTACAGAAGGATCTCATTCACTTGCAGAAATATCATTTAGTCCATACACATATCAACCGCAGCCATTAACAAAGTATTGGTTGTAAACCATCAATCAACCTTGACTGGTTGGACCAGCCTACACAGTGCAGTGATCAATCCATTGATTTCTGCCTGGCACTGCAACCCAATTTAGTATTTCTATTGACATAACTTTAACAAAAGGAAATGAACTGGGCACACAGTGGGCATGAGAGTGAAGCCTAGTTTCGTGAGAGGGAAAGCCTAGAGTATACGGATTGATATAGTGATCGCTCGTAACCTAATTACTCTACTGTGTGTAAAAAATACAATGTTTCAAAAAATTCACTAGAAGAAAAATGGACTGTGATGTCTGTGCTTTGAAGTGTAGTTTTAGAGCAATTGCAAACTCCTGGGTAATTGCATAAAGTGAGTTTAAAGTGTTTTTCATCTGATGATTTCATGAAGCTCAGACATCCCTGGGTAGATGGGGAGCAGAGAATAGCAGGTGTCTACAGAAAGCAACTAACATTCTTCTTTTAACTCCTGAGTCTTTGTCCTTCCCTGCCCCCAACCCTGAGGATCAGGTCAGTCCCATAAAGCTACTTTCAAGACATGGCAAAGGAAATGAGGTTCAAAAGTTAAAAACAGGTAATGGCTAAGAAGCTGAAGTCCAGTGATAAAGCACAGTACTTCTGGACTTATTTTACAACTTGGAGACCAATTAGAGGCAATTTCCCAGGATCTCTAAACACCCTTTGTATTACAGCTAGAAACATTCGGTGAAATGTGTCTAATTTCTTTGACTTAGGGACAGCTGTTACAGGCCATAAATAAAGGGCTCTTTACGACAGGTCAACAGTAATGAGACACAGACTTGAATATACAGAGACAATAATTTATGATGAACTGAATGGCACTCAAACTGTGTTAAGTGTTTTCTGTAATCTTACTCTATCCTTAGTTTTAATTCATGTAAAAAAAAAATTGTTTTTTTTGTATTCTTCAAGAGCCAATTGGCTCTAGCGTAGTGTCACTGTCCATGGACTCACAGTAGACTACAGACTCCATCTTAACCACTAATAACACACCAATTTGGACTAACCACTTGCAGCTCATGAATAATTTGTTTCTCGATGCAATCAATGTCCTCCTACATGACAACCTGACTGCAGGGTACAGTTGGCCATACAATGTTTCAAGCAGCACACTAAGGGAAATCTCAAGACCTTTAAATGTTAAAATATATGAAATTATACCTGACGTGGTATCCTTTACATGCAAAATCCTCAAGCCTGATGGTATGCATTATATGCTGATCACTGACTTCAAGCATTCTTAAAGAAACGTGCAATAATGCTTTGTGTCCCTCAGGACCGCAAGAGGAATGAACAGCTGACATATGATTAAGTGTTTTCCGCACTGTAAATACATATTTATTTTTGCATTTATTTAAAAAATGTAATAGGCAACTAAAACCTTTGACAACCTACAAGCTGATTAAGATTACATTTCTGAAAGTAAGTACACCGTCTTAACACAACACAAGCTAACACACAGGATTACAGACGTCAGGATTTATGTGTGCCTCTGTGCACCTCCTTTCTCACTAATTAATATTCACAAGCTAAACAAAAACAAAGAAAGGGATACGCTAAAGGCGAGAAAATACACAACAACAAAAAAACATGCTGGGACTGCGGTACAGTGTGACAAAAATCCCAAACTAGGCTCTGTCCAGCACATTGTGTCAACTGAAGCAAGAAAATAAACTGAACTGACACCGAGCCACAACAGTTTTCTGCACCCTACAGAGTAAGTGTGATGCTAGGTCCTCCATGTCACCATCCTGTAAAAGAAAACAGGTGCATCTTTTGTCCGACTCGTAGAAGCAGAGAGGAGGGAGCACCTCCAGAAGAAATAATTCGATAATTGAACAAAAACACCATTAACGCTCACAGTTGTTCCACTACAGAGTTCATGTTTGGGCTACCGGGTATGGAAACAGTGTGTTACACCTCCTGATAGAAAAACACACTCCCTGGGAGATCACAAGTGGTGTATGTGATACACAAAACATAAACAAAAGGCACAATAAGGCCGTGAATTATAATGTAGCTACAGTGCATTTTACATGGAAACAAGACTAACACTGTAAAACTGTCAGTGCCAATAAGAACATTATAATGTTAAAACGGTGAATTAATAAATAAATGTATCTGTTTGGACTGTTTTAAGACTACTGTCGGAGCAGCAGATACAGTATTTGCTTCAGCTATTACAGACTACACGTAAGCTACTATTATTCTTCTATGTTAAGTTGGCGGGCCCATAAAGGATGCTTAAGCTTTGCCTGAACAGCTTCTTACCTTGCTTGAGGCACTTTTCCACTTGAAGCCGAAAGTATAACCTTTCAGTCCATTGATACTCTTCTTTCTAAAACTCTTCTCGTACACCTAATGCATTCTCTTCTCTTTAGGAAGATGTAAGAATATAAAACACGTTTTTTTTTTAAATTATAATAATAATAATAATAAATAAAAAGATTAAGGTAATAAAATGCAGGTGGTCACATCTTTTCTCAGTTCGGACGTGGACTAAAAGAAATCAAATTAATCCTGCGCATCCACGGTTTTTCAGGCGTCCTGAAAAATACTTGGGTGTTTTCAATAAATTCCATTAACCGAGGCCACCATCACGAGTCCCGACACCAGCCCATTTAAAGTCCATTTAAACTTTCCACTTCTTGGCTTTCAGATCCGCGCTCTTCGCCGTCCAGACTTGTGGGAAGTATCTCAAATCGCAAGCGAGAGTTTACGGCTCACTTCGTAAACGTGCAGGTGCCGCGGCCGACGCTGTTCACATCCTGAAATCAAACAGGCAAGTTTCACCAGAAAGCGAGCACACTGCACACGTTTAGTTAGAGACCTGCCGCTGATACCCTCCGTGTCTCTCCTCCCATCATCATCATCCCCTCCTCCTCCTACTACAGCCCAGCTCGGAGCCGCCGTCACGCCACCAGCGACACATCACAGCGTTTCCTGCCGCGCGTTTCAAAATAAAGCCGCTATACGCTGATCGACGCAAGGTATCGGTCAGACGCGTTCTCCACTTTTCTCCTCTTAAATGTGAGGACATTTTACCGTGCAGGCGTCGACTGAGCACTAATGAATCTAATCTATATGTATTTATTTACTCTCAGGTATATCCATTTAAAACATAAAAATCTGTGGAGTCCCTGTGTGTGTGTTTGTATATAAGTACGTTGCCTATGTGCAGTTTGCATTTTTGCACACAATTTTCACTTGTTTTTACCGGTGTGGAGTGCTGCTACACAAACTTTCACTGCTCTTTGAACATTATTATTTTCCTCAATTTATGCCGGTGTTTGTAATATCTTATATTTTTCTATACTAAAAAAAAAATAAAAATTGCAAGCCTTTGGAGCATTGGTTTCATTTTACAGATTACTAAAGATCAAACCTACACAGAGCAGATTTGACAAGCATTTAAAAAAAAAAAAAAGAATAAATGAGCAGAAGATGTTAGCTCATAAACAAGGAGTAATTTGTGCAAAGACTATGGGAATGTTTTTTTTTTGTCCCATCGTATCAAGATGCGGTGAGAACAAAGGCGACCTGCATTCAGAGCCACTGCCAGCAAAGCTTTTATGTTGAAGGCCGGATGAGGGACTTCCGTACAGTTTTCACGCGTGTCTGTGTGACTTGATGCAGCTGGTATTTGAGCGCTTCGGACAAAAGCGCCTTTTCGTGGGAAACACTCGGGCTTCACAACAAAAGGCGAATACGTACCAAATGGTGTGGCCGCATTTTACTTAAGACTAGAAAAGTCCAGCATCATCTGCTGTATAAACGCCTCAAATACATCCCAGCGTGTAGTTAGAAGTGGGTGTGCCAAACAATTTATATGTGTTTAAAACAAAGGGCTGAGCTGTTTTACAAGCAGCAGCCACGATGTAAATCCATCACTGATAGTCATGAAACTGTCATACTGTATATTTACTATGGCTCCAGGTACAGCTAATACAGTTAAGTAATTACGCTAACCCTGTCGGGGAACAAGGGTCAGGGTCTAATTTTGTCCCTTCCATTTTTTTTTTATTTTTTTTTTTAGAAACACAACTTAGGGCTAGCGTCCAAAAAAAAATGGAGTTGATACTTGCAAATGTATTCGTTTCGTGCCAATAAAGTTTGGAGCTAAAAGCTAACTGCCCGGTAGCTAACAGTCACAAACAGCGGTTGAAGATGAGCTAGCAAGTCTCTGCAATAGCAATTAATTCAAATTTACAACTAGAAAGGCGTTTAATACAAAACGACGAGCCACTAGTAAGATTTCCTTTTCATTTGAGTTTGGATATTCATACACATTCTGGTAACATTCGTGTTTTTATGTCAGAACTGGACCTTTTCCTTTTAGTTCAACTAGCTATTAGGGATAGATTAGCATTAACGGAAAATGTATGTGTTTTCTGTTTGCACTGCTCAGGCCTTGTAAGAATAAGAACTCCTGGGCAATCATTGGTGTTACTTTTGTACTATTAAATCTTTTTATGAGTCTTACCTCAAAACTTCTTTCGGGACACGAGCTGCAGGTGGTGTGGTCAGTTGTTTATAGGGGGGTAGATAACTGTCCTGGTATCTGTTTACCTTTTAAAATAGTCAATCCTGCGCGCACACAGAGTTTACCACCACAAGAGGGCGACACTAGCCCTGAGACGATACAGTCTTGATTCAAAAAGTTTTATCGTTTATCTCATTGTGACATAAAATTGTCTCAGGTTAGAAGCTTACGGATAACATTGAAAACATACACCCATGAAAAACTTGAGTTAAAACACGTACAGTCCACAGACAAATAAAAAACGGGTGTGAAAACTGTATTAAAGTAGAGAGAGTCTATTTGAGACATATTTAGACCTATTTATCAACATAAGATCATTGATAAAAAATACATATATATAAAAGCTATGCATGCGTTGATGCTGATGGGATTTTTTATTTAGGTACCGAAATTTGGTATCAAATGACAAAACATTTTTCAATACTCGATAGAATCTAAGCAATTCAGTCGATGCCTTAAAAGTATTGAAGTTTGGTGGGAACGAGTTTTTGTTTCCTCTTTTTCTGACCACAGGTGCTCTGAGTAAGTAGCTGCCTGATGGGAGTGACTGAAAGGAGCCGTGAAGGGGGTGTGAAAGGTTTTTCTTTTTTAACGTCTGAGGGTTGTGTTTGATTGGTGCTGCTGATTTTGATTGCATGCTTTGTGATTGTTTTTTCTTGCTTTTTTTTTTTTTTTACTCTGAAGAACCTGTACCAGGATGTCGAATGCCAAGGACTGATTCAACGAGTGACTGGTACTAAAATGGCCTGTCTGATATAAAAAGATCTTTCAGCCTCCCCAGGAGAAACATGCACTGCTCATCTGCATATTATGTGAAGGACAGGCGGCGGTGGATCATGGTGCATGCGTCTCAACCGGTTAAACCACCTGCTCCCTCTACCCTGAGTGGTCCAGAGAGAAGGTGTCCGGTGCCCATCTTGGTCTCACTGATATTCAGTTCTAGGGAGCATTCCAGGGAGTTTTTTTTTTTTTTTCTTTTGTAAACCATTACAGACTGAATTGCTGATCGCTTCATTTGTACTTTTGGGATTTTGTAAAGACCGTTTAGCAACAAGCGGGAGCACAAAATACAACTCACACGACACGAATTAGCTTTATAGGATTAATTACCATGTCTACTTTACCTTGATGACTTAGACACTGATCTAAACATCCCTCCCTATCAAGACGCTGTCAAGATGTTTTTACAGTTCATTATGTGACATCACAGCTCATACATTGAAAAAAAAGACTTGTAGGAGAGCAGGACACATCTCATGTCCCACAGTTAAACTTTTGAAATGAATAACATTTTGAACAAGCTTTTTTTAAAAAGCCACTTGAACTGTTTATTATTTGAACCTTGTTATTTTTTTTTATTATTGTCTTATAACATGTCCAGCCAGTGGAGCTACCGCCTTATTAATTCTTATTTCAGTCTCTTGTTTTGCATGGGTTTCTTATGAGTTCTTCCAGACGCGTACATGCTTCATAATGATGGAGCGAAATGAACAGATCAGAGGCGGAAGCAACATCACATTGTGTTGAGAGTTTTTAAACACAGATTAGAAGAGGAAAGGTTTCTGATATGCGTTAACAGACTGCCAGGTCTCAACATGCACTTCACTCTTTGATACCGATAGTCTCGCAGGCCAAGTGAACCATATGGAGATCAAAGGATTGACATTAATCACAAGGAATCCTCCGAGGAAGAATTAACCGAAGGGGAAAACGTGCTGTACAGTTTTAAGATATTTTATAGCAGACAAATCAAAGCCTTTTATATTTGCTCTAGTTGTTCTTATTGAATTCTGAGCAGTTGTGAGACTTGAGATAACGTCCGTACAATAAAAGAAGAGATACAGAGACTGTGTGGTTTCTGTTTATCAGAGATGATCATCTGACACTCTGGGCTTTATAGTAATGAAATAAGTAATGGTTCAATTGTGCAAATATAGGTCTATCTATGAGTATACGATCCAAATAAAATAAAAAAAGAGAACAGCTCATCAAATTACTATTCTATTTATTTAACAAGCTAACCAAACAGATATACAAAAAACAAAACAAAAACAATGTCTAATAGAGATTTGGCTTTTAACAGCTCAGATAAAAATCAAAGAATATCATCCAAATCCATCAGATTTAGATGCAGGATGTTTTCAAAAACTGTTAAACCTTATTCTCTTTAAGGATTCCACCGTTTTAAAATCAGCACAAGCAATTTACAAGTACACTGGGAGACTGTGGCTGAAGGTAAGTTAGTCATCGAAGTCCGGGATGTCATCGTAAGAGTAGCCTGGGTAGCCTTTCGATGCGTAATAAGCGATCCGTAGGTGGTAAATTCCAGGCAGGAAGACAAGGATCCCAATGATAAGGACGGGCACAGTTCTGTCTGAGTGCTAAAAGACAGAGAAGACCTTTTTAAATGTTTGTTTTATTGGGGTGAAGCCGTTATTTGTCATGTCAAATACCTTGTTGTAAAAGTACTTACAGTGACTCCAAAGTATCCAGCCAGGAGAAGGGAGCCGATGATGATTAACAGAGAGCCGATTAAGAACAGGACTGTGGCTAACGCTATAGCTTTGTATGGGACTTTGGGTGGGCTCCTTTTGAACTGCACAGGAGGAGAAATATGTAATTAAAGACACTGTTTTCCTGCCTGTTTTCCCTACTCAACTTATAAGTCTTAGCTATAAAGTGAAGAAACTCCTTGGAATTTGTGAAAGTCTGTTGAAGTCAACTTTGTTTTGAAAGACGCTTTGGGCTGAATTATGACACCGTTTCTGAAGATGTCTCTGTGTAAAGACTCGCATAGACATCTTATAATACAGATGGGTGACAAATTAAAGGAAAAACCAACGTAAAGTTAGTATAGCACATGATTCACCTCACACTCGAGCGATACAGTGAGCCCTATGCACCGCCGTCTGGTTTTTCTTTTATGTGGTCACCCCCTGTGTGTGTCGATATAAATTGGAAAAAAAAAACAAACAACAACAAAAAAGAAACACTAGATTTGTCTCGCAGCGTTAGTTAATGTTCAGTTTTTTTTTCCATCCCCTTCCTGTCCAGTGGAAACCAAGTATCTCCAAATGTTTTGACTCTGAATGTTCATAGCAAACTGAAGGATTACACATTATTTTATTGGCTGGATTTAAAATTCTTCTTCTTCAAGGATATTTTGCTGATGATCCTTTTACTTGCGGTGGAGTAAATTCACAGCACTTTTACTTGTGAATACTTCTTCCACCACTGCAGGAAAATAAACCTGTACCTGTATAATGGGCAGTTTTGTTTTTGAAGTTTGGTCGTAAGCACTGATTAAAGTACAATTAAATGAGATCTAAATTGGGGTATGTTACATGGACTTAGCACAGGCCCCCCTTACATTAACACACTGTCGTTGTCAACGTGTAGTCTACCGTTTACCTTACCTGTAAGTCGATGTAGCCGTCATCATCAGAGGCCAGTCTGGAGTATCTAACCTTATTGTTAGGAAGCCCGTTGGACACAACGCTACGAGCTGGCATTTTTAGCTGACGAGGAGCTTGACACTGATTGTTTTTAATGCTTCGATGAGGCTAAAACAACCCGTCTGCATAAGTATTATCTACACGGCAGCCATCATCCGGATCATAAACAAACTGTCACCGTCAGAGTCAAATATCCACATCGAAAACTACAGCCGTTTCTATTCCTTTAAAGTAGTTTCGAGAGCGGAAGACCAGCCGGGTGTTTGCTGCATGTATCCTTTAACGGGATCTTCCGTGTTTTCAATTTCTCTCTCTGTTCTGCGCCTGCGCAAACACGTGATCCGGTATTGTGTATTTTTTATTATTTTTTTTTTTTTTAAATTAAAAACCTTTCTGCGAATAATCAACAGGCAACAATTCAACGCACAATCGATAAATCCAAACCGAATACAAAAATATAGGCTATTAAAAATAAAATAAAAAACAATAAAACATAAATAAGCTTGATAAATACCTAAATATATAGGAAAAAAACTATACCATAGTTTAAAATCATCCCTAGGGTGTTAATTAGGGCAGCAACTAATGACTATTTTCAGTCAGTTAATCTGTTTGTTTGTTTGTTTTTCGATTAATCGATTAGTTGTTTGGTCCGTAAAATACAACAACTCAAAGATATTCTGTAAAGAAGCCAGAAAATATTCAAATTTAAGAAGCTGGAATTAAAGAATTCTGACTTCTTTCTTCTTAAAAATGACTAAAACCAATTAATCGATTATCAAAATTGCTCAATTCATTTAGTGGTTGACGATAATAAATTAGTAAAATAATTGTTGCAGCTCTAGCGTCAACAACAACATCGAGTATTAAGGTGCTGCGCATTTTTAGTCTTTTTAATGAATAAGAGAACGTTTACTGTATCGACACCGGATCTTCTGGGAGGCTGATATGTGCCGTAATGATTTCTATTTGACTAGTGTTTCTTAATCTAAAAGAAACGTTAATGACTTTTATTCCGAAGGGTGATTTGCACTACTTTGTTTCTCCCACAAGAGGGGGCTGTCGAGCGTTATTAAACCGCCCTGGTCAGGCGGTGAGCTGCAGACTCTGCAGTCACTCTGGTGTCAGGATTCATCTCTTTGTGTAGATGCTCATTTCCTGAGGTGCTCTCTGAGGCCAGCTTTATTATCACACTGTCCTGACTGTTCCTCTCATGAGATAAAGTTTCAGTCGAGGCTGGAGGCTTTGATACAATTTCATGGAACAGAAGCTGAATCACTGACAGAGAGACAGTCCACAGGCTTTTTTTCCGGCACAAAGATGGAATCTTTTGTGTGCGTATTGCAATTTTACAAACATGACACCAGTTTTTACGAAACAATATACCACGTCACTGCTTCTTTTAATACTCAAATCCAGTAGTTTAATCATCAACTTGTGCGTTTAATTGTCTTAAAATTAATAAAAGAAGCATCCGTTATCACCCATCTGTGAGATTTCATTCTCACGAGGAGCAGCTTGAAATTGTTTGTGTTTCCCCACATTATCTCTGTCAGATAATGTCACCTCTTTGGTCATGCACAGCACTAATCTGGCTGCTGAACGACTGGCCGTGAAAAAGACCAAACACAAGTAAAAATAACATTTGCTGACAATTCCTCTGGGATGAATAATTAAAGCAGCTGTGGTAGGTACAGTATACTGTCCTTTTCCCCTTTTCTCTTGCAAATTTTTCACAGTGCCCTGCCTTTCTGTGGAGAATTGAACTGTCAAACAAATATAGACTCTCCTGTAGGCAGAATTCAAATAGCTGCGGCCCTGAAGCGAAACAAAAGTGCATCATTGTGATCCGAGCCTTCTGTGCACTACATTCAAAGGTAAATGTTCGCGGGTTGTAAAAATGTAGAAATGCAAAGTCTTTTCATGAGCAATAATAAACTGAATTTACATTAGATGTGCTTGCAGCATCGATAATAATATGTTGTTGTCTTTAAATACACGCTTGAAGAGAACAAGCCTTGACTGATCATTATTGCCAGTGGCCTTGTATTGTCGTATTGTTGTAGTATAAGGCTATACCGTAGCTCTCTGGAGTGACATAAGCCCTAAAATCATCCATTTGTGTTTCATGTTCCTATTATGTTTCACTGCATGTAATATGAATCACCATGCATTATGCTCTACAGCGTATTTACAAATATATCTAAACCTCTCCATGAAATAATCCATAAATCTGTTCCGGAAATGGATTTCATTTTCGTTTTGAAAGGGGATTAAATGAATGTATTTGTCTTTGCCCACTGTAAAATGCATCAGTGCATAGATGCGGAGTGCATTTGGCTTAATCATGTTTTCTTCTCTTTTTCAGAGAAAAAAGTTTCATAAAAGTCACTTGCAATAACTGAGTGTGCAGACATTTTGCATGTGCATGCGACTGTCTTCATTGAAGCAATTACTGACAATAACAGAGGTAAACTTTGACCTTTGCTTTATTAATGATGCCAGTTTCCTAACCTCACTGTGCTACAGTGTGTGACTGCATGTTGGCTGCACTCATTAGCCGACACCAGGCTGCATCACGGGTTCATATTCGTTTGTAGGCCAAATACTTCCTTCTTATCTATCCGGTCTTGTAACTTAGATGTCCATTACCTTTCAGACAAGGACACTGCGCAAGCTGCTTTCCCTTCCTCAGTCTGAATTTAGACATGAATTGATCTGCTCTGCCTTGGCACAATCTACATGACCAGATAAATCAGTAATTATTTTACCTAATTTCTAAATACAAAATGAACTGGAGTCAAAATGGAGCCAGTAAGACGGACTAATGCTTCTGTAAATAAACGTGTTGCCTTTTTCTCCTCACTTTTTTCAGGAATTACTTTTTTCAAGTGTGCACATCACGTATTGTCTGGATATTTTTGGTTTATTGTTCGTGCCGGGCTCTTTTTCTTAATTAAATATGTGGGTTTCAGTGGGACTGCAATGTACCGCAGCAAGGCAAATATCAATGCTGCTCAAGTGAGATCTGGAGAGATGAATTATTAATCAGATGACAGGCAATAATGTCACCTGTTGGGGTGTGGGGGGGCATGTTGTCACGTTAAATAATATCTTTCACTGGATCGTCATGTCTGCGCAGAGAAGAGAAGAGCTTTTCAAAAGACCAGCCCATTGAGCCTCCATTTGTGTGTGTGCGTGGTGTTTGTGTGGTAACATGGCAGTAGCAGTCGCCCTCTTGTAACTCCTGGGTATGACACTGAACAGCAAGAGAGCAGCATTTAGGCCATAATTAGAGCATCGCTCAGAGTGGAGTTCTTTACGCCGGGATAATTATCTCTGTCTTCATTACAGCAATTGCAGATAGCACCGCGACTGGAGCCCAATAAAAGGCCGAACGATTATACCACTTGAACATCATGCAGTTTTCCTGTGGCTCAGCTTTTTTCCTTTTAACCCACCCAGTTTCAGAAATAATATACAGGGTGAAATGTGGGTGGTGCACAGGTGCTGTTCAGCAACAAGAACTGGAAATTTAAAATAATCCTGCACAGACCGAGACAATGTCTGTATTTTTAGGCTTGGCAAAGTGAACAAAGTGAATGATTGGGCTGATTTGTGGAAATAGGGTGAACAGCAATATGTACTGTACGTTGGTGGAACGTGGGATTTGGATATTGGAGAGAAAACGAGTCTTATAAATGGTTTTAGAACACGTGCTTTGTCGCATCAGTAATAACTACATCACCCTAATGTCATAAAATCACTTCTTAATGAGCGACTTCTTGCTTCATTAACAAAAACATTGACCAAAATTGCCTTTTGTGAATGCATATCATTAGGAGAATCATTTAAGTGTTGAATATGTCAGCTTTGATTAAATAACACTTCACGCAGAACAATAGGATCTTAAGTATGATTCACCAGAAAACAGCATTTGTTCACGGTGAATGTACTATACAGGTTGGTTGTAACCTTTCCATTGCAGCCGATGAGTGTAGACATGATGACGTGCTTTCTCATCCTCTTTAATCTGCATTTTAGGTGCGAGTCTGAGGCTGGCTGTGTTTGTGTGGGGGTGGACAGACTGCTGCTGGACGCTCTGCATGAGGAGCTTCACCAAGTACTGAGTAAAGTCACCTTCTTTCACAGAAACTCCCATTTTTGCTTCAGATTATTAAAAAAAAAAAAAAACCCACAGTGGCATTGAGAATATATTCATAATATGCCGCATAATGTTTTTTGTGGACATGACTGGTAAAATGGAAATGATTTAATATCAGATTTCTTCTGAAGGTATATACTCTTTTACAGTCTCAAATCAGGGCCATGCAGCAGTGCTCACTGCCTGTATTTACTTGCCTTGGTGTTCGTGACTGAAATCTCTACCTGTTGCTCATTTTACTGGATTTTGTCACAGTCAAAACCAAAAGAGAGGAAATCTCTTGATATGCAATTAAGCGAAATATCACTGTAAATGTCAACATAAGAGTGAATGTTCATCTAAGGTTGTTGCCTCTGCAACAGGAAATGTGTCTTCCATTGCAGAGATATTGATTTCAGTATCTCTCATCCTCAGTAGCTTGCCTCATTGCATGGGCGGCTCAGACAGGTAATTGCTTTTCCAGCAGGTCTTGTTAGTGCAATAGCCCCTAACAAGATGCAAATAGGAAGAAACAACAAGCTCAGAAGAAGCCGTAATTTCACAGCTTCATTGTTTCATAATATATTTTTAAGACTGACATTGTTTCACTTTCTTGGTTTTTAATGCAAACATAATTACACCAATAATTGATCTGTTGCAGTGAATAGATATTCAGAAAGTGTTCCGTCTGTGTCAGTGCATGGCAGACACGCATACACAATAATGAGAAATAATCTCCTTAACGCTGTAATAGTCTTTGTTTACTGCAATGATTTGTTTTCTGTGACATTTGCTGTAATAAAACGATTACTTTAGTGTGCACACAAAATACATATGCACAAAAGAGATAGGCCTTTTACTGCAGTAACAGCTACTTTCAGGGAGACTGTTATTTTGCTTGATTGTCCCTAGGATATAACAGCAGTTGGCAGGACAGACACCGATGTAATATGAAAATCTCATCATTGTTTGAGTTGTGAAACCACACTTTAAATGATTAAATGTTACTTCACACATACTTACAGATAATTACTTCAGGGATATGCTTGCATCTCTCGATGTGAGTCGGCAGCAGGCGCCGCAGGTAAAGCCTTCACATCTGGACCGATTGACTAAACCAAGGATTTATGCGCAGTGGGAAGAAAGCAGCGAGCCAAAGAAACATCAGTGTGCTGTGTTTGTTCATGTGTGCCTGTAGGTGTGTTTGAGAGCTTGTTTTCCACAGCATCTCTTAATTGAAAACGAAAAAACAATACAAGCACAAGTGCAGAATAAATACCCTTTGAAATAGTGCCAGGTAAATTACAATTAGCTGTTGAATCACAAGCATTAATAAGAATGTATTGACTTTGCTGTGGAATGGACGGTTTGCCAAAAGAGTCTCCTTGACGAGACCCTGCACTTAATGCAGCATTGGAAGTAATAATTGGACCACTGTGAGTAATGAAAAGTTGACAATGGGCATAAATGTGACATGTAAAGCCATCATTGTGTGCACATGTGAGGCAAAAATCTGGCAAAACACATGTGAACTGTTTGCTTTACAAATTTTGTTTAAACAAACGACAGCAAAAAAAATAACAATAACAATTAATAGTAAATAGTAGTAAATTAAGAACAACTGATGTTGAAAGCTGAAGCAATCTAGAAACAATTCATATTCCAGAAACAGAGTATCAAAAGGTCATGTTTTTACAGAAAATCACTGGTGGTTTAGTAATTATTTGCAAAGCTGTGCATAGAATATGTCTGCTGTAAACATATGTGTGTGTGTGTATACGTGCATTTCTGCTCAGTAAAGACACTGTTGAAATAAACACCTATAAAACGCATAAATAAACACACACAAGACGATAGAATTAAGATGCAAAACGATTGAAAAAAAAATGCTGTGCTGATGGCCTTAAACACACTATTGTATTATATATTTTAAATGACATAGCCTAAAACAGGGGAGATCGGGCATGGCTGTGACATGGGGAGGGTTGTAACACCGCCAGTTCCACCAGTTTGGGATTAGATAGGTGTCATATGATCATTTCAGTTTTTACCCACGTGGATGTAAAGGCTGTAAAACACGCGCAGATTCTATCAAGGAAAAAAACGGATTTTGAGGGAAGAAAGCACTTTTTTTTTGTATAACTTACACTTACAACTTACTCCGTTGTCGCTTTTTAAAAAAAGATCTTTTTCAGGCGTGTTGCATGGGGTGGCCTCTGTTTTCACTTATTTTATCTAATTGTTACAACTTACCCCACCCAGCGTGTGTTACAAAAGAAGAAAAACTGTAACAAACAAACAGCATGTATTTAACATTAACTCGCGAGGCCTGTGATATTCTAAGAGAAGTCAATGGTTCCATTTGTAGTGGACATTTGTGGGAACGTCGTGTAGCTGTATTAAGTGAGAAACAGGTGCTTGAGGAGGGAGTTATACGGCCATACCCGCTCTCCCCTACATAATCCACATGCAACAACCACAATTAGACAGAATAATGTCACCTCATGTTTTTGAGGTTTTGATTCTATTAATTGGTCTCCCTCGCCTTTTTCAAAACACTAACTTTAACATCATTATCTTCATCTTTAGCTACATTTAGAGCGACAGAAAAACTTTGAAGCAATCAGTCTTCAATCTGCCATGATTAATTAGGCTATTAATAGCAACCACAGGACATAAAGTTAGTCAAGATGACATTTGAAGGATGACACATATTTTCAAACTGAGCTGACTAAGCAATACCCAAAGGTCCACGTAATCCACGTGACCGCGTGTGGGTTTTAAGTAAAGTATAGCATCATACTTTTTTTTTTTTTTTTTTTTTTAGTCTCTTTTAGTTTGACAGTTGTTGAAGTGAGCGACGCTTTGGTTTGGACACCGGCTTCTGGTGGTGACGCGCAGGGAGTGATGCTGTGAAGGGGTGGGGTGGGGGGGGGTGATGGGAGGATGAGGATGAGGATGAGGATGAGGATGAGGATGAGGATGAGGATGGTTGGGTGGTGGGTGGGGGCACGGGGAAAGTCGAGGACAAAGCAGTGAGTCATTTGGCACTCATCATCATTTGAAGAGACTTGGAGCACCTGGAAGCCGGCCGCTTTTCACCGGCAGATGTAAGGGCTCTCAGTGATGAGCGCGCTTTTGGCATCGCCGTCTCCCGGTGCGAATCAGCAATCACAACCGTCTGCAGACGCGCTACACCTAGCCGTCGGGATGTGAAATTCAAACTCAAAGTTGGTGAGTCCCGCTTTAAATTAATTTCAGTCTTCTGAATCAAATATTGCTCGGTGGATGGATTCATTTTAATATTCCCCACGATTCCCTCAATTGCAGGGTTGTTCGGGTTTTGTTGTTGTTTGTTTTATTTTTAGTTTTTTTTTTTTTTACCAATTTATCACATTATAAATAAGACAAACTGTTGTAATCTCGTTGTCTATTGCTGTCATCCCATGCGGTGTTTGAAACTGATGACTTATCAAACGGGCTGTGTCTTAATATCTGTCATTTTTCTTTCTAATCTGCGGGAGTTGTCTGTTTGAAAGAAATAATAATAAACAACGCAGGGACACAACAAATAGTTGATCTATGTGACTCCTTTTCTTTGCCCTGCGTGTCAGAATGATGTCCTATTCCCGAAATTTCCATTACTTCCACTGATAAAGTGTTGAGAAATGAACTACAGTCGGTTTCGATGGCAGACCGCCTAAGCCTCTGTCTGTGAATGTCACAGTGACTTTCCATCAGAGGTTATCACCTTCAGTCTCGAGAGTGACCACTGGTTATAAAGCTGGGAATTACACACCCGCGAAGTGGTTCAGATTACACATCCGAGCCGGAGTGATGTTTACTTACGGCCAATTAAAATGACTGCGGAGGCTGTCCTCAACATTATTGCGGATTCCAGTCCAACCCTCAGCAGCAGCTACACATCCACCACTTCAACACTCAGTGCGTCTGTCTGGACAACAGCCAAGAGCGCGAAGCCTATATTTATTTTTTTTTTGTGGTGGAGAAACACGCTCGTAACAGGAAGGTCTTCCACTTTCAAGAGCGGAGAGGGAATCGATCTCTGACACCCCTGCCTTTAAGCAAGGCACCTTGCCTCCAGGGCTGCTCATTGATCCAGAGTTGCCCTGCAGTTTCACCAGATGTGTATCGCTCTAGGTGAATATTAAACAGATCGATACAGGAAAAGAGCTTATACCATCACCATATGCTACTCTACTGTACAGCCCCCATATACATCCCATGTATCGTCAAATCCAGTGCGTTTTGGTGAAATCAACAGGGCTTTCATCGGTCGCTGATTGTAATGGACTTGTCAGTTTCGATATCTTAACGCTGATGGTTTCAGGATCACAAATCTGAGTCTTGTGATTAAAATTGGGAGCCGAAAGGGCTCAGTTCAATTGAGCTTTATCAGGACTCTGTACACCCTGTGGCCGCGTAACGTATAATTGAGTCAGTTCTCAAGAAATAGGTCCGTCTGAACACATTTTGTCTGATGAAACATAAAATTGTAGAAAAGCAGCGCTGATATAGCAAAGTGCTGTACACAGGATTCACCTGAAACTGCTTCATTTTTGTCTAATCAGGGGGGATCCATGAGTAAAACCAATCTAAATGGCGCTGATACATTTTATTCAGTTCAGTTAACACAGTGGTAGGCGGTTCTGAGGCACGTTAAGCACAAGTTATTTAATGTCTTTTTCACCGATTACGCAGTGACGAGTTCTCGCAACGCTCCCGCGGATAAACACGCAACTCCTACTTTCACAATTACCTCGGAGGCATCGGTCCTTTTCCCTCCTCTGTCTGCCGGAGTGGGTGGGATCAGCTCTCAGGTGCCGGTGTGCGAGGGGAGGGCACCGGTGATACGGACAGGAGCATGTCACAGAAAATAAAGGTCCATCAACCATGCTAAACAGATGTAGATCTGGTGTGCAGCAGAGATTTGTGAAGCGTGGAGGAAAAAGGTCAGCCAGTGGTTAATAGTGTGGCGAGGAGCAGCAGAGGAGGGGGGGAGGGGGCCGGAGACTTGAGGGGACTGCATGGCGCTTCCACTCTCAGCGTCTCCGCACAGTCCGCCTCAGCGCCGTGCGCGTTTGACCCCAGTGTCACCGTGTAATCTGAGGGGCCGCTGAAAAAGAACAGATGAATACATACAGTACAGGACCTGTAGAAAAGAGGACAACTCAGATGAACTTTTAATTTAGTCTCAAATAAAGCAGCTTAACGAAATCCCCCCCCAAAATCATCAACATGCCCGCACTACTTTTACTAGTCCCATCTAATCTACGTTTAGTTAAGGAACATCCACGTTACAAATGTCAGTAATCTGCACTGACAAGATTAATTTCGCATCTGTCAAACCGGAGGAGTTTGCACGGAGCTGAGACATTGTTTTAAAGTCAAAGGACAGAACGTGCGCATTTCAAGTAATCCAGTGCGTCACGGAGCGTTTCAGGCCAAAATCAGCATCGCTCACCAGTGCACAATAAAGTCACAAATGCCAAATGCAGCAAATATCAATATATTTTTGTTGCGCTCAAATCGTTTATGTAATTCAAGACGTCGGATTTAAAAAAAAAAAAAAGAAAATTGTCGTTGCAGGAATTACAAAATTCAAAAAGGGCACAAATGTTAAAACCCATTCTGATGTAAAAGCTTAATATAACTTTGCCCGAATGCCCACGTCAATTCATGTAAAACTGTAACTCTGTGTTGCGTTGACCTACTTGTGGAGGCAACAGTGTGATATTGATTTGTTTGAAGGAAGGATTAAGCGAGGGGTCAGACTTGACGCGGTGCAGGACAGTTGAAGGACGTATCATTGCCACAGAAGAACAACATAATGCACATTAGCTCCTGCAGCTGAGGTCGTCACATTGTTGACTTTTCAGCTGATGTGGATTAGCTCAGTGCCGGCTGGAGTTTTAATTGTGACAATACAGTAAAACAAGGCAACTGGTCAGTCCTGATATCGGTGTCTTTATTCATCCACCTCACATTGGGTTTAGTCGATAAGCACAAGCTGAGGCTTTGGGCCACATTGATCTGACAGCAGCTGTGGTTCAGACATCACCACAGTCTTTATAAGGAGCAGCACTGTGGAAAAGAAAGGAAAAGAAAAAACACTGCAAAAGTATAGCAAAAGATAAAATGAGGATTGATGTTTTGGTGTTTTGTTTTTTTTTTGTTGTTGTTGTGGATGTGTGAATTCTGTCTGATTCTTTCTTTTGTAATTTTTTTTTTTCAAAGGCATCAGGTACTGCTGCTCCGTCCTTCTTGCTGTGTTCAAGCTGAAATTGTTCTTGCATTCAACCGGAGTACCGCGGATGCTGCCAACTGTTTTTCTACTGTCTTTCAAGGACAAGAGGTTTTACACTGCAATGCTTTAAGAAAATGGACTCGCAAACTCCAGTTTGTCTTTCTGACATCATGTAAAGGCTGCCCCAGACGTGCACACCCATCTGACGGTAGTTTAATAATGTATAAAAATGTGTTTCTGTAATAGCTGAACCGTCGCTTTTAACATCAGGTAACATTTTCTAGATGGATTACCTGATTTAAGCGCAGTAGGTTTTGTCTGCATATATTAAGCCTCTCTGTGTTTCTGCATGCATCTTCTAGTTTTATTTTTCTTGATGCATTGCCAACGTAATGGCTCATTTGCCAGAGGCATCATCATTCAAATTATGTTTTGACAAGACAGACTTAATGTGATCATTACTCTAATGGCTTTTATGCGAATGCCCTGATGTCCTTTTTTCTCCTGTGGTGAATTCAAATAGGTGTGTTTTTTTTTTTACCTTTGCTGCACTGGACAGTGTCAAGAGTCAGCATAGTATTGGAACAGATGGTCCTTGTTCTGGACAGTATGACCCCAGCGCCTCTAACTCAGAACAGCTCCAACAGCAGCCAGGTATTAGTCCCAGAGCTTAACTTAGTGAAAGCTGTGGTTTTGGGGTTCGTGCTTGGTGTTTTCATCATGTTTGGAGTTGTGGGAAACATCCTGGTAATCCTCTCGGTGGTTTGCCATCGACACCTCAGGACAGTCACACATTATTTTATCGTTAACCTGGCAGTGGCAGACCTGCTGCTGAGCTCTACTGTACTACCTTTCTCCGCCATTTTTGAGATTCTGGATCGTTGGGTGTTTGGTCGGGTCTTCTGCAATATTTGGGCAGCTGTGGATGTGCTCTGCTGCACTGCCTCCATCATGAGCCTCTGCGTGATCTCTGTGGACCGTTACATTGGAGTCAGTTATCCTCTGCGATACCCTTCCATAGTGACGAAGCACAGGGCACTTCTTGCAGTGATGCTCTTGTGGGTGCTGTCTCTCATCATATCCATTGGACCTTTGTTTGGCTGGAAAGAGCCGGCACCAGAGGACGAGACCATTTGCAAGATCACAGAGGAGCCAGGGTATGCTATCTTCTCCGCCGTGGGCTCCTTCTACCTCCCTCTGGCCATCATACTGGTCATGTACTGTCGAGTTTATGTGGTGGCTCACAGAGAGAGCCAGGGCCTGAGAGAGGGCCACAAGACAGAGAAGTCACATTCAGAGCATGTAATACTCAGGATACACCGGGGCAACACCACCGTTTCAGAGGACGAGGCCCTTCGGAGCCGCACACATTTTGCCCTGCGGCTGCTGAAGTTTTCACGTGAGAAGAAGGCCGCTAAGACGCTGGGCATTGTGGTTGGCTGCTTTGTGCTGTGCTGGCTGCCCTTCTTCCTCGTGCTTCCAATTGGTGAGTATTTCAATGTGCACTGTTTTTTTTATGATCCTATGACTGAGATAATGTCCAGGCCTTCAATTATTGCATATTTATTTTAGCTTACCACAATTATTTTTGCATAATCGTCTCCATTTGCCTGTATAAAAACAGCTGTATCAACAGAATTGTCATATTTCGTTTTTATTTCCACATCATTTTCCACCGTTTGAGATTTTACCGCCACTCTTTTAAAAACGTCTTCATCTCATTGCACCCCCTACTTCTCGAGGCATTTAACTTCCATTGGTATCTGTCATTATCAGCCATTTCTTTGTATATTTCAGTTCAGTTCATGCTTTGCACTTAAGTTATTTATGTCAAATCGAACCTGGTCAACTAGCAAATCCTAAAAGGCAAGAAATGCCATTTTTATATATGAGTTTCAGTGTTCAGTGCCTGTAAATGGTTCTTCTTCATTAGGTGTACTGTATATGCATAAACTAATGTTAGACTTATACTATACTAGTGGCATAAAATGAACAGAAAAAGACAATTAATTGTCAAATAAAAATGTCATTATCATGACAGACATCATTTTAATCAGCCTATATGCCATTTGTTTACATAGAAAGTGATAAAGATCCGCAGGGCAGATAATGACCTGCCGTTAAAACACTGTAATCAATAACACTTTTATATAGAAATGTTTAAAAATGTAAAAACCTGCCCCCATACACGTGAGTCAGACTAATTTAAAAAGGCCATTTCATTTCCCCATTAATTCATTTTTAGAGATCTGCTCATTGATTTATGCTGCTGCCAGGTTTTTAAGTGCTGGAGAATTTAATAGTTTCATGATGTTAATTGAATTCCTCCTGTGTGGGAGCACACAGCCCTTACTATCATTCAGATGACAACTGTGGCTTGTTGAGCTGTGTAGTAAATGCTCTCAGCCAGGTAGATATCACCATTACCAAGAGGCTCTATAAATAGGATCTATAAATCTTTTAGGCCCCTGACCGTCCTCAGTACTCCCCTGTCTGTAAACAAAAGCCTAGAATTTCATGTTTTTCAAACAAAGACCCTTGAAGTGTCAAATGACCTCTATGTTCCTTCTTCTTCTCCCTTGTGTTCCTGACTTACTTTATTACAGTCCAAGAATGACGGATAAAGCCATCACATCACTGTCAGACCTTATATGATTTTGCACTCCTCTCGAGAGCATCAAGTTTGATTGAAAGGACCCCACAAGACATTTCACGGCTTGCCACCCACGAGCACACTTTGTGAGCTGGTGTTAACGAGGTCAGCACGTGAGAAGGAAATCTAAAACCAAGTGGATGTGCGATATGGCAAAACCCTCACAAATCCCTCAGGGTTTTTGTTTAAAAGCATGCTCTCATGCTTTTAAATATAGCTGTACCATTTGGTTGAGGCCTGTCCTGACTGGGAAATGAGGAAAAGCTTCGGCTTACCAATGCTCCATTACTAATGCTGGCGTCAGGACCCATAACGCAGCCACATAATTCTGTGGACAATGATATATTTAGCTGTGAATCACCAGGCAATGTTTCTAGTCCTGACGTGTAGTGCCGGATAACTTGTCACCGTTGATTCGGTTTATTACATATGTTGTCGCCAAAAAAACAAATAAATACGTTGTGGGAATTTGCTCAGGTCAGAAATTTGAATAAGGTGAGTGGTTTTAGCTCTGCGTTTATTTGTGTAGCGTCTTCTTTTCACCTTGACATTTCAAAAAGTCCTCTTCGGGGACAATGTCGAAGTGTAAAACCAGCCTTTGCTTGTTTAAGTTCATTTAAAAACAAGCGTTTCATTCCCATATGTGGTTTAAATTTTGACGTCACCCCTCATTTTGATGAAGAAATGTGCAGTTACGTTCCTTGTTAAGTCACAGTGTATTGATGATTGCTTAATAAACTTCATAACAGCAACACTGCGTTTGCGTCATTGCATCCAAGTAGCAAAAAAAAAAATCTACTTTAGTATTATTGGATTTTTTCACTCGTTATTGGAAATTAGTGTTTGCGATTTTTCTGCGGACTCATCTGTGGGATTGGACACCAGATTCCACACAGTGCAATAGTATTTTATGACATTTTGCAGGTTTTCCCTCAGATCAGATGAGAGGCCATGGGTTCATATAATTGTCTTCACCCAACATATGTTGTGCTTGAATTGAAGAAACAGATATATATAGATAGAGATATATAGTTTCCACATGACAACAGGCAATGACGTTTTATTGATTCCAGGGAAGCAACACATTTATCTAATAGCTGCAATAACCGTCCTTTTTCCAAAAAACAAATCTATCATGGGCACTGGCAGCAAGGAAACAGTTCTTTTTTTTGCCCTGCTGTGTATAAAATATATGAGTTGTACACAAACAGAAAAATAATTCACCCTCAAACTCTCCCACCTGTATTTTCCAGCTGACTCTGTAGTCTCATTTTCCAAAAGCTTGCATGTAACCGTGCAGCCCATGCAGAATTTCAAGGCATCTTCTCCCCTTCGAGCTCTAAATATAGATGATAGATAGATGCAGAGATTGCCACCACGCAAAAGTCAGCCATGTAATTATTTTAATGTTTCACTAGAACCCCCTGGGTATGTGACATTCATCTGCATTTACAGTGACAAACAGGCCTGCATGTAATGTGCCCGTTAAACCATTTTCTCAGCCTCTTCATTAAGGAAACCACTCACACTTCTCTCCTCTAATCAAAAGCAGCTCTATTTATGAAGACAATTTTAATAAAAATACTTAACCTTCGTGGCAAGCGGTATAAACTGGTTAAAGAAAATTGCCCTAAGTGGATCTAAATAACTGAGACGATGTGATTCTTTCAACGACTGCAACAAGTAACAGGGGCTCAGAATTTTTTTTTTTTTAAAATGTCAACCCACATAATTCCAGTGTTGGGAAGGTTTTAAATGTAATTCCTCGCAGATTATCTTCTCTGTCTTATGAACACTCTAAGCCATATGAATTTATGCTTTTAGTTTGTTAATAATAGTGTTTAGTGCTTCAATGCATTATGGATGTATGTCTTTGTGTATGTGTTCACGTGTGAATGTGTGTGTCTTATCACCATGGCTCAATCATTATAATTGTAGTGACAGATGGGTGATGCATTGTTATGTACCATGCTTAACAACGTTTGTGCGTTTTATACAGAAAGTGTGTCCTACACTTAAGTAATTGTCTTTTGAAATATGTTGCCTGGTTATTGCACTTGTCAAGGGTTTTTAGGTAGTTCTCCTTCACATTCCCTTAGAGGTCATGTCTTTTTCAATTTCTTTTATGTGTAAATACAACTAAATCAAACCAAAAGATTTTTAGCTATCCTGTTAAAAAGTAATCAGTCATAGTAGTAAGTCATCAAAGCAATTACTTACTTTTTGTTTTGACTTTTCTAACACATTTTTTAAAGCTGAAAAAGCCTAAAAGCATAAATTTAAACCAACGCTGTACAGTAATGTTTGAACCGTTGTCTGATTTCAGGAGGGATCTTATTCTTGGTGTGGTCAGCTGTTTCTACACTTTTTACTGAAAAGAATATATTCAGATGTAACATTTGGATTATTAACTGCAATTTAATTACATCTTTTTTTGCTTCTCTTATTGCAATTACATTGATTTTATATTTCCTCCACCACAGAGGTTAAGTGATCACTCCTGTTTGTCTGTCCATGTCAGGATGATTATGTAAAAACTACTGCACCAGCCTCCATGAATTTGGTGGAAGAATATAGGGAATGAGCAAAGCAAGAACTCCTTACAAAACCAAAAGAAACACCAGCACCAGCTGCCAAATTACACTGTTACCGTCGTAAGAAAAGACCTCTGTTAAACTGGTGAAAGTCAACCCAACTGACACAAAGGAAGAAAACATACGGTAGCTCATAATTTGTGGTTTGGTCTGCACTCTCTGAGCAGCCCGCTTTATTACATAACGTTATTACAACACCCTGCACATTTTAGACAGTTCATCAGACTGGATTTTGCTCTTAGTATGTTAACCACCATGTTGTACTGCTCTTACAGGCTCCATGTTCCCTGCATACAGACCTTCAGACACTGTTTTCAAGATCACCTTCTGGCTCGGCTACTTCAACAGCTGCATCAATCCCATCATCTACCCCTGCTCTAACCAGGAGTTTAAGAAAGCTTTCCAGAGCTTACTAGGAGTTCACTGCCTGAGAAAGACCCCAAGACCACATCATCTCAGTACAGGTCAGATTCCATCCCAGAGTCAAAGCCAGCCCCTGACTCTGGGACTGGACAGCAGGGGGGCGCCCTGTCGGCTCAGCCCTTCCTCCTCGATGGCCTTGTCTAGAACCCCGTCCTCCAGGGACGGCAGGGACTGGAGGATGTTTTCTGGCGGAGGCCACACAGGCACATCTGGACCGGCCGAGACAAGCAGGACTAAAGTGGCCAAGTTCTGCAGTAAAAGCTTCCACCGGACATGTTGCTGCATCCTCGGCGGTGGGACTCCCCCACAGGAGTCAAACTGTGCCCATCCCCCTCCGGTCGGAAACCTTCCCACCATTAAAATCCACCAACTGTCCCTGTCTGAAAAAGGAGATCCTGTATAACAACTGTAATCCTTCATCCATTAGTCACGACTCCCTTTTGAAGGTCACAGATGAGAATACGTCTCCACTGCTCCTTTTAACGTGACAAAGGATATGATGGATGCTTCAAAATTTTAATGGAAACATCTCCCCTTTGATATCGTTTTCTTATTTTTCACGAAATTGAAAAACAAATTTAAAACATATCACAGTCACAGTATTTGAACTCTGACAATGACTTTAAAGCCCTTCAAACGCTGCAGGACACAGCTTCTATTTGTCAACACGTTACTTTGAACATGACTTTATAACATGGTATTAAATCAAATTTGTATCACGTGTTGGAAACGTATAGAAAAGGGATCCTGCAAGGACTCACCTCAGATGGATTGAAAAGAGAAGCTGTGAAAGTATTTCCTCAAGTGGACCAAAATACGTCTATCATGTTTACCTATTTTATATGACGGAAAAGCACTTTAAATGTATAAAAAATATAAATATGAAGCTTTTATATGTTGCATGAGTTCGACAAATGTTTTGCTGGCCAGTGGTGCTCCCAACGTTTGCCCGATGATGCTGTTCCTGTTGTCAAATTGTTGTTTGTGCACGATACACAGCAAGTACCAAGAAAACTTGTGCACTTTCATGTCACGTTACAATAAATTTGTATGACATATTCCTAACAAGGGATTCATAAGGACATTTTTGGACTCTTGTTTTTGTTCCTTTATTTTTCTCTTTTATCATGCAGCAGGGAGGGAGGGGTAGATGATTCACTAAATATATAGTCTCTAAAAAATTGCAGCTCTTCTATTCACATTCCCACAATTTCTTGTACCTTGTAGCAGTGCCAGATGGATGTCTTAATATACTCGTGTGGAATTCTATCTGACCTTGTGGTTGCTGACCTCAATCCTGACCGGCCCCCAAGCCTCTTAAAAAATCCACCAGATTTAGCGATGTCACGCTAATTCATACACAGTCTCAGACATTCTTCTCTCAGGCTCCAGTCCTTGTGGCTGTTGTTTTTTGCTCTCTGACATACAAAGCTTTACCCTGGCCTTCGTTAAGATCAACAGTGTGGGTGCTGTTTAGTGTGAGATCAAGCCTGTGGAGTGGGCAAGAGGACAAGCTCTGCCAACAGTATTGATTTATTTTCTCTCGGCTTCTTCTTCTGTCGTACCAAGATGTGCTCTCTGTACTGTGAGAGGGAGGGGAGGCGGTGAGCGTCGTTAAGCCAATCTCCCCCTTTGCACTTTAAGTTCAGCTGTGGAGGTGCCGTCAGACAGCTTTCCCACAGGGTAAGGACTAGAAATGCAGTGTGAGAGCTTGTCCGTGTCCGCGCTGTCATTGACCGGCTTGTCTGTGAACCTGTAAATCACACCATCTCTGAGCAGATGCCATTACCAGCTACCACAGCAGCACTAAACTACAGATGACCTCGTTCACCCCTCCTTCCACTGTCTTTGGGGAGAGTGGTGGGATTATAAACAAAACCCCCACCAACAAATACCTATGTGCCATGCTTTATAAAGATCATCTTCCAAATGCAATAGCTGTAATGAATACCATAATTAGATCTGCAGCCTTGCACAAGTCAGATATAGACTGGAACGAGGCACCTTTCCTGTGTTTCATCAGAACTCCCTGATTTTATCCTGCTCAGTCTGGTCAAATATTTAACAACTGCATGATCAACATTTCATCCCTATCGTTTTATTTCACTTTTCTGGCGGATACAATTAAACATCTTCAAATCATCGATCTAATATTGAATGTATTTAACAATGAATACATATATGGCTTTAAAATGATGTTCATGGAGGTGAGAGGCTCACTTCTGGGAGGAAGTGTGGTCTGATAATAGAGGCGTCTCTCTTTCATTTGATTGAAAGCTTAGCGAGTACTGGTGACTCATGTTTGCACATTTCCCCGGGAGGGTTTAGCTTCGTAGAGTCGAATGATGCTTCTTTTTTCCCTCTAAAGCTCTCCTCGGTGGGTGTAGATGCTGATATTAGGTATCCCTTCTTCTGTTTAATCAGTGCGCTCATCATGCAAAGTCCTAATTGGACAACTGTCAAACAGCTAAGGGCTTCGCTCGAACTAATCAAAGAACTTTTGTTAATGTGTGCATTCACTGTGACGTCGCCGTGTCTAGCACAGTTCATTTTCCTCTCAGGATCCCCGTGGGGGTGGGGGGCGTCCGTGGAGCTTGAAAAACACTGCTGTTGCGGAGCTGAGGCGGCTCATCACGACTCTGCACCTCCACCTAGTGTCTGTCGGGATTTATACAGTAACTCCGTCCACAGCTGGGATGTAGTGTGACTAAACAAAGCTTAGCTGATTCCTAAAAAATATTTTTAAAAATTATAATGAATGCTCCTGGAAAGCATGATAAAATGAATAATTTGTGCTAATAAAATGGATGTGGAGACAGTGCTCACTTTGTGTTTCACAAATGATTCATCTTTCAGTCAATGGTGTACTTAATAAAGGCATCATTATGTACAATTTTGATATATGTACAAAAGTATCCACAATCAGCAAAATCTACTTGGGTTTTAAAGTATTGGTTATGCAGAAAAAGTATATCCTTACAATATTGTGTTATTAAAAAGACATTTTTGACAAGTTTCTGCTCAATTAAACACTTTGTTGGGTTGTGCATTTTTTTATGTTTATGTTTTATGTTATTATGTGAAATTCTGCAAAGTAACGACAGTTACATGTGTCATAAACGTAGGTAAGCACAATTTTTCCTTCAAAAAATATTAGTAGAGCAGTAAAGGTATACATCAGCAAAGACTACAAGCACTGGAAATAATTATTGCGTAATAAAATCAACTAGTACCTGCAAGCAGTTATGAACGGGCCCTCACACCCCCACGCGACGAGCCGTGGTCAAGGGGTTTCACAACCGTGGGCACGTAGACATGTTCAGCTCCAAAATCTTTGTATTTATTATAGTATAATTGATATGACACCCACCAAGTACACAGCATATCACTGTATATCATGTGTAGAAGCCATCATGCAAAATTCATTTCAGTGATGACATTTGTGCCGTGAGGTAGGCTTCTGTTGCCAGTGGGTGGCGCTATGACTTAGTTTAAACGTTGTGCACACGTCTTCAGAACTGGACTCTTATCAAATGAGAAATATGAGACAGATTTGATGATGTGGAGTCGAGTTATAACAGTTTCTTGCATATTCCAGTGTCCACTATGTGGCGCTAGAGACCACCCACCAAGTGTATGCTACACCATTTTTTTTCCATTGGGAGCAGTGGCCTTTAGGGGGCGCTACTGAGTTATTTTTTCAGTTTCATGAGCGAAACTTCTAAAATATCACAATTTTTCACTACTTCTGAGGTGTTTGCAAACTTTCAGGACTTTTCGCGCATGTTTAGCCCTTCGAAAACCGGCCGAATGTTTTTACATGAATCCGAGCAAAAACAATAGGGCCTTCGCACCAGTGCTGCTCTGGCCCTAATTAAGTGTTTTGCAGACTATAACCTGTGATAGTGAATGTAAAACCGCTCACTGCCATAGGGAAAAAGGCTGTGTGACTTGTTGAGGTATGATCTGTGACATAATTACATGAATAGGCTTGACACAAACAAAATGACTAAACATACAATATTAAATAAAAGCTAAAACTCCACATACTAAAAATCTGGTGGGGTACGTGCCCCACATACAGTATTGAAAAGGCACGAGGCCACTGACTTTCACTCTCTCAACGTAACAATTAAACAAAAATTATGGTGGTAAAATTTGACATTTGTGTATAACTTTGTATTGGATGCCAGTCCCTAAACTTCTACCAAATTGCACAGGTCTAACACGGGAAATGTGTTACCTTTAAATTCTAGATGGTTAACAAAAATCACTCAACGCATCACCATTCATTTTTATTATTTTAATCCACTGAAGTCAACACAGATAGGGTCGAATGCTGACAGGACCGATGTTTTCCCTCCAAAAATCCCTGGTGTCCTACAAAACATACATGACCGAGATCACACTAGCTGGGAGAGGGGCAACAACAGTGCTCAACATTACATCTCAATAACCATTACCAAGAACCCTCCCCAAATGTAATTCACTGTAATTCACATTATAGCTTGGCATACAAAAAAACCTACACTTGACAAGGCAATGAGGAAGAAACAACCCAGTGTTTTACAGAATGCAGTAGGTTGGTCGTACAGTACAGTTCACAGTGCCACATTACTGACAACCTGCTGTGGTTTGGTGAATGTAGTTACTACCTCAGGTGATCCTGTATAGGGGGTAAGGGAAGGAGAAATGTGGGATTCATTCACAACACTAACACCGAGAACATCATGAGCACACTGTGAAGAATTTCATTTACATACTGAAGCATTTTTCAGGTCTCAAAGATCTTGGTTGCACTTCTTTAAAGAGCCTTCATAGATACAGTGTGCTATCAATATCTTACAGAACAGGCAGGCAAGTAGTTCAGTTCAACGTATATCCTAAACATACGGACATATCCAATACAAATAAAAGCTGCAAGCTCACATACAATTTTACCATTTGGATTGTTACAGGTGCAAAACAAATTGTGTCAAAACCTCTACCCTGGCTGCTGTTATTACAAAGCTTAACACAACTGCTGTGTGGATGTGGACATCATCTGCACATATACAGCAATGACCATAGCACCAGGTGCAGAGAGGTTGTCAGCAAACCTCCCGTCTAGCTTTAGTAGTGTTCGTCTGTATCCCGAACAACAAACACTTATTATTGAAAGCTTGTTGCCCTGACAACCTTTTAACAAACATGAGGGAAAAAACAAAACGATGAAATAAGGGAAAATGTTCATGTTTCTTGAACAAAATCATATATGCCCGTCATTTCCCTCGTATTCAGGCTGAAGCTGAATTAACGTTTTAATACCCTTTCTTTTCCTTTTAGTGCAGTCATTCCAACATGATATAATGTGATGAAAACATAAAATATCACAAACCCTTTAAAAAAAAAAAAAATGGACAAAGTGCAACTTCAACACAAAGGAAGAACAAGATGAATTGTGCAGATGCACAACAAATCAAATACTGCAAAATTACGTGTTACATAGTCTAATCTTTCATGATTAGTATTTCAGCTTTTTGTTTCCCATATTGTTTTTTTTACTAAAACAGCATATGTACTATAATGTAATGTTTTAAATGTAGTATGTAACATTGTTACAACTAGACAATGGGGGTGTTACTTTCACCTGAAGGTAGCACACTATATCTAGCATTCATTGAGAAAATTGCAAACATCTGCTGTTAGTAAAATAGTAAAATGCCCACACGTAAAACGTTTCTTCTTTTGTTTTTTTTGTTGCTATTCTGAGCCAAAAGATCAACTAAACAGTGCAAAAAAAAGTACAAAATCATACAAAAATGTAAACAAATGTAAACAAATTAATTTCATTAATAGTCAAACTGTGACTAAAACGGCAAACAAAGCTGTTTCAAGTCACCTGACTCTTCCTTGACAATGAAATATGGCAGGAAAGATTAAAAAGACTGGAATAGTGCCTTCTTTTCTGGCGTGAGGAGACAGCAAAAGTGAGTGAGTAAGAATGGATGGAGTGTTTTCGGATGGGGTGCAGACGGGTCAGAGGTTGTTGAAAGAGAACAGATGTGATGTGACAGCGGTAAGAGTGGCCTCTGGACCCATGTTGACCTGCATCCCGGCTCAGGAAAGAAAGCTTAGCCAAGGCTGGTGATGTTGGCTTTTCCTCCGGGTGGAGCCACGATGCGTTGGGTGGTGCGACGGGGAACGTTGTCATCAATTTGAGCACCTGAAAAAATGAACAAACAACCTTATGGTACATTTGTGCAGTTTACTCTGGGGCTAGAAACGACTATCTTTAAAGAGACCAAGAGCAATTGATGAAAATGGTGGTTTCACGCACCGGACAGACTGAAGCCAGACTGGTGAAGGTTGCGCACTGGCTGGTGAGTGAACTGCTGCTGCTGTTGCTGCTGCTGCTGCTGCTGCTTGGCAGGGGAAGTCTTCACCGAGGAGACGGTGGACATCACCTTGGGAGTCACAGTCACCTCACACACCGGCCCGTCATACTGGCCCCTGGGGACTCCTCGCAGCTCTGTCAGCTGGACATATGAAGAGTAACACCAGTGAGACCACAGGCCGTCGAGTCAGCTCACAAGTTAATACCAGTGTGCGAACTACACCGTGGCTTTTTTCCACATTTTGGTGGTCAGAAATGAAAGATGCATACATTTCTAAAGCATTTGATTTAGCTTTCATCTATCATTGTTCATATTCATAACAATATGAATAAGAAAAGAGATGAAAAGTAGCCGCTGCTGCTTTCAGCTCCACAGAGGAGAGACAGAAACTGTTTCAGTAATAATAGTAGACTTCATAGAAAATATGTTCAGTAAAAAAAAAATTTCATTTTCTGTTTTTACAAAAGGCGAGACAAGGAGAATCAATTCCTCATTTCCTTTAAGAAATATTTTACCTGTTGTATCTGACCAGGAAAACAGAGCAATGCTTTTTCTTTTATGGATTCTGACATGTTGTGTTGTTTTATATTCATTTCTTCTGTTTTGTCTTGGTCATTTTGATGTTCACGTCACTCTAAAATAAGATGTACGGTTAACAGGGTAGGCATTGTAAGCTGTAGCTTCAGCCTGTGCCTTTTTCTGACTGTTGTTGTTTATGTCGTGTGCGCTTGTTGTTACCTTAGTGTCAGCTATTTTTGCTCTGTTCTCTAAGCTCCCCTGTAGTGCGCACCCTGGTTGCTCATAAAGTTGTTACTCTATCTCATGCCTGGGGGTAAGGATTTCTCTATAAGTTTGCCTGCTCAGAGATACAACTACCTGCGATAAGAACTCACCCTGCTGCGAGCCTTTATCCTCTTGTACACGTGGTCTGGGAAGGGTTTACGGCTGATGTAGCGCCCACAGCCCTCCGTAGTGTGAAGGCTGCCCTCCTCTAAGACAATCTTGCCCTGGCTGATCACGACCAGAGGACCTCCACGCACCTCTGTGCCCTCGAATATATTATACTCCACAGCCTGGGAGAGGACATTTGATGATTAGGACAAGAAGCTCAAAACACGGTATAGATGTAATGAAACTCAGTACCGGGCAGCTGCACACATTGTATGACAAAAAAATCAAATACTGCAACCCTGGATAAAATTAGGTGTTATGAGATGCAATAACAATATTACGTTAATTACATTAATATATGTTTCATTCATCATCAGTATTAGTAATTTATATCTGGCAAACATCATACACATAATAGTTTTTATGAATTAATGAAAATAATAATATAAGTAGACTGGCGTTAGCTCATTTTCAACCAAATATTCTGTTGACATTTGTCAAAGTTGTGGTTATTCTTGCTGTGTTTTAAGCTATACAATGCATCAGATCCTCATGCAATGAAATAGGCTCAAAAAAGACTGCAATAGATTTTTTTGAATATATGCCTAAAACGGACGTTAGATTTAAGAAAAGAAGACAAGCGAGATAAAA
This sequence comes from Coranthus polyacanthus, assembly GCA_037367275.1. NCBI lineage: Eukaryota > Metazoa > Chordata > Actinopteri > Kurtiformes > Apogonidae > Coranthus > Coranthus polyacanthus. The sequence continues at coordinate 14,699,371 of JAPQRN010000027.1, forward strand.
CTATCTCACCAGGTTGTGACTCTTGGCTGAGATGATCTTGGTGACGTCCGGGTCCCACAGCACAAGGTCCGCATCAGAGCCCACTGCGATGCGGCCCTTGCGCGGGTAGAGGTTGAAGATCTTGGCCGCATTTGTGCTGGTCACTGCAACAAACTGGTTCTCATCCATCTTTCCAGTCACCTTGTGGGACAAGAACACACCATGCATACAGGTTTACATGCAACTTGTCCTCATGCACTGGATGAGAAGAATTTTTGGAATGTGTAAAAAGTGGGTCTTATCTCCCTCACCACACATTTGTCCCAGATTAGGGACATCCTCTCCTCGGTGCCATTGGTGCCTTCAGGGATTAAGGTGAAGTTATCTTTGCCTACGGCACGTTGAGAGGTCTGGAAAGTGCAGTGAGCACTACCAGTCACCTGCAAGTCCCCACTAGATAAAAAAGAACACGAGAAATCTGAAAGTGTCATTTTCACCATTCACCATTTCCTTTACATGTAAGAATGACATTACTATAAAAAATGTACAGATTCTAGCTTATATGTACAGTGCAGTAAATTGTATTCCACTGTCCTCCCTCTGTAAAGGACATTCAATAATAAATGTGGTCATACAGATAGTTCACTGCAGATAGACATGTCAAACTGTACACTAGCTATCTTTAGGCCCTGGTTCAGAGAACCTACCATGACAACAGAGAGTTGAGGTAGTCAGGAGTAGTGGGATCAGGACTGAGCGGTGGAGAAGTGACATAGGCTGCTGCCTTTGCCCAGTTCTTGCTCCAGTAGTGGGTACCATCTGTAGCCAAGCTGGCAGATATGGGCTCTCCGTAAACCACAGCACCTACGGGCACAGATGGGACACCATCAAAACCCAAAGTAGAAATGTGACAGTTAAAAGATAAAAATAAGTAGATAGATTGTAACTTCTCACCCCTTTTCCTTGCGAGGGCAATGACATCTGCAGCACTCTTACTCATCACCTTAGTGATGTAGACGGGACAGTTGGTCTGATTGGCTATGGTGACAGAGCGGTTGACTGCCTCGGCCTCTACCTGCGGATCATTAGAGGCAGAGGTCAGACAGTCAGCAAATCCTCAGTCTCATACTGTATTTTGGATTTCTTTTTCCATTTTAAGACAGTAAAGCTGGGCAGATACATAGCACATAACAGCTGTCAGACCAGTCTGACCCAATTGGAACAAATCTGTTCCAGTCAGGCTCAGGCCATCAGTGTTTATAGTCACAGATAAAATCAAGCAGTGTGTGGTATGTAATGACTATTATGTCTTAAGAATTAGTCACCACCATTTCTGCTCACAAGAATTTTTAAAAACATGTCATTTATGTTATACATGTTATTGTAATATTTTGAATTAATCAGCAATCACTGACACCACCCAAGAAGTAAACAAACACAAGATGACGAAGGTGAGCAAAAAGGTTTGTGGTTTGTCACAGACTAAAATCTGCTCCCGTCAGTGAAAACAGTGTGTATGTGTGGTGTGTCTACACTTAGAATGCTTCAGTTGGTCTTTATGTATGTGCCCTTGATGGAAGAGTTTAGTTCGAGGTCAAGATCGGTCCTACCTCTTCTGGACGGCTAAGCACATGACCTTCAGGACCAGTGATACCCAGCTCCAGAATACGCCTCTGCTCCTAAGAGTCAAAACAAGAACATCATGATCCACAATGTCACTAACATTCTGCAGCTGAGACTTGACGGACAGTTGTTCTGTTACCTCAGCAACGATGTCTCCGTTCTCAGCATGAACCTGCGCGATGGCTCCCAGGTCTCTGATGACACTGAACACTTCGTAGATCTGCAAGAAGACGATACAGACTGATGAGATCACAGGTCAAGCGTATACCCCAAAGACGTCTAAGAGTCTAGGAAACTCAGTAGAGTGTGCAGAACCCACTAACCAAAAACCAAGCATACCTGGGAGTCAGAAAGTTGGAAAACATCCTTATAAGCCAAATAGACCAGGAAAGAGTTGACACCTGAAGATAGAAAACTTATGAGAGAAAACAGCCAAAGGTGGAATAAAGAGAGCAAAAAGAGGGAAAACCCAGAGCGGAGTAGAAAGGTAAAATCAAAAGGATAAAAATTACAAAGCAGAAATATTTAGTTACTGGTTCATGGTCTGAAGAAAGTGGTTCCTTTTTAGCCCAAAGCATCAGAGAAACTGTACATTGCAAGATAATGACTGAGAACTGGCAGAATTTCAATCGAAGTGAAGTGAAATTCAGTAACACTGTTATTCCCATACCATGATCTTTCATTAAGGTCTCCATCTCTTCTTGAGTT
>JAPQRN010000027.1:14719931-14731996 GCA_037367275.1 Coranthus polyacanthus
TTCAAGAATGGCATTGTGGGAGATTGAACTGCACATCAAAAGATTTCAGAGAAAAGTGGCAACTTTTTTCTTTCTTTCTTTTTTTCTTTTTTTTTTTTTTTAAATACACCAGCAAAGCACAGAATCAAAATTTGTATTTGCAGCTCAGTATACTGACTTAGCAAACCAGAAGACACAGATCCCATTCTTCATATTCTAAATTTGTATTTCACCTACATGTCCCTCATAGGAGAAATAAATTAATGTCTACAATGAACATTTATCATAATATAATTATTGCACAATGAATTGACTTCTCGTGAGATGCTGGGAGAAAGTCACTAGTTTTTATGGGTGATAATGACTGCAAAGGATACTAAAGCTGCGGTCAGTGATCTCCAAATGCCACAGGTTAATGCGAAGATCATCTGCAGACAGGTAGGTCTCATAATCGCTGTTGACTGAGATGGAGTTGATATGGTAGGTGTGAGCATTGGCAAACACTCGTCTGGGGCTGGCCTCCACCATCAAGTCCATGGGTCTAAACACTGGTACCTGAGGAGAGTAGAAGGGTTAGTACTGCTTCAGTAATGTTCTTATCGTCTTCTGTTTTACACGTCCAATTTGGATGGCAATAAGTGTTTGCAACTTTTCACCAGGCACAATAAAATGGCTTCTGTGGCACTGATAAACAAGAAGACAACTGTAGGTGTCAAAACATTCTATTTAATAGTGTGTTTTTATTGTCAGTAAGCCCTGTTTAACAAAAAAGTTAACCTAACGTAACCAGTACTATCCATTTAGCAAAAGCTACTGTAAGTGATTCATTCTGTTCCACAGAAAAACCACACTGTTGCAAACACAGGTGTAAATAACAAGACGATTAATTTCTGCATTGTATTGCAGTAACTGTTGGAATGGAGGCATCATGACAGTAATTGACTCCACTAGTACTTCTGCTCACATGACAATATGAGCACACAAATCAAAACCAACTTCCAGTATAACGTCAACTGCAAGACAATGGTGATGATACAATACTTTACACTTACTTTCATTTCAGCTAGTTTCCATCTGGTTTAAACAGCTTTTAAAAGACGGATTAGACTTGATTGGTGACTGGGCTTTTAATTTTCCAAACTTTATTCATTCACGGAATGGATGAAAAGCAAGCACTAACATAAAATTACAAATCTGACATTTTTAAAACATGGTCATAAATGACACGACCCAGCACTTGAGTCTATTCTGTAACTTGATACACACCCGCAGTGTTGTGACTGTATTGGGATCTCTGTATCGCCCATCTTCTTCCTTCAGATTGTATCCCTCAGGTCTCTTGTCGCGCTCACTAATCTTCCACAGCTTTATGGTTTTGTCTAACAACATGAAAGAGAAGAGATCCTCATAATGCATCTTTAGTTACATAAGAAAACAGTACATTAAAAACGCTTGATGGTGAAGTTTTCAGCACAAAGTAGCTACATATCTTCAATTATGAAGTACTATCTGTTAAGTTCACATACATATTGTACATACCATTCGTAGACAAAAGAAACTGTGCTGCATTTTTCTGAGGCAGCCATCGAATCTTGTTGATCTTCTCTTCAATCTCAAGGCTTTTCAGGTAGTCAAACTCGGGCTCATGGCTCTGGAAGGTGCTGTAAACATTGTACTCTCCACGGCACTGTGGCTGATTCTTACTCTAAACAACAGATTAGAGTTGAAGTGTCATTGTTATGCAATGTCAAATATAATGTTTGCGCTAGAGCTGCAACTAACAATTATTCTCACTGTCAATTACTCTATTAGTTGTTTGGTCTACAAAAGACAAAAAATGGTAAATAGTGTTTCCAAAGATGACATCCTTAAATGTTTTGTTTGGACCACAACCAAAATATATTCAGTTTACTGTTATAGAGGCAGGAAAGAAATAAGAAAATACTCAAATTTAAGAAGCTGGAAACAGAGAATTTAGTATTTTTTTGATTCATCTGATTAATCGTTGTAGTTGTAGTTCTAGTCTCCACTCAGTTATTCTTGAGTATATTCAAGATATTCAAATGAGTGACACAAACTTACCTCTGGCTCCTGTTGAAAGATGACAACACGACCCCCTTTGTCCCCAGTGGCTAGTAGTTCCCCAGAGTGGTTGAATTCAACAGTGGATATGATGTCAGCTGTGAAAAAGGCATTGAAGTTAGATTATCTGTAAGCAATATCCCTTAATGTTCTTTTTTTAGAGTCTAATTTGCTAACGGCACATTGTGTAAATTATAAATATCAAAATAATTTGCAGTCATCTGTGCTTTTCCGTTTGAATGATGCATAAGATTTTTCAATACTACACATTAGTTTTCACTTTATGGGCATGTGGAAGAAGAAAATCCCGTCAACCGTGGTGAAAACACAACAGAGCAATAACGTGCATGTAGTTATACAATACAATGCACTAGAACTGAAAGTGTGTAGTAGACCGAGCGGAGGAGGGTAGAAATAACCTCAGTATTATCCCTTATCAATGACAAGCATTATCATCAAATCCTACAATAAAACAATTACTCCCCTTTCACTGACTGGCACAATTCAAAGCTCATTCTACCATAAATATAGGCTACTGCCTTGTTACACTCAAACTGCCTGACAGGATCTGCCTCGATACAGCTCTGATATAAAAACACAAACCAAGGAAAGAAATCCTGTGTGCGTCAAATAAAACTACCACACTATTGTACTGGTGAGTCTCGGGCATATGTACTGCTATGTATTGACACAAGGAGAGGCTCACATTAATACCTACTCTCAGGCAAAGATTACTGTAAACAACTACGAAGTCCTTTACACACAAACAAGTCCAGCATGTACTGTAAACAGACATGTTTGAGCCCATGTGTATCAATGTGTTTACTGCATGGATAATAGAAAAAGGTGTAATTTACACACACCATACGTTGTTGTTGTTAGGGTCGAAACCACATAAACATACTGTACATGGTAATTCACCTAAAACAAAGTATCTACTTTTTATTCTTTATTAATAGAGCTGCAATTGCAATGTCAGCCTGTGCAATTATATAATTGCAAAAGGCTGCAATTTAAAAAGGTCCAGGGTGTGTATGGTGATATTTTAGATTCAGTGATAATGAGTGGCGAATGTAAAACATGCTAAATGAAAGGTTCTACATTTCAAGTGTAGAAGTGTGTATGTTTGAGCTGAAAAAAAGTGGCCGGTGGTCTATGCATTTTCCTTGATAACCAAGCAATAGACTCAAATCACAATCGTCCACAAAAAAAATAAATTAAAAAAAATTAAAAAAAAATTAAAAAATGACTTTTTCCAAACAAATCGTGTAGCCAGCCTGCCTCAGTGTACTGTGTTAACATGACAGGCCCTAGATTGTTAAACCTTGACGTGCTGCAGAGTTTTCAACTTACTTCTCACTCAGGCATGCAAACAATCTACATACTTAAAAAGTTTTGGATAGTTTGCACCAACAATAACAGAACTAACATCCAGTTATGCGAGACTCCACCACTCATAGTAATTAACTGTCGCGGCATTGCCTCTAGTGCCAACTTTAAATGTAAGCTCAGAATGGTCTTCATATATAATGAGTTTGACAGTGCCGCTACGCTAACTCGACTATGTACAGGATGTCAGTCAGACGATCCAAGTTAGCAGCTGTTGCGAGACCAAAGCATGTACTTACCTTCAGCGACATCATCATCTATCGCTCCTTTGACTTGGGAAAAGCACCACTGCACATCAGTGTTCCCACCACCGGCCCCTGGACGAAGCACAAACCCCAGTTTTAACAGCCAGCCCTCAGACACAACTTTACACGCGTTAGCCTGGTGCTAACTTAGCTAAAATCAGTAATATGAGAAAATGGCCACACGTGACTTTATAGCAGTTGCATGTCTTCATTAGAGTTGTAAATTCCCAATTCGTAGACGTAGATTAGGTTTATTTTGACGTTCATTGTAGAAAATGCTTACTTTCACGCTGCAAGTGTCACACACTAGCATCTTTTAGGAAGTATCCTAGCTTGCTAGCTAGCCTGTGCAGTTTAACCACAGAGGAGACAATCGCAATTTGTGCTAAACATGCTAAACTGTTTTACTTGATAACTAATCCCACGGACAGTCACAGTTTACTACTTTTACCTGCCATGGTGAGAGAGTCAGACAGAGGAGGTCTCTGCAGCGGGCTCGGGCCCTGGTTTGGAGCACTGCTGACCCGGGTCGGCTGGGAGGTTCTGACCGAGGAGCAGGGCAGGAATGAAGCAGGGAGTGTTGCTACTTAGTCCTGGGACCGTTCAAGTCCTCGGCTCAGTGGAACAAGATGGCACGAAGTAGTTTTCAACTAAAGAAAGTAAACTGCAATCCGTCCAACTGGTTTTAGACTTTGTACTCCACTTTGAGATTTCCCTCGCCTCTGCCTCTCCCTGAATTACACTTTCAAAATGGCGCAACGCGGGCGGCGTTCAGCAGGCATCAAATCAGGAGAGCAGTAAGGCTGCGCAATTAAATTAGCTGGAGCTTACTGACTCCTCAGCTGTTTACCACCGTGTATATGGTTATGGCGTGGTTCTGGTTATGATATGGTTAATTGCTTTACAGTGCATTTACGTTTTAATGAAAAGTACTCAGAACTTTTTAAAAAAAAAACATTTTAATTGCCAAACTCCGCCCGTGTAGATTGTTGTAGTGAATGAAATCGAACTCATCCCCGGACGTACGGTTTGTTTAGTAAAAGTGACTGACGTCAATGAGATTTAAACCTGAGTTTAAATTAGACATTTCCATTGTATATTTAATTGAACCACATTCACCATACATTGCATTATAATCTATCGCTGGGAATGTTTATGTTTATATTAAATGTAGGTATGCACAAGTTGCAAACTTCCGAACTTCACTGTCAAATAAGACATCCATAGTGATACTTGTTACAGATCCAGGCATTGCCACTTTCTGTCGCACCTGCTGCTGTTCTTTGCAGCTGATAGGCAAACCAACAACCCTCATGCTAAATGACATTTAGTCACCAGGGCCAGATGTTGGCCTCATGGCCCCAATTTCACCACTTCTTTCTGGATATGTATGCACATTAATTTACCTTTACATCTCTCACAAACATTTAGAAGAAAAAAGAAGTGATATATCTTTTATAAATGAAGAATACACAGTTTCTATATATACTACACAACCACAGTAGCGCGTTTTATGGCTTCATTGTGGTCTTTTTGCACTCAAGACAATACAGCAGTTTCTAGATTGCACATTTAAACACACGGTCACAAAAACATCTAATGCAACAAGTTGCAGCTGTGAGGTTACCTGCTCTGTTTACACCCTGTTTAAAATATTCCAAAAACTGCACAAAAGCTGCTACAGTGCAGTAGGTAAATCAAATAAGAGAACACGATCAGACTGCTCTGTAGTTATTGCATGGAGACATAAATAATATATAGCAGCTGCAGCACCACAAATCCCAGGAAGGTCTGCATTAAGGTCACTATTGAACTCAAATTCAGAGAACGGGCTGATTTTCCTTCAGTCGGTTTCTTTTTACTTCCCCACCATAAAATAGGTTGTCCATCGGGCAAGAAGCAGGGCCCCAAACAGCACGGTGTAGCTGAAGAGAACAAATTTGAGGACTTCCCGAAATGTCCGAAGAAAGCGGATAAATAAGGGCTCCACATCCAAAGTGTCCTCTTGTGTCTTCTGCCTGCGACCATGGTGGGTCAGTTGTCCCATGTTCCCACCTCGACCCATTCTGCAATGACACATTTCTGTGAAACTTCATAAGAGAGTACAATACTGCACATTCGATAGAACAGTTAAAGTTCAGGAAGGTGGAAATTTGTGTGAGATCCATCTAGAGGTTCATCAAAACATAAAGGACTGATTGTGAGCGATTATAAGCAATGTTGATGAGAATATTGATAGTACTTAAATGCAACAAAAAAATCTATAAATTCTCAAAGCACTATCATAGTAATAAATGGCATTTTTCTAAATATTCTTTGTCACCCAGGCAAAAGCACACACTTCAACAAGCAGAGAAGGAGTTATTTTTAGTGCGTAATCTATTTGTTTAGTATTATAGGTGCAAATTGATGTGTTTCTAGCCTTGTAGAGGCTTGTAGAGGCAGCAGTTTCACTGGAGTACCATTAATAATTTATTTCTAAATTGCACTAAGTGGGTTCAGTATCGATGCATTTTGGTTGCTCACATCTGCCAACAATATAGACTGTTGATTATCTTCTCTACTCACTTTAGGATTTCTTATATTTTCTCTGGTGTTTAGTAAGACATGCAGAACCTGAAAAGACAAAATATATTCATGTATATTTTCTTTGATTACAGCAGTTATCAGGCTACAGAAGCTCCTGTATAAACCATGCAAGAGGCAGGTTTTTGTGAATAAAGTAAAACAAACATAAACTGAAAGAAATTGAAACATGCATGAATAATAAAGAAGTTCAAGACAAAAGAAAAATCTGTGGTAACGTACGTAATCATACCTTGGCGTTGTTGAAGCAGGGCAGGAGCTGCTCAGATAGTGGACTCTTCTGCTTCCAGCCCTTAAGTCCAAGTTTGTGAGTGGAGCTTTGAGCATTTCAGTCTCTTATGGCAGAGGAGGAGCCAAAAGAAACAACTGATCATAAGGATCTAAGACCCATGGGACTGATAGGCTTCAAGTCTTCAGTGCACCTGATCCTAAAACAAACAAAAAAATGACAATGGAAAAAATTGTCTAAGTAAAATTCAGATTGATATATTTTCTCATTGCTCTAATCATAAGTTTTTAGTCTGCAAGCCCATCAACATGGAGGAAATGCACATAGATTCACCCGTGCAGAGTTCACCAAAATATCTGAGTGCTGTCAGCGGGTCTCCTTATGTTCATACTGTACAGCACGGAGAAGGTATTGACTGAAAGAGAGATCAAACACCCTCCCGCCGCACAGTTATCCTCTACCGGAACATGGAGCAAATGGCCTCTTAATTCAATCAGTGTCCTGCTCTGTCAAATCATGGGCTGCCGTGGGCTGAGCTCTCCAGACAGCACAGGGCCATTATCGGCTGATCAGGAGGCCTGTTACTGCGCTAATTGCTCCTTCGGAGAACTGGACCCCTGCTGACGGATACACTCCCATCTCTGCCTTTCATCTCTTCTCACTGATCACAACTGTCATGCTTTTCCAAAAAAGATCCATCAACGGCAATAATCACAGGAGCTGTCATTCAAAGTCATACAAAGACTCATTTCTGCTTGCTGCTGCTTTATTTACATATTTTTAGCATGGCATAAGGAGAAAATTGTTTGACCGTGAACTGGTGATTTAAAAAAAACCTAGGAAACGTAAACAAAAGTGCATCTTTAATTACTGTATACATGACATTTTAATCATGCAACGCAAAAAGAATCATACATACATATTATATATACAGTAGAGTAACAACCTTCGTGATGGAAATCTAAGCAAAGGACGAAGAAATCAACATCACAGGGCTGGGCAATAAACCAAATTAATTCGATTAATCAAGTTTTTGAACAATGTGGAAAAATACTTGCATCATACATTGGATCAGTGCTTGCTCTGGAATCCTTTCTTGTTCAACAAAAATTCATAATTTAACCTGTTCGTTTGATGTAATATATTGATTTTTAAGTCAACAGTGCATTATTTTATTTCATTAATAATGCACATTGTCATGAATAGTTTTAATAGAAAAGCCATTTTTAAATCACATTTTGTCTTGAGTTCAATTAAATCATGAATTGTCCGTAATACTGGAAAAAGAATTGGCCGTACTGCCCAGCCCTGCAACATTATTATATATTATATTGTCTGAATGCAGATACAAGACTTAAAGGAAAAACCTTCAAGAGTCTTCTGCTGTTTCACCAGCACAGACATCAATGAGGCACCTGCAGTACTTATACGAACATAAAAGCTGAACAGCTGAGGTTTTCTGATCGATGGGGTGTTTGATGTGCCCAGGTGGACATGCAGGTAACTCAGGGCGTTTGGGATTCAGGCCGATCCATGAGAGATTTGATCCACGTTGTCCCATTTATTAGTTTGGTGGTGGCTATTATATACTCCATCCCGCTGTCTTCCATCTGAGAGAGGAAACGAAGAGCGGCTATTTCTGCATACGTCACCCCGCCGAGGAAGAACACCAGCGTGGTCCGATTTTCCCCCTGCTGGCCTGTTGGACAGCAAGAGCAAGTAGTGTGTAAAAGCTGAAATTGCATTTACTGGACGGGGAAATTTAAGTGTGTACTTATGGAAGGCTACATTTCCTTTATTTTACTTCGACATAATACATTCATCAAGTTTGTGTCATCAATGACTGAATGTAATGTACTGGAAAAGAGGGGAAATTTAGCTCAGCTAAAGCACTACTTGAAATGTGAAAACATTAATTTAGTCATCACCCTCCCCCTAGATGATAGTCGTCTATTATCACCTTTGAAAATCGAATGTAAGGCAGGCATGTAAAAACAAATCAACTGTCTAATACCCCAAACTGCAATTCTAATTAGCACATTTCAAATTGAGTGTATAATTAAATTCATTATTCACATCAGCATAACACCTACCACTGTCAGTTTTAAAAGACAGAAGAAAACTGGAGGAAAGCACTACACCATGTGCTCCTATCTGGGTTTTTTTTTGCCTCAACACAGACACATAAAAATCTGGACAAACACTGACAGCGGTTCTGTAGAACTGTCAGCTGCTGTTGTTCAGCGTTTGTAAAACTAACAATGCCTGTTTCTTATCTACATGCAGCAGGCAGGAGCTTGTTTATTTTGCCCCGTTTAGTGAGTAGCGGGGCGAGCAGCAGATCCGGTCCTTACGTTTTTTATGAAGCCCAGCAGGCAGCTGTTGTCTCTCCTCAAAGTGCGGGCCTGGAAGCATCTTCAGCACCTCTTCGATGCTGCGCCAGCCGGGCCTTGCTAACACCTGGGTCAGTCGGATGCTTAGTGGAGCATAGCCGCTGTACACATAGGAGATGTCATTGGGGTTCTGAAAAGGAAAAAAAAAAACCAGTTGCATTCATCGTTGCCTCAACAGTCCAAGATGTTCTTTTGAAGGATAGATGATTTTTCGAAACGTCATACCTGTTCATTGGCATCCTCCATCCACAGTTTAAGGGTTTTCCTAATGGTGGGATAGTTATTCCTAGAGCTTGTCTGTAGCTTCAAAAGACCACCCTTCTCCAGGTTGTTCAGCGTTAGTATGTGTTCATAACCGTAGGTCTTCCAAAAAAAAACAAACCAAAGAAACATACAAATTACACCAAGGCTTGTTTAAAAAGCCATTATTGTGACATTACACAACTACAACAAAACTAATCTGTCTCCGACTGTACCTGCAGAATCTCCCTCTTGTAGTAGTCAAGCACCTTCTGCTTGAGGCCATTGTTACACACGGACTGCATACACACCAGACGCAGAATCTTGATCAGTGGATCTTTTTGGGCGATGCAGTCTTCTATGTATGTATTTACCTAAAAATAAAATAGCATTGATCAGATCTAGAATCTGTGGACATCCTATTTCTGCGTTATGAAAATTCAGTAAACCTGAGAATCATTTGGTGAAATCATGTAAAACCTTTCTTTCTTTATGTAGATGTCCGTGTCACAATACATTTTAAAATATATTTCCCCATTTTTTACCTTTATTTGATAGAGAACAGTAGAGAAAGATGACAGGAAACAAGGGTAGACAGAAAAAGACACGCAACAAAGAGTAGGGGATGCTGTAGCTCATGTTTGGCACATTTAGTAATTGCTGCCATGACAACCCTATCAAACCGATTTAAAACTAGTTTTTTACAGTGTGGTTTACAGTAAAGGATGAGGAGTACCTTGTCTGTGTCAACTCCAGTCATAAACTCCTGCTCCACTGTTAAGTTGTCAAAGAAGGCCTCAGATGCTGAAATAAAAGATACTTTAATGTCAACTTTCAAGTTGATAACATCTTGTATCGGTGCAGTTACAGTGATAAAGTTACATAATTACACAGACAAAAGCTATTTGGATGTTGCCTTAGTGTGATGTGGTTAGCAGGAAAAGTGGCACTTATTTACGCACTGGTGATGTCCTTAATCAGCTCTGCAATGGATGTGTGATTAGCCAGGGAGCTTCGTGCTGCCTGCATATGAGGCAACTGAGACACAAACTGCTTTATTTCTCCCACTGTTTTGGCATTGTGGCGCTCCTGTGAGACAAGACAAATATATCACTTGATGGGATGTTAGTACATTTAATATTAATGAGTCCATTATACAGAAGATCAGAAGAATAAAATTATATGACAGGTCTGGACAGGGCGGACAGGCAGTTAAAATGTCCCCCTATAAGATTAGATTTGATTTTATTCTTAGAAGAAAAACTGTTTACGTACACAATATACTTTTCATGTTTCATTCATGTTCATCTATCTATCTGTCTAATTCTCTCTGATTTTCTCTGCCTCTTGCCATTTTCTTTTTTGTTCTTTAGATAGATAAGAAAACCTCAATCAATATATCTGTCTTCTGAAGTGAGAATTGCAAACAGTCTCCCACTAGTACTTTCTCTTATCTCTAAATGATTTTTATCACTTCCCTAACCTATTGGATTTGTATTATGACCTCTCTGGGAAAATGCCACAGAAACTGAGATCAGATCAGCTGCAAGTGATGTAATGTAGCTCACTGGATGTACGCTATTCATATTTGTGTAATAAATAACTCTTTTTATCCATTTGTTTGCTAAAGCAACATAGCTGACCAACCTCAAAGGCGGCAGAGATGATTTTGGCCTTCTTACTGAGGGCGGCTCCAACAGCATTGAAATTCTTGTCCCTGATTTCTGCGTACAGCTCCTCTGCTGAGTTGAGCTGCAATTTCTTCGGCTCAGTGGGTAAATCTTTACTCGCCTCACCTTGCTTCTTCTGTGCAAACTTCTCTGGAGGTAGTTTCACATAACCTGTGAGTGAAAGAGTTAAGAGCTATTTTAGTAGTAGCACAAGATCAAAAAGAGGATGTGTAAATCAAAGACAATCTGATATAAAGAGAAGACATCCAAAAAAAACTTCATCCTGACCGTTATTGATTCCATAGATTTCATCGATAAGACCCTCATAGGTGAGTTGTGTGGCCAAAGGGGTAAGCAGGTCAACATTACGGTCCAAGAGGAGAAGTGTATCGAACACTGGCAGGATCTGGTTCTGACTGCCAGCAAACTCCCTCTTCATTCTCAGCATCATGTTGGCGACATGCTGAAAACAAGCATATTTTTTTTACAATGCTTTGTTACAACATTTGTACGTAAGATTTCATTCATTTCAGTCTCTTTGCACCGTACTCACCCGTGCACATTCTCCTTTTCCGTAAATCTGTGGTATGGTCCCGTACAGTGCCTGTAAGGTCATCAGGCCTTTGGCTGTGTGGTAAAGACTTGTCTGGTCATTTTCTAGGTAGCACTCCTACACAAGATAAAAAAGGGGGTAAATATTGTAAGTACTGCTTGTCGTGAAAGGATTTGGAACCGTTTTTTATAGCCATCTTAGAAATGTAAACAGCTTTCTTAGCCAACTATAAAACAAGAACACTTATGGGAGATTTTGGACCGACATGTTAGGCAGCGATCTCTGCCAGTATCATCATCCAAGGAGCACTGAAGCTGTTCTGTGGGTACATTGTGGCCCAACACCTTACTAAGACAATTTATGTTTGTTTTTTTTCTTTAATTTGTCACTGTCTGTATTTATACAACTTTTTGAACACACCCTGAAAGCGCTTTCATACTCCATAGAGAGCAGGTCACCATCATAGGGTATCAGGTCCAGGATGTACTCATCAATGTTAATGAAAGAGCCCAGCACGCCCTGCTCCTTCAACCGCTGCTCACACAACATGCTCCGACGTGGCACAAACAGAATGTGGAAGTCACGCGATGAGTGCATCTTGTCCTCACTAGAAGGGGAGAAATCCAGGACAAAGGTGTTAAATACAGCGGACAGCTTTGCTAAAAATACTTGACAATCTGCCATGAGGAGAATGCTTTT
>JAPQRN010000027.1:14732096-14796422 GCA_037367275.1 Coranthus polyacanthus
GACTTGACAATGAGGCCCGTACAAACCTAAATACATTCTCAGCAATGATGTCCATAAGCTCCAGCCTGGGACGGACAAAAAAGATGATATTTTTGACATCGGCAGAGGGGAGCCGACCGCGTTTGAGGGTGAACATCTTTTCCACTTCATGTTCCTGAAAAACAGCAAGAAACATGCACAGCGCTATTATCTATTACAAATGACTGTCTGTTTGTTTATTGGCTCACTTTACAACAAAAAAACAAAAACGTGTACACAGGCAGCCTTACCTTAAGTAAAGAGTACTGTGCTATCAGTCCAAAGGGTCCTGTCAGATATTCATCCCAAACGATGGCCTAAACAGCAATAAGTTAGTTAATGATTGAAGTTTTGCATTTGTATACTGAATTTGTTCATATATGCATCTCCGATTCGTATTTCATAATATTTACAGCAATTATTATTCTGTAAATTATCTTTTTTTTTTCATTATGGTTTAATATACTTCAGTATAGTTTAGTTATTTGTCTGTTAGTGCTTGTTTTGATGGTCATTAGTAATTCATTACTATGGAGTAGTTTTTTGTATGTGTTGTTTAAGAACCTGAATGCATTTATGTTCCTCGGGATTAATACAGAAGCTATCTAAAATAATCTTTAATCTTTGAGATTTGATCCAAAAACATTATAACTGTGTGGGGAGTTTAATATAAGCTTAATAATGAGTAAACAAATGGTAGCCTATGCTCCTCCATAAACTAACCATGCCCGTACCATGTAGCTATACTGTCAAAAATACTGAGTGTCAAAATTATATCCAATACAGATATTTTATGTATTTTCTACAACGTATGAGGAAGCTAGCACATGCATAACAACGTACATTAGCTTCTGAGGAGACTGTCAACGCTAGTGGGCTAAAGCTAACCGCCGCATTTTAGCCACATTTTCAATGTTAATATGTGACCATACCTTGCTTCCTGCACACTTGTCCAAAAACTCTCGAAGCTCCTTTCGTGCCGCTTCTCTCAAAATGTTTAAATTGACTCTACCGTATGATAAGTGGGCAGCCATTATTTTCCGAAACAGAAACACAAATCAGGTGACAAGAGGCGGGGGCGATCACGTGATCAAATACTGTCAAGATAGTTCACTCCATCACTACTGCACCAAAATAGTAAGATATAGAGCCCATTATCGCGTCTATAATTGTAAATTCCAAGCGAGTGTCATCTAACGACGGTTAAGCACTGTTATGAATGTCAAGTAAAGCATCTGTGTGCAGTTTACGTTGCAGGACAATTAGTTTTCTTAAAGTCTTCTTAAGCAGGACACAAATACGGAAGTACAAAGGAGGCGTCCTCTTGCACCGAGTACAGTCTTTTTCTCTATGTGACAAACATAGGCTACTGCTCAGAAGTATGAGTTTTAAGTGTTCAGACTAAGTGTATCAGTAAGTGAAGCGTGTTTTTGTATTCTACGTACCGATTCCACTCACGATTTACAGAAAAAAAAAACACGACGGAAAGCCCCGTAAGGCAAACATAGCGCACGTAATCTTCATTATGGTGCAATAAATACTCAATCCTTTAGATGGCGCAATGTCTCCACAGTAAAAATCACAGTGTCGCTGTGGTTTTATAATCGAAATAATGAAATTCCACAATTCAGTATTTACTTCTTGGAGATTAAACTGCACCGTGAAACTATCCATTAACACACTTCAAATGACTAGAATAATATGATATAATGGCTTATATTTAGTTGGTGTTCCAGTGTGTTAGTTAAATTTGGTGTTAACTTTTACTTGCATTAAACATAGAATAACGTAATTTTCTCGGTTGGCAAAAAAAAGTAGTAAACCGTTGCGGGCCATAGCTAAATCCTGGTACAAGCTCCACACATGACACACACACACAAGATCTTGTGAATTTCTCTGTAGGGATGTAAAGATGATGAGACATATTTGGACAATACGCGCTTTAGAAGCGAATCAGGTGATGACTGTCCACTTAAGCATATCACTTCAGATCCAGGGGTTTCCTTCCCAGGGTACCAAGGGCTTTCCATCCTCCACGCAGGATAGAAAACGAGTTCCCACGCATTGTGGAGACCCGCTGTGCCTCTAGCTACAGACTACTCATTCAGGCAAAAAAAATAAATAAATAAAAGCACGGGTTTTTGGTGACAGGCACCATGCGCAATGACTGACTCCGTGGTCGAATCCAAGAGCTGCACAGAAATTTAGTCCGCATCATTCCCTGACAGCTCCCTGAGAGAGACAACAGAGAGGCAGGGCTGGATTATCAGGTAGGCTGTACGATTCGCCTTCGAAGGATTTTTCTAACATTGCATCCTCAGCCTTAAATTTCTGAGCGCTTATTGTGTTTGTCCAGTGACTCAGTGAATTAGAATTTCTCATTTACAAGTTGAATGAATGCAGCATTTCATTCACAAGAGAGAGGGGCTGAATATTCTACCGTTGAGGGAAACAGATTTCAGTCATTTATTAATTTGATTGAACACATTTTCATAATCTGGATGAGCCAGTTACTCAGTCATTTGAATTAAACAGGAGCTTTTGTGAATGTCTGCAAAACATTCTGTATGCGTGAAGCTGCTGCTTATTAACCTATGTGAAGTCACAATTATGTAAATGAGTATTTGATTGATTCCTTTGTTTTGGGTAAAACATGTCTTACTGAAACCATTTCTCTGCAGCACAACGTAATTTCTGTCATTCATGCAGAGGTGATGAAAGAGCTGATTACCTCTTTGAATTGTTGCATTGATTTACTACAGCATGCTTTGCTGTTATGATTTTGCACTCAGTTTAGTCATGAATGACTGTGATAAATATAGCTCAATGTGTAGCTTGATAGGTTATGTCTCAAATCATTTCAAAATAGATTAAAGGGAGACTGGTGGCTGGCTGCACTCCTGCAACACGAGTGCTTCCTTGTTGCAGATCTGATATAAGAAAACAGACCTGGTAAGTCATGTGGGAGATTGTGTGGTTGCGGTCCCTGGGCGTTGCTGCAGGATTTTTAGGAGCGCACACTCGGGCTTGAAGCCTGCAGACTAGGAGGAAAACATCAGTGATGGCTGTGCTTTCAAATGCTGATGTGGGCAGGGCGCTCTCAACTCCAGCTGTGCCACAGGACAGGTGATTCAGTACTTGTTGTGCTGTTATCTCAATTCTGCACCCATGGCTTATTACAAAGGGTTGGTCAAAGCACTGTGTGTTGAAAAATCAGGATATAAGGTGCTCCAGGGACTTATTGGACCCGTGTATTTCTGTGCTGTAGAAGAAGAAGCTGGCAATCTGCCTCCCAGCTCCACCATCTCCAACTCCTCCTACAGACCTGAAGCATGGGGATTAAATGGGGGAGGGGAGAAAAGACTGAATGAACAGTGTAAAATATATCTGCAACTGCCTCCTCTCACATGAGCAACTACAGTAGTGTTTGGACGACACCCTTATGCTGTATGTTTCTTTGTTTCTGTCAGTCTGAAATTAGATAAAAGAGAAGCAAGATAAGACAGAAAAAAATGACAGGTCAACGCGGAAATTAAGAGAAAACCAGGAAACATGGGTATTCAGGGAAAAGGTAAAAAAAAGATGGAGGAAAGAAGTAAGTGCTCTGCATTATTTAAAGCTGAAGGATACAAGGCGACTGTACTCTGAATTCCATGTCTTCAGCTTGTCTTCCGTCCTTGTAAGATGCATCATTACTGGCGAACTGCAGACACGCTTCTTAATGCGAGAGTTGATCCACTGACTGTCATTGAAACAGTAGCCTGTTTTGCATGTGCTTTGAAATTTGGCACAGGTAGAGTCTACTACGAACACACAGAGTGTTCATCACACACACACACACACACACACACACACACACAGTGTTTAATCATTCTGATACTCGTCTTCTGATCTTGCGGTTACCATGGCCACAGCTGGTAAAGGTGCATGACTCTATGTTCCTCTGTTCTCTTCGTAATCCATACATAGAGCTCAGAAGCATGATTATACTTAAAATATCTGTCTGTTTCTATGGCTTTATTGAGGATGCATTAAATTTGTTGCATGAGACAATTTTTCTACCGTTTGTGGCCGAGCCACAGATGGGAGTGGCTTCATGTTCAAATTCTCAACAGAGCAGTGGATGATAATCGATTCGTCTGTCTCTCAGAAACTGGTGATTAGATCTGCCTAAACACCCAGACATATTGGAAAAGACAAATTTAATTAATGTGACCTTTCAACAAAGTTCCCCTAAGAGAGTGTGGAGTTAAAAATTCAGAACAGGAAGGCCATCGGTTTCAGTAGTAAGGCATCAAATTTCTTACCTAACAATACCATTTAAAATCTGACAGGTTTTTCTAATCACCTCTGTGCATATGTTGAGCTGTAGAGATGCTCTTGCTTCAGAGGATCAGCATGAACTGTAAATAAACAAACCTTTCCCCCACAAGTGACATGCTGGAGCTTCCCAACGGGAGTTTTTGTCTTGAAAATTAAGCCAAAGATTATTTTTAGAGTTGCAGTGTTTCCGGTGTAGTGCTTGCCAACAGATCTTCTAAAAACACTCAGGGGCATTGTATACCTGCATGTTTGAGGTGGGACAAAAGGGAGGGTCAGATATCCAGCAGCTCGACTGTGCCAGCTTTTCCAAAGGTGAGCAGCAAAGAGACAAATCCATGTCCAACCCATTGATGGATAGAGAGGCAGCCTGACTGGTTTTTTTTGTGTTTGTTTGTTTGTTTGTTTTAAGATGTGGAGATTATATCAACAGACCACCAGCTGTAGGTTACTTCTGGTAAAAAAGAAACTGATGAACAGTGTCTTTACAACAGACCTTTAGTGTTCTGATTTAATGCCCCTGTCTGGTAGTACTTGTTTCCCTGAGATAAGATGAGAGGAAATTGAAGGAGCATGACTGTTCAATACATCAGCAGCCAGTTCTCCAAGTCCCACCTCTTACCTCAGGGGCACACAGGGATGAATCACCATCAGCCAAGCAAATTTGAGACTCACTGCAGGCTCTTGCTGGAGTGGAGTTAATTGAATGCTCCATGTCCGATGGGTTGCATCACTGTTTGTTTTCATAGTCCTAAATTAAAGCCTGGACAAAGGATGTCTTTGAATTGTTGTACATCAAAACATCTGAGAAAAAGTGGCTCAGCAGAAATGCTTCTGCCGAATTTGAGGATGATTACTGGAAATGAGACCTACAGGACAGTGCTAATTTAATGAGTGTTTTGTTGGTTTAACAATGAATAAATGAGCACATGCGCCATTAGTGTTTGTTAGTGTGGTGGTAGCGGGATAACAGCATGATAGCTTGTTGGTCACTAGATGGTCTTTCCTGTTTGTACTCAAGCAATGCGGGACTTGGAGCCTTGCCTGCCAAGAGGATGTAGTTGAAACGAAACAACACTCTCACATTTGAGAGGTAAAGACTCCTCGCAGATGGTTCCACAGATGGTCCCTGTCAAAGGAATTGTCTGACTGAAAACATGGATAATTTGTTAATGCCACAGACTAAAAGCGTAACATCTTAAACATTTTCATTCATTCCCAACACACAGCGCAGTGGCCCGATATATTCTGCACACAACACTCGCACACAGGTCTGAGTACATAAACTAATGCCATAAAGAGGGGACTTACAGAGTGAGAAGCAATGGGGGTGGGATTTGTAAATAATTAAAAAATGCTGAGTGATGTTTTCCTCCTGCGGTGGAGGGCTTCTTGGTGCAATGCTTTACAGTCTTGCTCAGGCCTCAGTGTGTTGCTATGTTGGCATCTCACAGTCCTCTATGGGGGATGGATGGAGTTCTGCCACGCAACTGGGAGTGGGTGGCTACCTTGTGTTTTTAGCCCTCCCCACTTTCCATGCACGCCTGGTGCGTGAGCAGAGCAGACTTCAGCAACTGAGCAGTTACTCAGTTAATGAGTCGTTTTCTACGAGATAAGAACACTTAAAGGGCCTTTTTAACGTGGGTTCGTGTCTTGAAAAACTCATACTGTGGCACTACAGTCCCGATCCAACGCAACAAACTATATTAGTGTATAATCTGCAGTCATCTGTTATTTCAGCAGATTTGAAGACTTCTCCTCTTTTATTGCTCTTTTTTTTTTGTTGCTGTAGTTGCAGGATGTGCAGAATCGGTGACATTTCATTGCCTGTATTACGAATGTATAATAACTCTAAGTATTTGTTTTTACAACAAAAGATGAAAAATGCAAATCACTGGAAATAACTCTTTAGGCTGGGCTTCTTTATACTGCTTGTATTTATGGATTAGTCAATGAACACTTTACATTTGGACTGAACATTTCACCGTCCAAGAGGAGCTGTCTGCGCAAGCCATGAATTTCTTTTTGACTTGAGAACACCCAACCATCAGCCCACGTGTGTCACCACACAATGTGAGGAGCTGGCTGCGCTTGATGACAGGTAGTCGATGTGTGAGTCAAAGTCTTGCAAAGTATTTTAGAATAGGACCATGAATTTGACATCAGACTCTCATAAGTCTGTATTTATAGCGAAGAAGAAAAAGAAGCATCTTTTCTCATTTTCCCATCTGAGCTGTGAGCATCCTGTCTGAGGATCTTGTGCTGTGTTCTCTTTCATAATACATAAAACAATCCTAGTTACTGCCAGGCCAAATAATGGAGCCAAAAAGATTAACATAAAATAAACATGTCATTTATTTTCTTTTATCGTCAAGTTTTTTCCATTATTCATCATATATTTTACATACATTAGTATATTTTATATTAACCACAGTCTTACTGTGTTGTTTACTTTACAGTAGGATGACTATATACATGAGAATATGGCTTAGTCTAAAGAAATATTATAGCTCAGCTGGTTTTCCTCAGCATTGTGAAAAACAGTGCAAGCCTGCAATGTTATTGAGTCCTTAATAGGAAAAAGCACAGAGCCAGAGTGCTAGAGCTGATGAAACATTAATGGTCACAGTAACCTGGAAAAAAATGTGTGTGGCTTTACTAGGGTTGTGAAATCACTGGCAATGTGTGTATATACTGTGCTGTGGATATGTGTGCATGAATATCAACTCTGGCATCGACTTAGCATCAGCACCTTGGAAATGGTTTGGAAGAAAGCGCTGATTTGAGCCTATAGGGACTCTGTATTGGCTAATGGTAAAAGCTGCTGGTGGACGATTGGGTTGCAGCTACAACAGAGCTTCTTTTATGTGCAATTTCAAGGCATGAGATATATATATATTGAAGTGAAACCAATTGTGAGGCTTGCCATTGATCTCATTAACCCACTTAAGAAATGTCCTCCTTGGAAAATGTCGAGGGAATTCTTGTCCTGCAATTTAAGTGTACTACGACATCGTCTTCCAGTGTCGTTATATTCAATAACTGTACAAATAGGACACAGAAGGTTGTAATAGAAAATCTAATAGAAAAGAATAGCTTCAAAATGCTCAAAAGCTCGAAGATATACCAGCTATATAACAATGAAATGGCAGAGAAAAGCAGCAAATTCTCATGTTTAAGAAACTGGGATGAGCTTGCTTAGCATTTGTCTTTAAAAATGACCTAGCTTTATGCTAATCAGTTATCAGAATAGCATGATCTTTAATTTTCGGTTCATTGTCTATTTGATTAACTTAGTATTTTCCTCCAGTCTTTCTAGAAAAGATTGGAGTAAAAAAAAAAACCTTGTTTTTTGAACAGTGAACATTTCTTTTTTTTTTGCTGATCTCAGTACAAGAGAAAGGGAGATGACTTTCTTCCCTCTACCCCCATCCCCCTTTAGCTCTCTGTGCTGTATACATAATGATCCATGTTAAATCAATCCATCAATACCCTGCTGCCTGGTTGTCACTCGGCTTGCTTTCCTCAGGCCCTTATTTCCTCAAGCACGTACCAAAATCTCAAAAATGGGGATGGGCTTTTGGCTAAAACACCACTGTCTTATCCCAGTCATACGTTCTGCAGTAATGACTCATACACCTGCTATTGAAAGTGACATTCACAACATTCACCAGCACAAGTGCCTGACAGGACTTAAAGCTGGTTACTCATGCTGAGCGTTCACTTCAAGTATCCAAGGAGAATGCATGGCTGTGCTTCTAAAAATGGACGTGTAGGGCTTGCTCTGGGAGTGATACATGCATGCAGCCCTGAATGTACGGATGCAGATTTGTATCGACTCTCCTCTCCGGCCCCTAGGAGAGACGGGTTTCTAAACTGGTCCTCTCCACCCCCATATGAAATCCTATAGATGCGTGGATGACTTATGATGATCAGACACATGACTATGTGAGTCGATGCTCTCCCTCTGGTCTTTCCTGTTGTCATATCACACGCGATCTGTTACTATTCGTGCCTAGTGTTTTTCTAGACGCTATTGTGTGGTTGCTTGCACAGTTCCTGGCCACCGCTTTGCAGATCCCACCATGTCTGAAATCATCGTCGCTGAGGCTCCATGACATTTAGAAAACAACACACAGGAGAATATCTCGAGAGGGAAGAATCCACCACCTGACTGAGTCATCTTATATGGGAGGAAAACACGTACAAGATGACTGTGGCACCAAGGGAGAGTCACAGATGACGCAGATTAGTTTCTTTTAAAACTTCAAAGATATTGCAGATCATCTACTCGGTCATATAGTGATGTCATCAATCCAGAATAATGAGGCTCAGTATGACATTTTGGCCCAGACAGTCTATTATAATTGGCCTCAACTACATGTACATTTGAAACTTTTTGAAATGTAAAATCCCCCTGAATGTGCAGTAGATGAAACCGAGCTTTATTTTTCAATGCGGGGAGCACCAAAGCGAATACTAACAGCTCTTTATTAAAAAAAAAAAAAAAAAAAAAGTCTGTATATGATCCTTCAGACTATCTCCTGAATGCTAATTGGATTGTCACCTCAGCTCCCTCTAATAGTCCTCTTCTGTTGCAGTAACATCTATCCACAGTAGAGAGCTCTGACTTTTCGGAGCCAGTCAGCCTACCCAGCCCCTCTGTGCCTCTCCATCCAGGACAATCATGTAACACAAAAATCTGGCAAGTGAAAGAGGGCCACGCTTGAGAGCCTCTGTGTATATGATAACTACAGTCATGTCTGAACCGTCAGGCTGCTGCTGAAAAGTGGAAAAGAGACGCTCCCTCAAGACTGCCTTGCCACCGTTGGCTGGATGCAGCAGCATCACAGGGAAAAGCCCACACCCAGAGTGTCTATTGATAGCACGGAAAATTTGTTGTTATTCTGTGAATCCTGCAGGCAGTGTAGCTACAGATTAGAGCTCAAAAGGTATGTAGCCCGATGTTATGCAGCATAATACAAGCAGCACACCCTCCCTTTCACTCCCTTTCACTCTCTCTCACTTTTTCCAGTCTTCTTCAGCAGCCCTTTTTACTGCTATGAACAAGTGAAACCTATTGATTTTCCTTTTATCATCATGCATTGTTATCATTATCTCTCCCACTCTGTCTCCCGTACACTACCTGCAATATCCATCCTGCACCATCACTTTTCTCCATATTTGAGGCCCCAGGGGCTTTTAGTTCCTCTGAGTGGCCGTTGTTGCTCCTTTGCGGAGGCAGCAGATCTTCTCTCACTGTCGGTACTTCCCCTCAGGACATACACGGTATCCCCAGGCCAATGCCTGCTGCAGCACTCTATTGTCTGGCTGGTAGCGACTAGAAGTAGCTCTAAGTCAACTGCACAGACTACAGACACAGAGAGTCACAGACTTGCTCATAGATTTCTGTTGACATCTTTTTTTAGTCAGTCTGAGATTCAATTTCTTGGTTGATCCATCAATTGGATAAAGACTTTGTAAGAAGTTCACTGGAATCCTAAGTTTTGCAGGACGACATCCAAACTGGCGACTCACTGTTTCTCACAGTCTTTATCAGCCCTTGGCTGTGTTCCCAGTCTTAAGTTTTTTGTGTTATGCACACAAATAAATAGCAAAAGCTGAACTCCTGTCATCATGTACATTAAATATTCCGATGACACTGCCACTCTCAGACTCCTCCTTAGTCTGTTTGGCTGAAAACCATCAAGCTTTAATGCAATCACATTGTAGAGATAATAACAGATTAGTCCCAGTAACACCCGACCACACCCCAGTCCCACTAGGGGACCCTACCCTAACCCTATCCCTGGAGAAAGACATTTAGAGCAGTAAAGACATCACTTTGGACGAAAACCTCAGCTCCAACCAACACACAAAGAACAATCATGGATGCTAGGAACAAAAGCTCTTAGTCAGCCCTGTCAGTACAAGTGCACCTCCTCCTCCTCCTCCCCATTTTTGGAGTACAATCGAGACATTCCTGCTACTATATGGAACCATCTGTTTCCTTGACATGTAGAGTCACAAACTATAACAGTTTCATTACAGTTTCACTTACAGCTGCTATAGTAATTGCTCTTTCCAACCCCATTTTACGTGACCTATTCTCCACAGTTCTGCCACGGAAAGCCCACTTAAATTGAAATGACCCAGACCACCCACTTTCCCTCTGGTCAAAAGACAGGACATTTATGTATGGGAGAGCTGCCTTTTCTAAAGCTTTGTTTGTTCCTTGTGCCATACACAAACAAATCAATTCTTCCCATGTTAGAACCATAGTATGTCTTGCTTGTATTTTACAGATTTGATGTGCTTGTTTTGTGCTCATGCATTGCCTGAAAATGTTGGTGGAAGGAATTTAATAAAACAGGCTTGGCAAGTTGAGATGGTACATATTAGACTGTAAAGTTGGCACCAGAAAATGTGCTTACATTGCTATTGCAGGCTGATATTTTGTTGTTATTTCAGGCTTGATATGTAATATTATATGAAGCAAGAGGATGAATGGGGAAATGGGATATTTATTTATTTGTGAAATATTAATATAATTTGAATATAATCGAGATTTGTTTATTGTGGTGGTTTTTGGCCTTATATCGGTGACAAAGGTGAAGTCATCATTGTTTAGCCCTACATCACTGGGCACCAATTAAATGAAGTGTTTCTGGTTGCTTGCCAGTTGGAACTCAGCATTGTCCTGGCTCACAAATTTTGTGAAAAAGTCCTCTCTCATGAAAGTACAGCCCACGGTAGCAGTTAAGTGAGTGCTGCATAAGCATAAGATAAGAGCTGGAAATAATTCAAAAGTGGTCTAAATCAAGCAAATCATTCATTCCCAAATTAAGAGTTCTAAATGCACCGGTGGCATCTTTAGTTACTTTTCCTAAAGATTGCTGCAATCATCTCTTTGTCTTTCTCTCTGTCGCTCTGCAGATTGTGGTAGAGCAGCAATGACAGACACGGTGATGAGCAGCTCGGATCGTTGGGTGTCCAACGACAGGCAGAGGGGCATGCATGCAAGGTAAGGATTGTTTTCACACCACTTTGGTGACGTTAACCCTCTGTGTATCTCCACAAACCCTAACTGTACCCTCCTTTGCTTTACCTGCATCCGCTTGATGTGTGATCTGTGAAACAGTGATAAAGAGCAGTAAGTAGATTAACTCCTACCCCACCTCTCTTATCTGTGTGTCCACTCTAACTGCTCAAAAAGCTGTGTTGATGCTGCAAATGTGTGTTCATTCATAAATATTGGATGAGCATTTGCATTGTGCGGATTCTGCATTTGTCCATGTAATGTATTTTCTGCAAGCAAGTCTGCTTGTTTAATTTAATCAAATACTGAATGTAAAGTGTGTATGTATTTCAGTAAAATCATAGAAGTAATGTAACCTCAACTGGAGGATGTGTTTGGCTGATAGGGGCAACTGGACCATGCAGCCAGGCCCTGGTCCTGGTCCAGATCTGACAGATGAAGAGAAGGAGATTATAAACAGTGTAATCGCCCGTGCGGAGAAAATGGAGGCCATGGAGCAGGAGAGGATTGGGTGAGGCATAATGAATAAAGAACTGGTTTCTTTAATATATTTAGATAAGAATAGTATCAATTTTTGAGACTAATTAGATGCGTACATTTGGGCTGGGATAATTAACAGTGACATTTAAAGTCAGATTTCACCCTGTGCTGCTGCAGGCGCTTGATAAACCGCCTGGATGACATGAAGAAGACTGTGTGCGGGGATGGAGTGTCCCGCTGTTTGGTGTGTGGGGAGCAGCTGGGCTCACCTGGGGTCAGCTCAGTGGTGTGTGAAGACTGCAAAAAGGTACGTAATGAGTCAGCCAATTACAATGAGGCAAAAAAAAAAAAAAAAAAAACCCACTCCTCTGCTGTGATTGACACAAAAAGTTGCCGAACCACTATAGGTCATGGTCTGTGAGTTATTGTAATATTACAAATGGTGAGCAGCTGGAAGTCTTTATTTTCTCCTGTTGTGTAGAGTATGTGCACCAAGTGTGGTACGCAGTGTAGCAGTCGACCACGTGCTGTGTGGCTATGCAAGATCTGCAGGGAACAGCGAGAGGTAAGATCTTTTCACCAGTGAAAAAAAATACAATAATAAAATTGAGAAGACTAGAGCACTTTTTTTTTCGGTTTTCTCAGGTGTGGAAGAGGTCTGGTGCCTGGTTCTTTAAAGGTTTTCCTAAGCATTTCTTACCTGCGCCGATGCCATTATCTAAAGGAAAAGAGACAAGTGCCCACATGGCGGCAGAGGCCAAAGGCAAGGCAGCTTCCGAGCCCAGGGAGGCAGCAGCCCAACCACCAGGTAGACGCTGCTAATGTTTGCCTCTTCAGCTTTAGTCGGGTACTTATTACCATTTTATGAACTTGTTCTTGTAAAGAGTTGGTTTAATTTTGTCCCACTCAGGTCAGAGTCAGACTCCTGCCTCTGAGCAGCAAGTTTCAGGCAAGTTACCAACATCTAGAAAATGCATCTGCTAAACTACCCAATGCTTGTGAGAGATTTACATTTCTCAGCAGTACTGCCCGTTCCTTTTTCAAAACACCACCCCCTCAGTCTCATTAGATCAGCATCTCAACACCGTTCCTCCTGCAACCCCGCTACTCATTGCTCTTTCCCCAAACATCACACCTTTTATCTGCTTCCCAAATTTGGCAGTACCGCCCACTGTTGGCAGAGGAGGGGGATGAAGAGCTCAATTAAACTGTCGGAAAGTGCATGCTGTGACTTAGGATGAGCCTCCAGGTGGTGCTGGCATGATGGGTCACATTGTATCATTTCACACTTTCAGCGTGATTACCTGTGCAGTGTGAAATCTCCATAAAAGAGAGGGGGTAGTCCGAGTCAGTAGACTATATAGTGGCTGCACATACAGTAGTCGAGTGCCACAGCTTGTTGTAGTGTATGTAGGTCAATGCCTTTGCCACAAAAAGCTGCAACATCAAAAGTATCCAGAGAGACTACAGAGTATTACAGATTCCACTGCAGCACGAGCCTGAAGTGGTGTTCTTATGCATGTCTCCCTTATGTATTGTATGTGTCTTTGCATTGACTGTATTACGCTTTTCATGCTTATTTTTAGGACCAGAGCCACAGACTCGTGCTGGCTACCCACCTGTTGCCCCTAAACCATCAGCTGTGCGCATGGCCACGGGTGGGGCTGGTCCTGATGATGCGGGGCAGGGCAGCCCAGTGGCGATGAAGAAGATGGTGCCTGTTCAGAGCTCCAGACCTCAACCTGCTGCAGCTTCCACTCTGACCCAGCAGGGTGAGAAACAAATAGAAAGCTGTCATCTATCTATGTCATCGTCAGTTTATCAACCCAGTGTTTCCCAAACTTTTTTTCTGGGGACCAACTTCTAAAAAAAATGATGAATCATTTTGCCCCAATTCACAACAAGCCTTATGTATAAATCATTAGAAGAGTGAATTTGCTCATAAATGCAATGGACCACTGTTACTGCCATTTTACTAATACTATCTTGAATAAGTAAACCAGCCATTTCAAAGAGATAATATAAACTGAAATTACTGAAAAAACACATGTTATATCCTTTATGAGACCAAATAAGTGCCCTTAGGTGGAGTTAACAGGTTCTTGTTTTTTCCTCTTGTCGTGCTAGATTCACTGCTCTTGGATATTCATTGCAACCCTTGTTATCTAACATTCAATTAGTCAAATCGAACAGTCAGCAATCAGTTAACCACAGCAGGTCTAATTCTGCGTCACGTCTCATTAGGTACATCATGGGCACATGTGGTAGACACGTGTACTGTAGATCTCAAATAAAAACCATTGACTAAATTCTGCAAACTTATTTGGTGGCCCCAATAAAATCTCCAGTGACCTACCCTGTCTTTGGGAATGGATGACTCCCATGGATGATGGACCATTCATGAGATATTTTCTGACCCGTTGTATTATTTTGTTTTGTCACCGATGATTGAATGTGGTTGTAGGTTCAGTGACAGGTGATGGAGGCCTTTACTCTTCTGGTGCAGCTCCTTCTGAGCACAGAGCACCTCCTGCAGTACGAGAGGAGAGGAGGCAGCCCGCTGCCTACAGCGCTCCTCCGGTCCGACAGCAACCTCCCCCAGCAGAGGAGGAGGAGGAGGCCAACGACTATGACTCTGATGAAGCCAGTGAGTACACCATCTGCTCACTCTTCTCAAAGAGTAAGGTGGCTAATGTAACTAGCTTAATTCCACCTCAAATGTGGACTGACATTATTGACTTTTTTTCCCTCTGATTTCAGGTAAATGGCACCAGATGGAGTGTGATTTTTAAGCAAAATATATTGTCATGCAGCATACAGTGTTAGGCGTTGATGTCCTTAATTTGGCAGCATCACTGTTCCTTAGGGAATCTGACTCATATCATGTTGATGCTTGTTTTGCAGCCTTCTAGTCTGCTGGTAATAATTCATATCTATATTTTGCCCAGTAGTCATAGCAAGTGTCTTCCTTGCAGCTTCTATTTAGCTTGGTTGAGAATGACAAATGATAAGCACCATATGTTATTGAACCGTGAAAATCAATATTCTAGAACTAAACCAGAGGAAGATGTGAATCAGTGGTGATACATAATCTATATAATTGTACAGTTTTATTTTTTTTTTTTTACCCATTTTTCTCATAAATCTTATTTTAATGATGAGAACGGTGCCACGCCAGTCATGTTCGGTGCCTGCAGCGTCAAACAGCCTTTATTCTCTCTCTGGGGGGGCTGGGTGTTAATTTATTTTTATTGAGGTCCGGGAATATGGAGCTGTGCAAATAATTTGAGATACAACGGGGCTAACAGGATATAGATTCCCCTTGCG
Source organism: Coranthus polyacanthus (assembly GCA_037367275.1). Classification (NCBI taxonomy): domain Eukaryota; kingdom Metazoa; phylum Chordata; class Actinopteri; order Kurtiformes; family Apogonidae; genus Coranthus; species Coranthus polyacanthus. The sequence continues at coordinate 14,747,281 of JAPQRN010000027.1, forward strand.
TTTGATCCAGTCCCCTGTGTTGAGAGTGAAAATGGCAGAAATAGTAATGGTTTCATGTGCTCGGTCTCTGTGGAGTCGGGGAGGGGTGAGAACAGCTAAGCTCTGTGTTGCTGATTGGTTTCAGTGGCTCAGAGGGTTAAATCTTACTTAGTATTTTGGATTCAAATGTCTCGGTTGTGCCTTTAAACATAAAAGCCAGTGAAGGTTAAAAATAATTAGGATTTTGTATGCTTCTCCTATTTGATTTAAGTTTTGACTGAAACCTGAAGTGTGATGTCTGCGAGGCTTCTGATTCACCAATTAAATCTATGAACTCATCAGATCACTAAATAAAAACATAAGGAAAAAGACATCTGATTATTTTGTCCCCCATCTAGAAATGAAACTCCTCCACAGCGTATCTGTGTGGGTAGCTTTTTTTTTTTTCTTTTTTTTTTTTAACTCTGAACCTTATTTTGTGAATGTCTTCTTTAGGGACTTGTGTGTTTATTTGATTTCTATTCTGTGACATGCCGCTACTTTGTAATGAGATTTTTCCGCTGCTTACTAAAAGAAAATAGAAGGCTGTGAATATGCTGCATTACTGTGGGTCAAGACCTTACATAGTTTTTAGAGGATATTGGACACATATTGGTGTGTTTTTCCGTTGTTGTTTTAATTACACTAACGTCTTTCCTGCATTGACACTTTTAATTATTCAGTAGTTGACTTGATGTCTCTGTAGTCTAATACAGTGACTGGTCTGGGTCTCTTTCAGCCACTCTCGGCTCTCTAGAGTTCAGTCTTCTCTATGAACAGGAAAGCAACAGCCTCCACTGTAGCATCCTCAAAGCAAAGGTACTATTATTCTCCACATACTCACACATAGGGACAATTACAATGAAGTGCTTTGTGTTAAAAAGCTCCTGAATGGCACTTGAGCCTAATTGCAGCCTATTGTTCATGACGTGATAGACACCAATGTGCTTTTTCTCCTCAGGGACTGAAGCCCATGGACTCGAATGGACTGGCAGATCCTTATGTTAAGCTTCATCTGCTACCAGGGGCGAGTAAGGTAAAAGACACGCCTCTCCCAAATTAAGCATTTATTTCTTTTGAAAGATTTATGCTCTTAAAACCTCGCCAAGAAAAAAAAAAAGAAAGGTAGCGATTAGACTCTCACAGTTTGCCGAGAGGCCTCTCTGCAAGCTCAAGCCTGACACCTTGTGGTTTGAACATACAAAGTCAAACATTTGCCGTCAGTACGATGTCTACAAATATCTGGGAATAAACTAAACATCTGTTTATAACACAGTGTGAAAGTAGGAATGATACCATCAAGAGCTCCTGGGTTGCCACAGTAACTTTTGGTGGGAAGCAGCACCATGTAGATACTTGGTCTGATTAAAAATTACATAACCACAGATGTGTGAGATTTTGTGCAGGGGTAACTTGCCTCGAGATATTTCCAGTATCTTGTCCTAATCTGTCCCAATCTAACAGTCGACAAAGCTGCGCACGAAGACGTTGAGAAACACCCGCAACCCCATGTGGAATGAGACGCTCACCTACCATGGGCTGACAGATGAGGACATGCAGCGCAAGACTCTCAGGTAGATACAGTACCTCAAAGAGTCAATCATAAATCACTCGGCACCAAAACCCCTGTATTCGTGTTTCAAATTTTATCCGCCTGTGGTTGACAACTTAAAGTGTGTAACAAGTCCGTACTATTCAAAGTCTCTTTTCATTTTCAGGCTGTCTGTCTGCGATGAAGACAAGTTCGGGCATAATGAGTTTATTGGGGAAACCCGAGTGGCACTGAAGAAACTGAAGATGAACACGAAGAAAAACTTTAACGTGTGTCTCGAGAGAGTTGTCCCTGTGAGTGTAATTCAGTTAGAGTCAAACAATTCTTTGTTCTCGATGTCTTAATCTCCTATTGACCTGCCGTAATCTTGTTCCCCTCACAGACGAAGAGAACTGCTACAGCTGGTGCAGCTCGAGGCATTTCTCTCTACGAAGAAGAGGCAATGCTTTATTTCCAGCATGCCTACACATGACAGATTCCTCCAGCATTTAATACAAATATTATCATGAATACTTCTGAACTATATTGCCTCTGCTCTATCTTAGCCAGGGAAAGATGGCGGAGAAGTCGAGGAGCGTGGCCGGATTCTGATCTCCCTCATGTACAACACCCAGCAGAACCGCCTCATCGTAGGTGTTGTGCGCTGCGTTCATCTGGCTGCCATGGATGCTAATGGCTACTCTGACCCATATGTCAAAATGTAGGTTCTATAAAGAGAGTAACGTGTCCACTTAGACTGTGTATTGTGTTGATATAAAAAAAAAAAAAAAAAGCCCTAAATAAACAGTCTTAATATTCAATGTACAGATGCCTGAAACCTGACATGGGTAAAAAGGGCAAGTGCAAAACACAGATCAAGAAGAGGACCCTAAACCCGGAGTTTAATGAGGTTAGCAGGAGAATATCTGAAAGGCTGTAATTATATAAACGGCTTTAAATTATTCACAAATGATCACTGGAGAAGTATGCCAATATTCTATGCTACTCAGTTACAAAGAATCTTGCCTTTGGAAATGATGAATTAATAGCTGTCTTGATTAACTTGCAGGAATTCGGCTATGACATCAAACACAGCGAACTTGCCAAGAAGACTTTAGATATCTCAGTGTGGGATTATGATATCGGGAAGGCCAATGACTACATAGGTAAATATTGGATCAGTGACATTGCTTAACACTGATGCTCAACACCTGCCCAACACCTTTTTTTTTTTTTGTTTTTTTTTTTTTTGTTCTTGCCAGGTGGCTGCCAGCTGGGTATCACTGCCAAAGGAGAAAGGCTGAAGCACTGGTATGAGTGCTTGAAGAACAAAGACAAGAAGATTGAGCGCTGGCACACCTTGGTGAACGAGAATCACGTCTCTAGTGATTAACCACTTGCCCCTCCATACAGCATGAGCTAAACTCACACCCTAACTTAGTTCGCAGTCGTACCCTAATGCACTTTTCTTTTCGTTTTTTTTCATTTTCTTGTTTTTCCACATCCATTCTATTTCACACAGGCATTGCACACACCTTTTCTCTGCTCTGATGTTCTGTGCTCTTCTTTCCTGACGTCCGATAACAATTTCTCTCTGCCTGTGCTGATACTTAATCTGCCTCTGGGACAAATCATGCCATAAATGAAATAGGGATTTCATTAATGTAACCAAGACATCAAGTGCAACTTGTCAATGAACAGCTGCCCAAGACCATCATGCCTGTCAGTGAAGTTAAATAGTGTGCTGAACTTGACGCATTCTTTGCTAATGAAATAGAAGTCTGAATTGCGCTGGCACAGATTAAGAAAAGCAATATGTTATGGCATATGAGGTCAAAACCCTCCCTGAAGGTAATAAATGCTCATGCCTGTAATTCATTAGACTGTCAGGGTATAACTTTAGATTTTTCTGTTATTACTTCATGCTGTAGTTTAACACTTGAATTGTATAAGCATGCCAAGCCACAGATAAGAATACAAGCAGCTGCACCTTCATATATTACAGCTGTGCCCACTGTCCTTAACATGTTGTATATTTCCATGAAGAAATGTTTACATACTGATACATTGCTCAGGTTAGGATAGAAACTACAGTCATCTGATATGCAGATGATTCATAAATCTGTGGACCATGAGCTAGATGAATCTTTCATCAGTTGCTGTTAATTTAAGATTATAGCACATGTAGTTAACATTAGGACTTTTTACGTATAAATAATCGGGCTGTGAATTTTGAGTTTGTTTGACGTAGGCCTCTTAGTTGTTTGATTAGGAAAAACTGATAAGTGAACAATGTTTATTTTTTTCCAGTTCATTTCTGGCAGGGAAAAGTAATTTCCTCCTGCTACCTCTGCTCTTCTGAAGCTCGCGGTTCACTCTGACGTATCAGAGGTTTTCTACTGCAGTTGTACACTTGGTCAGGTTTCTTACGAGTTTCCCTAGAAAATGCGGCTGCTCTGCTTGACAGGCAGAGGTGGAACAGGTTATGTCATAAGTATGTGCAGCTTTACCTGCATGCACTGTGCTCGTGATTCTTGCGTGCCTAGGGCAGCTGTGGCCTGCTTTTACCCCAACACACACACTTTGCACAAAGCAGGGCCCTTTCCTTTCTGCCACACTCCAATCATTAAGGCTTTAGTGTGTGTTGTCCTCTAATCACAGCAAACCAAGGAAAGCACACCTTACAAAGTGGAATGACCTCAATTTATACAGCTGTTTGCAAGTTATTCCAATGTCAAAAACAAAGACAAAAACAAAAAATCCTATGCATGAAATGTCTTGTGGTTCAAGATATATATTCTTTGTAAGAAATTAATGCTATTGTAATTCCATTGATGTTTACACTTCTTCCCCATAACATTCCTGTCACTACTTTATATACAAAATGCCATATTCTGCATGACTATGGTGACTATGGTGTAATCTGAATAAACTGGTCTGATAGCATACACAGGATAAACTGATAATCCGTTAGCAACTGAGCACATCAACGAAACTTTATCCAACTCTATAAGTAGCAGACATTGAGATTAATCTCGTTCTCTGAATGAGCCTTTCTGTACATACACATTGAAATCCTCTCTAGCGTCTTGTTCTCTCTGCACAGCCACTCTGCCCTCCCGTGGCAGTGAGTCAAACACCCATCAGTAGCATCATACACTGTCTTACGTTGTGCTACTTCAGACACGGTGATCACTGGATGATGGTCAGCGTAAAGTATATTTAGTAGTTTTTGCTTTTTTTTTTTTTTAACAGGCTTCTCTCTGAGCTAATCACATAGCTTTCCTTTACTTGATTCTGCCAGTTCAGTGGAATGTTTCTTTGTTTATCTCTGTATTTGTAAATAGATAGTGCATGCACTGAAAAGTTGTATGTTTGCAAATAACATTGCATGTAAAGATTTTGCAGAGTTTACACAGATCAATAAAATCTAATGAAAACTTGCAGACCTTTATATGTGATGAATTACTGGAGTCTTACAGAAAAGGTAAAAGGTGATCAAACCAAAGGGAAAACACTGGTGGCTGGTTCTGTAGGTTAGCCTTGAATAAAAGTAACAGATTATACTTGGAAATGTTAATTCGTGTGCACAAAATCAGATGAAGCCACATGTAGTGACTGGGAAATTACTGCATTTATTATATTAATGCACCAAGTTGTGAGAATTTATTTTCAAAGCCAGGACTGCGAGAAAGGGATGAGAAAGGAAGTTTAAGGAGATATGAGTTTTCAGTCTAATGATAGTAATTAGTATAGGGTGAGTAACTGTATACACCTTACACACCCGGCATATTTATTGTAATATTGGGCAGTGTAAACTGCAGGTTAGGGCAGCTCGCCTGACATTTGAATAATGTCTTTGTATAACGCATGAAGATCATAGTTTCCACTGAAACGCGAAACCTGCTTTGCTTATAAACATGTAAAATAGGCAAGTATAAACCTCACCTGATCTGATCACCTGAGTTGGACCACACACAAAGGAAAAGTAGGCAGTGTCATCTGACAATCCTCCAACATCACACCACATCACAGACCAATGAGAAGACCCTCTCATCCCAAACCTCGGAGGCGCACAAGCCTGTCCCATTCACAGAGACACCTTTAAACCTCCAGGTGCCGGCAGAGAACTCATGCTACAGTTAGCGCACTACTGAACATTTGCCATTTACATTTAATACCACTACAACTTCTAGTAAACAGGGTTACGCACCTACTGCACACTAAAATGCAAAGACCCGCTGTTAAAGTTGCTTTTACCTTATTATGGCTACTTGTGTTAAAAATACAAGATGTGATCGGGTCAGGCCACTTTTGTCCCAGATCGAGTCCTGCTGAGGACGGACTGACGCGAGTTACGTTCCTGCGGCAGAAAGCTGGTGTGCGCGCCTTGTACCTCACCGTGTGGTCCGAAGATTTGCGACTGGTCAGCTGCGAGGTCAACACCAATCCACTCGTCACGGAAAGCTACGGCAGTTTGTGTAAGAGCAGCAGCGGCCAGGCTCAAGAAGTCAACGAGAGATTTAATATCAGTGCGATACTGTCCCCCGATGCGCCATGCACCCTGGATGCGTCCAGTGCGCAAAAGTTCACCGAGAGAGCAGAAGGAGAGGGGAAAGTTCGGAGAAAACGTTCCTGGTTATTCCCAGGAACTCTGTGGTGCGGCCACGGAAACCACGCCGGCGGATATCATCAACTAGGTGAGGGCTGTTACCTTCGACACCCCCCCCCCCCCCTACTTTTTCATATGTGTTTTTGTGGAAAAACAACATCCTAATTGCTTGTGCGACATTTATAGGTGGAAGAAATTTTTATTGGAATTTTTATGGCTCCTCTCCAGCTGCTTGATCCGTGAACCCCACCTCCAGCGCTTTCTAGACTCATACCCCTTAAGAGTATTTATTGTTTCATTACATTGAAATCAATCAATTTTAGAGCGATAGCGCTTAGTGGAAATAAATACAAAAGATGAAATATAATAAAGATAACTTGTTTTTTTCTCAGTCCCCTCTTTGAAACCTTAGGCTGCCACGCATACGTAATACATTATTAGTAAAACGAGTATGATTTAGTGAACTGCAGATATGAACAGCGTCTCACCGACTTGAGTCAAATTGAGCAGAACTGAGCCGATGACACTTTATGTTGGTAATTGTGATGTAAAAAAAAAAAAAAAAAAGCATTAACACTTGGTGGCTTATGAAGAATTAAACTTCACATTAAACATCACAACGACATGGAGAAAAGTAATTATCAAGTGAATTACGTTTACATGTATTAATCATATTAGATTCTAAACCTCTGAAGTGAGGAGCCCGGGTTTTCCTCCTTATGACTGAATTATGTTCTTCTTGACAGGCATGTTTGAGGATGCAGACAGATGCTGCCGTGAGCATGACCACTGCAATCATATCATTCCTGGTATGACAGTAAATTATGGAATCTTCAACCCCAACTTCTACACTGTTTCACATTGCGACTGTGACCAAAGGTAGGCCTCTAAATACACCCCAGGCAGCCAGTGCTTTCCACGTATTCAACACCTGCAAGGAACCTGTCCACTCCTGCAGCGTTTCCCTGTTATGTACCTCTATTGTACTGAATAGCATGCAAAAGTGAATGTATGGACAGACCCGTTGAAAGGACTGAGCTTAATAAAGGCTGTGGTAGTTGCTGTATTTTACTCTTGATGATAGTAGTGGTCTCATCAATTATCACATTCATTGATTTAAACAGAACCAAGAGCTATTCCTGTAGGAGTAATAAATACATCACTACACACCGGATACATTTTTGATGCCTAACTTGAACATGTTACTCCTACTTCTGTTTGCTAAGCACACTATAAGCATCCATCACAATCAGTTATTTAAACCCTCAGACATGTTTTATTCTCACTTCACCTCTAGTGTCTCACCATTTTCCTGGTATTTGTCTACAAACTGTTGCACATTTTAAGAACCAATGTGGCTGCTTAAGGACATTGATCATTAGAAACTGTGTCCATTAACCAAAAGGTATAGATGAAATAAGAGAGAATGGATGTTACATGTCGCTCATTTCTGATTGGTTTTGTTTGTTTGCTGTGGCCTTTCACCAGGTTCCGACGGTGCCTTCTTGGTGTCAATGATACAATTGCCAGAGTGGTGGGCTACAGCTTCTTCAACATCCTGCAGATCCCCTGCTTTGAGCTCAAGCATCAGATGCAATGCACAGAGATGTACTGGTGGGGAAAGTAAGGGAAATGTTAATATTCTTGCTTAAAATTCTAAGCGTATGTTAGTCATATTATTATAAAATACTCAATGTAGTGAGTGTATAAAGACATAGATAAAAGACAAGAAAATAAAATCTGAGAAATACACAAGATGAACCTTCAGTTTCTCTCCCAGTTTTTAAAGCAGTTTTAGACACTGGGACTGAAGCAGTTTGTCTGATCCCCAGCAGCGGTTATTCCACAGTTGTGGGGCCCTCGTAGCAAATGCCCTTTTGCCTTCTGTCTGAAGCCTTGGACGGGGAACAGAGAGCAGCAGCTGGTCTTTAAATCTGAGAGGACGAGCAGGGGAGTAAGGAATGAGGAGATTGATAATGTAAGATAGGACAAGGTCATGCAGTGATTTTAAAATAAGCAATGAGCAATAAAAAGTAAAAATCACTTCCAATGCAATGATGCAAGAGTAGAGGAAACGTGCTCATCCAGTTCTAGTGAAAGTGGCAGTTAATGAGATACAGTAATTCAGCTGGATGGAGATAAACGCATGAATGAGGTTAAAGTAAACTAAATTCAAGAAATTGCATAATCTTGGCAATGCTCCTGGTTTGACTGGTTGCTGATTTGATGATATACTATGTTGAGAAACAATTTACTCCCAGCTTCATGCAAACCATGGGAAACTAAAGTCTGGTTTATGTAATGATTATATGCTTTGGCTCATTTGAGTTTTGTCAATGTTTACCATTAACTGTAACTGTGGTGAGGTCTGATAGATTTATAGATAAATAGATGTGCACACTGTCTGCACAGAATTGGACGAAATATTCAATTTGCGGATAACTTGACCCGGTGGCGACAGGTTTATGGAGAACAGCAAAGTGTCCATAATAGACCCTTGAGGAACTTCACAAGTGGTATTTGCGTAGTTAGTTGAGGCGTTCCCAATTGATACAGTGACTGTTTCATCAGTCACTGGTAGAGTGCCATCTCAGTTACGCCTACACAGTTTTCTAGTCACCCATTAAAATGTCATGTTTGTCAACATTTGTATCAAACACAGCAGAGAGGTACAACAACACCAGCACAGTAAATCAGCCAGAATGTGAATTCCTCCTAATGTCACTGAAGACTTTTAGAAGATGAGTTTCTGTATTATGGACTCAAAGAGAAAGTGGTCACCCACAAAGAGTATGATAAGGGAAGAAACCACGTTCTCCATTATTTTGGCAAGAAAGGACTATTTAGAAATGCATCTAAAATTATTAAGATTGAAGAAGAAGTAGAGGTTGAACAACAGCCAATTTAAAAACTGACGGACATACCCCTTAAGATAAAGACTTGTGAACAACTGCTAAAATATGTGAAGATAAATGTCACAAAAGCCTTTTTTTTCTTGTGGATAAAACAAGGGAGAGAATGGGAATTTTGTGCCATTCACCATCCTCATTAAATCGGACTGGGATAAAAGATGAATTAAAAGTCTGATAGAACTCCCTGTGTGGTGGGATAAACAGAGACGGCATGATGCGGGCTCTAAGGCTTGAAACTTTATCAACAAAAAAAAAAAAAGGACTGAAATTTCTTACAACTCTCAACAGAAGAGACTTCATTGGAATCAGGGGGACGGTGCATGAAGGAATTAATGGTCCTAAATAGTTGCTTGGGGGTGATGAAGGTTTGCAGCCATGAAATATGAGAAGTATTTTGATCGGTTAGATCTATTAGATAAAACTATGTAGTACGACACTAAGTGAGTCATGCAAATTAGTTAGTTGGCAGTTTGAGGTAGCAGATACATCTGAAGAGTTTGTCTTGTAATAACATGCCTATGATGCTGCCAAACCCCACATTATTATGAATGGCATCGTGCCACACCTGTCCTTTGTTTACACACCTTTTTGTATCTGGCTATTAAAAAATGAACTTAGAAAAGAAATGATTCATAGATAACATTTTCCAGTGTTAATGATATTACATTGAGAAAGTATACAATAGTAACTATAATTTAAGGGAGTGACTCTTAAATTTCCTCTGTGTCTCTATAATTGTCCTCCAAAGAAAACGCTAATTATAGTGCATGAAATGACAGGATACACCCTAAATAGAAAGTGTAGCTTTTCTTAATTAAATAACATACAATGCAAGGAATGTAGTAAATATACTGTAAATTACAAATATGTCATGCAAAATATTAGACTTATAGACTTTTCTTTCCATGACTGCATTTTAACATGTATTTTTACTCTCTATAGGTGCAAGGTAACCAAAGAGGCTGCGTACGCCACATTTAAAAACTCTCTTCCTTTCAATGCGTCTCAAGTTGAAAGCGACTATGAAGACAAGACTGACAGAAACAACACAACGAGCAGTGAGGGGCACCACGTAACTGAAAGTCCAGTGACCAACGCGACCAGAAAGTTACCAAAAGATGAACGTAGATGTGTCACCAGAGACGTACTCAGAGGAGACACTTTCTCTAACAAAAGGGGAAAAGGGAAAGGCTGTAAAAGAAGGCAGAAGTGGTCTACAGTAGCTCCCTCCCAGTGGCCTCGAGTATCAATGCTAAACACGACTACTCCTTCAACGACAACAGGTGTTCCTAATGCCACTAAAAGCATTCCATTTATATTAAATGAAAACAGACATGTGAAAAAGAAGGGTCTGTCTGCTTACCCTACAGTTAAAGCTCACTCAGAGATAACCACAGCCTCTCATCCACAGACAGCATCCGCAACACAACCCCCCCCGCTTTTATCACAAAGCACAGCACTGCAACACTTCACGGCCGTCACAGCAAGGACCGAAAGCACGAAAAGCCGCAAAAAATTCCCAAAGCAAAAGCAGTGCTGTGGATCCACAGTGCCTGTAAGAGGTGACACTCTCATTCCACGGTGTAAACGTTGTCCTGAACAAAACATAACAACTCAGGCAACAACTGCTACACCAGCGACGACTACAAATGAATTCCATTTCAAAACGACAACGACTCTGAGACAAACTAGGAAAACACAATCACCCAAAAGAGATACTTCAAAAAGACTCAGGAGTACAGCTACACCTGGAACGTCAGGCAACGGTAATGCAACAGAACTGAAGACGGCAGCTCACCATTATGATGACAAAACACAAAAGCAGGTGTATTCCCATTTACTAGGGAATAATGCAAGCCAGCAACTCAAGACCCTGCAACACAATCATGCATCATCAGGTGAGTATATGCAGCCGTCATTTCTGCTGGAGTCTTCCTATACTACACCATAAAAACACTTCAAGTAATGTTCCTTTTTCAGTTAAGATGTCGCAATAAAAAAAGCGCAGGCATTTCCATCAAAGCATATGATGGCTGAACACCATTTAGCTGTTTCAGTTTCAGTGTATTATGCATGCTGACTCAACCTGTCCAACCTGTAAACTGAAATCAGAATTCCATTATTTCCAGTAAAAAAATACGCCCCTTTTCTTCTGCGGCTCTCTCCTCTTGGTCCAAATCAAAAGATTAAATATAAACATAGGTGACCTGGCACTGTTTCACCCTCTTTTCCAAGAGTCAACAGAGTCACACCTGACTGAATCTGTACAGTGATTGGTAATTACAGCTGTCAAACAGTGATATGTATTAATCAATCATTGATCATCACACCCCATATTAATACAAATAGAAATGTGTGAAAAATAGAGCACATCAGTTTAAATGAGGTAATCATGGATAACAATAAATAGAAACATAAACTATTTAGGTGTATGTGCTCATGTCATAAGCCAGTGAGAACGTCTGTATGAATGACAGATTAAAAAAGAAGTCAATTCTTAGCATTAAAACTATGTATAACATTAGTCACTACTATCCGACGAGCAACACAGTCAGTTGTATGACTGAAGGTGATGATAACAGCCTGCAGCCTGAAGGATGCAACAGAATTCCAGTGAAATGTGTTAAAACATGTACCAAGGATTCCCTTTGTAAAGGAGCCGAGCTGAGCCCCCTAGAGGAGCCAAGGAATGAAATTTTTACCACTGACAGTAGCTTATTACATTTTATTTTCTGAAATGAAAACAAATATAGTGTTGAGCTTTAGTGAAGAAAGTGATAACCCGTGTTTCTTTTTTTTTTTCTTTTCTTTTTTCATTCTGCAGACGATCTTCTCCTGTGTCAAAGCTTCAAACATCTGGATAAATGTAAATACAAAATACCTCCTTTGGAGAAAAAGTATGATCTGCAGAACGTAGAGGCAAAGACGGCCTACCACTGCTACTGCACCAGCCGGTAACGTTACAGCGCGTCACTTAAAAGCCAAATTTGCATTTTTGTTTCTCCTCAGGTCACCAGAATGAATTTTGTTTCTCACTTTGGACAGGGTTCCCTCTAATAAATCAGAAACGTATCATTTTTCCTCGGTCCGTGTTTCATATTTTAACAATCCCTGTGCTTTACTTCACCACACAGGACCTTGTTTTACTACATTTATTCCCTTAAATACATATTTTACAGAACGTCCCATCTACTGGACATAACAATCATACTCAAATCATTTCAATATCCAAATCTAAACTATCTAGAATATGGGATTTCTTTTAGCTTTTTGAATGTTAGTGTAAAGAGTTGGTTCGGCATTGATTTACATTCACCCTAAAAAGCTTTACAAAGTAGTCAAACGAGGCCCAAGAAAACCATGCATAGCTTCTGAACAAGTCTCAGTGACCTCAGAGTTAGTGCCCCAGTAATTCATTACGTGTCTTACATTCCTCCGCCACGTCCATATTCATTAGTAGTAGTTTCTAGAAGAATTTTAACAATAAGTGTAAAGTACAATGCAATACTAAAAAATGGTCTACTTGCCAAAACTCAGAACCCTGTTTCTAAAATGTCTGAACCTCCCTTAATAACTAGGATTTATGTGTTGCCTAGTTGCACCGAGTAAAAAGACTTTTCCCTTCCCCCCACAGCAGACCACTTGACAGGCCATAGTGGGAAAACTGCAGGTGGAACTAATAAAGTTAACGATGGCTGCATTCCGGTTTACCAGTGAATACAGGCTTACCGGGACGCGTAATGGGAAACGGTCATAATTAAGTTATCAATTACATCTTGCTCTGTCTAGTTAACGTCTGCTATACAAGGCCTATGTTTTGGTTAAGTGCGAATTTGGATTTCTATATTTAATAGGGACAATGCAGTCGACATAGATCCAATATAAAGAGTGAAATCCGCAGCTATTGCTAATTTGTCCCTAGTTGGATTTTTACATACAGCACACAACTACATAAAGACGTGATCAAAGTACACTTTTCATTCATAAAAATGACAATATACTACAGATATAGAACTCACAATCCTACGTTTTCAGTTTTAGGCTTGATTAAGGCTCACAACTCTGTCAACTCCTCAGTCGTATCTGTCCTTTTCCTTTATCCTGTGTCTCTCTGCGATGCACACAAATACAAAATAAATTGCAACTTACTGTTTTATATACCTTGTTTTGTGCTTTATTACTAGGGTTTTAAATGACTTGCCGTGTGTCATTTTTACAGCTTGGCTGGTCACATTCAAAGCTTCAGGCAACCCTTTACTCTTCCCCCTTTCCTGATGGATTCGGTCTCACAATACTGTTTTAAACTGCCCAAGAAGAAAAAATGCCACCACAGAAAAAGGTTTTGAGCTCCACTCACTCATCATAATCTCTACATTTGTTTGAAGCCGCTGTCTAATATGTTAACTCAGATTATTAGGTTGAGTTATGTTCTTATATTTTTCATACTTTTCTTTTCCAGCTGTTCTGGAGGCTTCACTAAGGCTTTTGACCTACTTCAAGCACTTAAGAAGATAGAGGGAAAAGACATTGCTGGGGTGCAAAATTCAGGCACGGACAGAAAAAGAAGGATTTCTGTTCGCCTTTATAAGCGATGCCTAAGGCTGAGACGAGAAGCCGCTACTATGGCACAGCTCACATGATTATAAGCTGCTATGCACATCAACAATGAATTGTAAAGGCTTTGCATTTTGTGCAGCATTTTCTGTCACTCAGATGGTGCAAAACAGCAGTGTGTTGAAAACATTCAAGAAGTCAAACCCTTGATTTTTGTACTATTTTGTAAGTATGGTGTGGATGTAGATGTATATATTTATAAAGAAGTATACTGTTTGTGCATAGAGGATGTGATAAACATGTTTCATATCTATTACAACTGATTAATTTAAGAACACCTGTACAAAGCATTCTAGGAAATAATCACAGGGTGCTGTCAATTTGTCTGCATTGCATGATTCAGCAAAGTAATGAGCCTACATAGCTAAATGACAAAACTGGCAGTTGTTGCTTCTCCTTTCACCGCGTAATTCTATGTACATTATTTGACATTATGGTAAGGTGCATTTGGTCAATCAATTTTAATAAAGGTCAAGGAAAAATGATGCAAGGCATGTTTCACTGAAGGTATAGCACATAAAAACTACTACTAAACATCAGACACGATGACATATGATACATTCTTTTACAAACCCACTGAAGCTATCTACCACACAGATGTTGTCAAGAGGACAGTACAACTCGCAAGGAAAAAAATAAATAAAAGAATTAATAATAAATTCAAAAGATGAACATATCTGTCACATAAAATAGATTTTTCTCTCCTGTCCTGCATGCCATATGACATAATTTAATACTTTCCATAATTCAGTCACCTGTTTCTTAAAAGGCGTCCCTCCAGGCATCTTCCAGTTCCCAAGAGTGATTTGCTGGCTGATCATAATAGCAGTTTGCGTCCAATACAGCGATTACAGCAGATAAAACCCTCATAAATCACAGTACATAAAGCTTTGGCATTAATACAAAATGCATTTTTATGACATTAGCAATGTAACAGTGGACCTTCATACAGAATTGATGGCTATTGGGGTGCATGTACCAGTGTAGGCTACCCTCATCTTCACTATATTTCCAGCAGGCTGCAGAATATTTTAAATTAAGTCTAAACCTAAAGTACTTGGGGTCCAACTTTCATATCTCATCTACACCAACAAAACATCTAAAGTGATAAATGCTCTATTGCTGTGCTATTAATTATAACTAAGTTGTGCTGTTGTATGAACCACAGAATGTATGAACTCATGAATATTTGACAGCTTTTATTCTGGGCCGCGATGCATGCTGGGAGCAGCTAGTTGGCCTTGGAAACATGGCGTCGCACTGACAGCTGGGAGACTTTCATTATCTTCTCCAGTCACTGACACAGCGGCTGGGCCGTTAGCGGAGCCGTCTGCGTTTCGATTTTAACCGAGAAATGGACTCACTACAGGTGCAGTCTTCGTCCTGAAAAGGCTGTCGTTTAAAAGGTGCGGCGCAATAACGGATTTAGTACAAGTGTCACGCCCACTCTGCTCGGTAACGTTATAACGATACCGTACGGTAAGTTAGCTCGGCGTCCAGCTAACCAAGCCAGACAGCTAGCAGCCGCTGTTAGCACGACACGAGCAGCCAAGTTATGTGAAGAGGATCCACAACCAATACCTGTTTATTGTGTATCTGTCATCGTTTTGCTTTCACTCTTACGCTACCGTCTGCCCCGTCAAAGCTCATCGCCAGATAAGACGGCAGCGGTGACACTAGTAATGTTATTGTAGCTCGGTAGCATGCTAGCTAGGGCGTTTCTGTCATTCTGTCACTGAATTTTTAATGTTCGACCCCTTTGGCATCACTGTCGGAGGAGAGAGCGATGGGCTCCGGGGCTGTGGATTCGTCCCAGTGGCTTTCGGTGAAGGAGGAGACAATTTTCCTCCACGACGGACTCATTCGGGTCACAGATCTGGCCGAACTGCCCAGTGAAATTGGAGTATCAGAGCAGGGGGACACTGAGCAAGAGGTGGGTGAAAGCCATCTAACACAGACACACACTCAGAGGCTTATATTTAGAAACACACGCACAGTGTCGGCATTAATGTTTCCCTTTGTTTCTTTTAATATACACATTTGTTTTACTGTCAGCTGCAACACACCCTCTGTGATAACGGTAGCGCTAACGTTTGCAAGTTTCCTGCCCTGCTTGTTATTGACTCACTGTCAAGGAAGCAGCCATTGACAGGGTATTTCCTGTGTCTTTCTTTCAAAACAAAAGTTGTACAAAGGAGGCTCCACAATCCTCAAAGTTGGAAGGTGTAATGTTCAAACTCTTAATGTAAACTCGTCACATAGGGTGCCTCAGGCTCATATAAGCAACATCAAGCTCATAGCTATCCAAAATGGTAATAACATAGAACAACCTTTCACAAGCTTTGGGCTGGATATCGTTGAAAATCTTTGATAGTGGTACCTTGGCTTATAACAGTCAGTAATGATACTTTTTTCAATAACATTTTACAACAACAAACAGAAAATGACATTTCACATTGCGGTATAAATATTTAGTTTCGTTTTTCAGTTCCACTGCATCACACTCAAAGCAGCAACAATAGAAATATAAAGTAATTAACCACAATGTGGTTTAATTTCGGTTGTCTGTTTCAACTCTTTAGTTTTATGTTTCGGCACCCTGGCAATTTTCCACTCAAAGCAGTCTTACAACATAAAAATTAACGTATTTCCCATAACTTGAAGTCTCCTGTTAACTTAATATCAGCAAATATAATATCCTTGTATATAAATATATGTATACAAGCTATTGCACTTGAGAGCAGTTATTTAAATATTTTGTAATTAATTTACAAATTTGGTCTATACATAAGTAAGATATCAGTATGATTTTATATTTGTCTTAAAATGGCTGTAGAGTCAGTACTTTTCTTCAGGGATACATTTGAAGGCTGGACTTCAAGCTTTTACTTTGAAGGCACACTCTTCGACTCGGAAGTGTCTCTGGTGGTAGATTGCGTGTACTTTACAGTGATGCCGATGGAAACTTCGAGCTAACCGTGTTTATTTACATCCTCGATATTTCGGTACTCTGCCATGTAAAAAGCTAGAGCCAGTAGTAACTACACTGTGCGTTTGTTGTAGTAGTCTGTCACATGTCCATGAGCAGAGGTGGTAGTTCGTGTTGACTAGACAAACAAAGACTGAGAGTGATGGGCAGCCATTTAGATGAATCTAATAATACCACATATGTGTCATAACACGTTTAGTACTACTACCTTAAAATACAGTCATTGCTGCATATGTCAGTAAGGTTAGCACAAAACCTAAGTCTTTTTTAATGTTAAGCAACACATCCAACACAGTTTGAGTGTCTTTTATTTAACAATAGCTTGGTCTAACATCAACTTACGTTTCAGGGGTTGGGGGGTTAACCTTGTTTAAAAGTTAGCAACAATTTTTTGGTTTATTTTCAATATGTCCTACTTACTGAATTTGTGAAATTCAAGAATACTACATGCCTTATGATAACTGAGTCCTAATGCCTGAGACAATGTTTATTGTGAGAGGTTTGGCTCAAAATCATGAAGGAATTTATCTGCTTGATTATCAGAAAAGTGGCATGTTGGCACAGCTGATTGCATAGTTTATACACATGAAGTGTTTTCACACAGGCAGTAGTCTGAGACTGGCTTAAGGCTTTTGTGATACTATATATTACGATACTATATAGATTAGTGTGCACTCTATGCTTCTACATAATGGTTATAAATACTGAGTGAATTTAACTAACCTCCTTTGTCCTAATGTTTCTCACCAAATATCAGACTGTAACCAGCTTGTTTTTCTCATTTCTACATTCTACTCAGTACAAGTACAAGTATCATATTCAGCAACAGTCTGGTATGTTACCAATACTTGAAGTACTTGTGTTAGAGGCAGAACAGCTGCAGATGACCTCTTGATGACCCCCTTTTACCAGCAGCCTTCTGTTACCACAGCTCTACCAACCACTCTGACAAATGACACACCAGTGGTTAATGAATAATTATGAATAAGCAGGTTTAAGGGTGAATCCCCCGTACAAATGTGAATATTCTTTTTCAAAACTAAATGTTTAATAATATGTCGGAGGAACTGTTGCTTTAAATATAAGTAAGGCAAAGCTGAAATAGAAATACTTTATCAGTCTGTGTCGGTGTCAGCCTTCTATGGATGGCTGGCTATTTCAGTGAGATTTCAGAGATATTTTTGAGTCTGTTTTTATGCACCGGTCTGTCTTTCAAGTTTAGGGTAAACTCGGATTCAGTACATTCAGGCCTTCTGTGTGTCCAGATATAAGACTGACTGGGTCATTCAGTGCTGTTTTTGTAGGTGTTGTGATGCTGACTATTTTTATCCACTTGCAGCAGTGTTTTGCAGAGCAAGGTGGAGAGGGCCCAGCATCTAGTCAAGGAGCGTTACTGTAACATTAGTAGCATTTCTGAAATTGAATCAATACAAATTGTGCCTGCTAAATGGTATAATGGATTTCTTTCCAGTCCATGATTCGTGGGCCACAGAGTGTGATCAATATCCGCAATGCTGGCTAAGTGCACATGAAGCACATTGTTTTACCTCTGATAGGCTATCCCAAATGTGCACTATTATCGTTGACCATTTCATAGTCCAAAAGACTGTAGACACAAGGGTTTCTGCTGTGGAAATGATCCATAGTCACACTATAGAAATACAGCACTTTAAACCAATACATTGTGGCTGTATTAAAAAATGTGTGCTGTTTTAAACTAAAATGTTAACTACCAAGGAGCCTAATAACACTGTAATGCATCTTGTGAGACATGGTTATGTTTGAATATGCTGCTGACTGTTTACAGTGACCATTTCTACCCAGTGTTTTGGTCAAATATGTGTTGCTGCTTAAGCTGATAGAACATGGATAAAAGACAAATAATCCTTACAGAATAAAGTAGAGAGTGAGTGTTATCCCCATTGTGGATTGTGCACTGCTGTTCCTGTCCTCTGTGTTTCATTGCATATTTTTATAAACAGATTTTTTCTCTAATATGTAAAATTAAAGTTGGATTTTGCCAGACCAGGCCAGGTTACACAGGGTGTCCTTGTTACTGCCTGCTAATTTTCTTTTTCCTTTTTTCCCTCCATCCCTGTTCTTTCTTTCAGATTCTAACATTTGAGACTAAGAACCCGGTAGAGCTCGCTGAGCGGCTTCGTGCTGTCTGTGGGAATCAGAGTAATGCATATGCACGATTGTTGGAGTACCGTCTCAATGCTCTGCGTGGCCTGTGGGGGGCGCAGCGGCAGCTGGCCCTGGAGGAGCAGCAAGAGCGAGAGGGGACTGGAGGGGCTGATGAGGAGACCTTGGCCTTGCTCAAAAGACAAGGTCTGCTCCAGCAACCTGAGCAGGCACCCTTCACCTCCCGTGTTGGTCTGCTGCTGGTCTTCCCCCTTTTGCAGTCTCAGACTCGCAGTGACCCAGCGCTCTGCGGCGTCACAGCAGAGGTACTGCTAGCCTGCCTGCGGGACTGCCAGCCGCTCAGCCTTAGCAAAGAGCCCGCCGACTGCCTCAACGGCCTGGAGGGGCTGCTCTGCTCTTGGCTGGAAGATGGTGCCCAGGAATCAGGTCAACCACAGGGGCAGGCTTCGACACAAACCCTCCACACACATAGACAAAGGGAGAACGCTGCTGCTGCACTTGTGGCACTTGCTTGTGCCAGGTAAGGCTGCACACCACGCAGACTCAAGCACCATGACGATTTGAAATACAGTTTCAGTCTGGCTTTGTTGTCCAGCTTGGTGGTAGGATCATTCTATTGGCCCTTCACTGTGTTTTTAGGGATTTTAAAGTATGGGTTACACCAAAACGACATTGATTGATACTTTTTTTTGTGTGTCATGCACACAAAGTTCCCAGCCCTCTTTGGTTTACAAGAGACTAAAGAGGGCTGAGAAATGGGCAAACATCTCAGTACAAAATTACAGGTTATTTTATGGCTCAGTCTTAAACAAAATGTGATGTTGATGTTTTCTCTACCACCCTTGGCAGCTAAAATCTGCCATGAAAAGGTTTCCTTTCTGAAGCACAAGTCAAGTTATTCATAATCATCCGGCCAAAAGAAATGAGCAAACATTAACTTAAGAGTACATCGTTCATGTCCTCATAGACAGGACCGAAAAACATAAACTCAACCTCACTTTCAGTTTCACCTAGCTCACACAACAAACAAAGTCTGTCCTCCTCTGTAGTGGCTTTGAACCCACCAGTCTCTAGGGATAATGGTAATGTTCCTGAATGTAACTGTGTGCACATATGGATCTTTGTCTTTTGTTTAAATTATGCTTCACAAAGGGTTCTACACTGTAGTCATTCTTTACGAGACAATAAGTACACAAACCCTGAGGTTATTTTCTAAATAACAAATACTCCTATATATCAGAGTGTTAAGTGTCTCGTCCTTTGCTCATATGCAAAAAACAAATCAAGGGGCATTATGTCCATACAATATGTGCCACCCTTTGTCCCTGGACTCATGATTCGAGTAAGGGGTGAAAAAAATTTAACAGGGAAAAAAATGAAAGAAACCTCTGGAAGAGCAACAGACCTCTCCTCCAGGCAGGCATACCATAGGTTTTGAGTGTAAAGACATTTACGACAATAACCAAAGTACTTAAATTTAGGCAACTGCGTATTGTTTGTGATATCCCTTGAGCAGAATGTGAGCAGAAAAGAGCAGAATGTGCTGTTTTTTTGCATTTGCGCCTGAACTCTGGCTTCTGCTGGTGACATTTGATCTTGACTTGTCAAAACCAGAACCCTCCACTCTTTGTTCAGCCTCTGCTGAAGCTGAGGGCTCTTTGTTGTGGGGAACCATCCAGCCCCGGTGCCTTTTCACAGACAGTGGGAGCTAATTAAAGTGCTATCAGCTCCCCCTCACCTATGATGGTCTAGCTAAGTAAATTCACCATGCAGCAGGGTTCAGTAAGCATGATGGTTTCACAGACGACAAGCGCTGAGTGTTGTCTGTGTTTCAAATGTCTAATCATTGAATCAAACTAGGGCTGTGCAATATGACTAAAATCTCATATCTAGATAATGATACATATCATGATATAGCACGTATTCTGTAAATTTAATGAAAAGTTTATGTAAAATGACAAGTTTGAATCACAGTTTGAATGAAATACTTACAAATAAACTACAAATAAAGATACTTATATCTTTGGATGAAGGCATGAAATATCAAAAGATAAATAGAAAACACTTTTCAGCTGGAGTTGCAAGCAAAATAAATACAGGCCTAAAATGTGAATATGGTCAAATATATCAAAACCAAACATATAATACTGTCAGAAGACCCTTCAGTGAAATTTTTCATATTCAAGCCATGTCTGTGCATCAGAAATGGCCCCTCTTTTAGGTATGAACTCATCATTTTGTTTTGGCATGTCCAAGTCCTTCTCCTATTGATAGTTATAGTGTTCCGCGTCATGTTCACTCTCCCTCATGTTTGTTTGTATTGTCTATGTGCATATTCCCTGCTAATATCCCAGCCATGTGATGATACCAAAAATTATAGCTGATTTGAGACACATCGAAATGACGAAACGATAGACGTTTTCCTGTCACCACATGTGTATCGCGATATCACATATATTCCTGTGCAGTCCCGGCCAGAAACAAACTGGAGCCATTAGCACATACACACACGCGCATATCATCATCAGCGACGTCATGTCATTACTCATTCTCTTCATCTTCCTTTCTCTCTTTGTTCCACAGTGCCAGACATCAGCTACATGAGCAGTGGAAGAGTTTCATATAGACCTTTACCTGCATAGATCCTCTCTGTGAAGATGACATTGCTTGCATGTGTTTAGTTAATTGTCACGTGAAGCGCTAAATGAAATCAGCACAAACTTGTTGGTGTGATGTTCATTACACCCTGCAGAGAGGTTCAGCATAACATAATCTCTGTGTTAACTTTTATTGAAAATTATTCTTGTAGATATTACGTTTTAATTTCTATGACGTTACGCTGAATTCCCTCCATAATTCAAGCAAGGCATTATTCCACTTAGACCTCCACCAAGGCTTAACAATGGGCTTTGTATTTCATGCTGAGGCCTCCTCACTAATCCACCAAACTATTTTCCAGGGGATCTCTGAAGACCTTCATCCACACAGTTCACCTGCTGCAGAAACAAACTGATCTGGGCCAGCTCCCTGTGTCAGATGTCCTGTACAGGTAAGGCTGTTAGTATACGTACACCAAATGAATAACTGCTGGTATGTTTTGAAATGAGTGATAGCCCTGTTTCTCTGCTACATCAGACTTTTGCTCCTGGAAGGAGGCCCTGGCTCTCCATCCTGCCTCCTGGGGGGGAAACACAGCGTGTCTTGGGGTTTTGAAGACATGCTGCCTACACCTGATAATTCTGCCGGAGGAGCAGAGAGTAAAGGTAAAATACTCTTCTAATGTACTTATGTGGGAGTACGCTCATTTGGCTTGGGGAAATTAGAAACTGTTTACGGCTACATTTCACTGATAGTTAAATGCAGAAAAATGCATTTCGTATTTGTCTGAAAAATGCATGTGTCTTAAATCCCAACGAACACAAAGGAAGGAGGGCATCTCGCCTGGCTTCTTTGTTCACATGTTATTTGTATATATTAGTGCTTATGAAGAGAGAGAAGGAGAGGCTGTGGCTTTTTGTGACTAGGAAATAAAGCAGAGGATGAGAGAGTGATGCCTCACTCCCGAGCAATCGATGAGCTGACCTTGAAAAGTGACAGAAGCTGATCATGGCATATATCTAAAAAGAAAGTTTGCATTTTTACCATTTACATTAAGTTGACACTAGGCCAATGATGACTCCCTGTATATGTTTGCGTACATCTCTTAGAGGCATCACAATCCTATGCTCGAAATGAGAAATCAAAAAAAAAGAAATGTTTTGTCCTTCGCTCACCTGTTTTTTTTCCCATTACATTTCACCTCAGCTATCTATCATTTTTACCTTATTGAATCCCTTTTTTGTCCTTATTTCTTACAGACACTGACCTGGGGCGCTGTCTAGCCACAGACGGACTCTATCTGTATACCACTAACTCCTCTGGGAGAGGACTCAGCAAACTGGGCTCTGGTTTACATGGGACACTGAGGTAATATGACACCCCTTCCCGCCTGCCTGCCTTTATCTGAGAAGAGTGAGACAGAGAGACAGAAAGAGAATGAAACACTAAAAATATCCCTTATCATTTAACCATGCAAAGACTATAATAGGACTGTGTTATTTCCTGGACATTCTCAAACCAATATCGGCAGCGTACTGTCACGTCCTTCCTAACTGTCTTTGGTTGACTTGGCTGATTTGAAGAGGGTTATGTAGTCTGCATCCTAATTCCATGCTGTGGTAGCAAATTACTAAATTTGCAAGCAATGGGTAGCTATCTTCTAAAATGTGTTTTTAGAATTCAGCAGGCTGTAATGTAATTTCTTTCACGAGCAAAAAAAAAAAGCATCTCCTGATTCAGACCTCTGAGTTTGCTCATTGTATAAAAGGTGTCTCTGTTTTCTTGAGTCCACAGAAATAACCAGGACACAACAGCTAAGGCTACAAACATAGCAGTAAAAGTTTGAAACACAGTAGTCACATAATCTGCAACAACTACCAAAAATGTTCTTTCAGTATTGCATATTTTCAATAGCTTGTCAGTGTGGCCACTGAACTGGGTAAAGAACATGCTGAAGGCAGCTGTAGGTACTGTAATTTTAACAAAAATGCCTATTTTTATAAAGTATTTGAGTACAAAATACAGAAATATATGCTTTATGTTTGTGTTGTGCACAGGGGTTTTGTGTACTGTCGAAATGAAGAGTTGGAGCCTGGCTGGGTGGTGTTCAGCAACGGCCGCCTCCTCCACCGTCCTTCCTCCTTTGATGCCAAGCCTCATCAGCTGTGCCAGGTCGTTGACCCCTTCACCCTCCAGGTACTGCATATATAGTATTTACTTAACTATTTTGGCGTTGCTGTTGAATCATAAATACGTAATTTTGGAAACGTCAGTCTTGTTGCCTTACATTGTCAACTTTTGGCACTTATAAAATGCTTACCTGATCATTCCACTATGTCAGGCTCATAAACATTAATTTGAAATGACAGGCATACTAATAGTCTAAGCTGCCATTTCCAGGTGTGCCAGATTGTGCCCATGCCAGCCCATCACTTCCCAGTGGGCAGCAGCATGACAACGCTGCACCTCTGCTCAGATGGAACCTACCTGTACTGGGTCTGGTCCCCAGCCAGTCTCAATGAGAAAACACAGAAAGGCCACTCTGTATTTATGGATGTCTTTCACCTGTCGGTAAGTACATGCCCTGCAGTAAAATTTTGGTAGTTTTCAGTTTGTTCATGTGTGTGATTCATCTGTGATCCTGTGGTCCTCTCTCCCTTCTGTCTCTGGTGCAGACGCAGACAGGGCTGTGCGTTGCAGACATCCTGCAGGAGAGAGTTATTCTTACTCGCAAGGAAGGCGAGTCTTCCAAGTGCTTGAATGAACTTCTCTTGAGTCGAATGTCACGCTTCCGGGCCTCCCATTCTGCCACATTGGCTGCTCTAACAGGCTCTGCCATTACTAACACTGTCAAAGAGGAACAGTCTGGTAATTCATCAACAAAACATTTGGTCTAAATACCATATATAGTTCTGTGCCTTTTTAATATAGTTATGAAATGCCTCTTGGTGATACATTTCTTTTTAACACTGTTACAGCTGTCAACACTAGCTGCGGACTCCCTCTGAAGACTCTGAGAAAGACACCTATGTATGTGTGTGGAACTTACCTAGTGATGCTGGTCTCACCGCCCGGTGTGTCTGGGAGCTCTGCCACACGCTCCCTTTTTGGAGGAACCAGCAGCCTGTCCTCTCTCAAAAGTAAGAGGACACATTTATTAAGAATACTTTAAGCCCAATTACAATTACTTTGTACCACATTAGCTGTGTTTCCACTGCAGAATCTTTCCCCAAGAACTAGGAACCTTTGGAACTCTTCCACTGCAGGGACCAGGGTCTCAAATTAGTTCTGGGGAGTTTATTTTTCCACTAAAAACATCCCTGTTAGGAGGGGTAGTACTCTCTGATGATTCACTTTAACACTTATTCAAGCCACCATTTTAAAGAGCTGTAGCTGTATATACAGTTTGCATTGTGCATTGACTCATTACCATGGGATTATAGAAGAAAGCTGCAACATAAGATGGGTAGATGAAGACGTTCAGGCCTTATTGAGCTTTGTCTAGTCATTGGCATATATGATGTGTTATAACAGACTTGTGCTTTGTCACCCACCAGTACAATAATGTAATTTATGTGGGTCTGTAGACTACTGTGGAAAAGTAGACAACTGAAGGGACTAAAGTTTCGGGACTAAAAATTATGGATACTTTGGGTGGAACTTGAATGAAATTGAAAACCAATCCATTCTCATGTTTTGTCAGTACTAGCCTCCAGCCTGGTCTTTAACTTGGCTGACGGTCAGTTTAGCAGCCGCGCAGACCTCATCGATGCTCCTGGCAGTTCTTTAGGGAGAGGAGCTCAAGTAGCTGGGCTAGGTGAGCTCAAGTTTTTTATATTTCACTACTGAGCATACACTTGATAGTTCAACAATGCACTGACTGATTTCTATGACTTTTTGTAGGAGCATGTTATGATGCACTGAACAACTTGATCTGGACCTGCTCCAGTGATTACATAGATCAGTGGTGCAACCCTGGGAACCAAGCCTTTCATCATGTGTGCCATAGGCTCGGCGTCAGCCATGTCATCAAAGAACCCAAAGGTAGACACAAACCACCCATGAACCCACAGATACTCTTTGTATGAGCTTAAATCAGAAAGGTGACAATCTGCCAAATTTTGTTCTTCTTACAGAGGAAACTGTGGCCACTGGCGAGGTTATCAACCAGCTACTTCATCACATAGGTGCTATGTGTATCCACCAGCTCAACCTGCTGGCAGCCAGCAGCAACAGCCTGCCCCTGGGTGCTCTACTGGGCAAACAACATCCCATCGAGGCCCGTCATTTCAGCAGCATCTGTGACATTATGGAGAAGGCCATGGTGAATGGAGATACCTGCATCATCCGCTGCATCTTGGTGGTGTTTCAGGTCTGTTTGATGTGCAGCTGTGTGGCAGAAAATGACTCAGCCACTTTCTTTATCTTTGACTTTATTTATTTCTTTTGGTCCATCTTCTCCAGGTGGTATTTAGGTTTTTCAATCCTCAGTCGGAGCAGAATAGGGAGAGCGTGCGTCGGTCAGGCCTACTCCTGTGGCAGCTACTCATGGCTCCGGTGGATCAGATCGGGGCAGAGATCCAGAGAGAAGTGTGCCTGGCCATCAGGTAAGGTCAACATGTCAATAATTCAACATATGGTTTACTAATAATTTAATATGAGTAGAATTATAATAGCATTTTAAATTGACCTTGTTTGCTTTCTTGCTCTCTATCTCTGTAGCTCAGGCCTGAATACGTTATATCAAGGGGAGGCTGAACTCAATAAACTGCTGAAACTTGTACTAACAGAAGGTCAGTCAATGCTGCATACAGGAAGTTTTAATAAAACACGCTTTTGCTATGTTTTGTTGTGAATTTATCTGATATGATCTCTGTCTGTTTATCATATTTAGGTGAAAGGAACTGTGGCCTGTCTCAGCTTCGTGATGTCATCCTTACCAATTTAGCAGACCAGTTGCAGAAGAACAGATTTGGTAGTGAAGAAGATGATCATTACAGGTGAGTTACAACCCTGTTACTATGTGACAGTATATACCATCATTTTCATACCAGCCTGGAAAAATGTCATGCTTTGGCTTCAAAACTCATGTTGGCTCCCAGTATAAGTATGTAATTGTGCAAAAAGATTAAAAGGTTCTTTTTTTACAGACTGAGTGATGAGCTGCTGCATTGTATCCTGAAGACTGTAGTCCGGGAATCCTGCCTCCTCATTACCAAATGTCAGACTGTCGCCCGAGATGACTTCCAGAAGCTGCTCTCCACTGTGCCAGTATGAATGTCATTTTCAGCGTCACTAAATGCCATCTCTGCTGACTAAGATTGCATGTTTTGCTAGATTACACTTACCAACTTGGGATGGTTTTCCCTCTCTGTAGGTGGTTTCACCTAGTCTGCGCTACCTCATGGCTGTTCAGAACCACCTCCTCAGTAACACCATTCTAATCCGTCCTGATGATAACGACGACAGTGACAGCTCCCTACAAGGGGAAACAATGAAGGTACAGGTAAACATCCCCTTTAAATACCCCTACTGTACCGCTGTCCTCGTGGTTTATGCCTGTCTGTCAGCGAGAGACCATTCAAGGCCATTCAAATGGAGCAAAAGGAAATGGATGTTTTTACAGGACCTTATAGGACTTGGTGCATGTTGCATTTGTATCTATATAATGTACTTAAATTATGCTAGATTAACTGAGGATGTATTGCTGCTAAATATTGATCATCATTGTTATTGAAAGGGTTAGATAATATGTAAGGTTTAGATAATTCCATCCTGTTATCAAGTCTGTAAACCAACAGCACAGATTTTGCAGCAGTAAAGTTCATTTTTCTATCTAGAAATTTAAGTACAGTAATGATGTGTGTACACCTTTCATAATCCAAGAACGTGATAACTGAAAATCTTAGAAGCAGTGTTACGGAAGTGTGGGCCTATTCTGTGTGTTGTCTCCAGGAACTGCAAAGCAGCATCCTGTCCCTGGCAACCAAAATCCTGGTGGGTTGTGATGAAGTGCTGGAAACTCTGCAGCAGGTGACCACTGCTCTAATTAACAGTGACATCCCCGACAGAGAAACCAGGTGAACTTTTAGCTACATCTTTTTAAGAGAACTTTCGCAGAGTGGGGGGAAAAAACCTTTTGGTCAAATTATACCCCATGACTTTTAAAGTCAATTTGTGGTGACAGCTGTGTTACCGTAAAACCTTTATGTAACTGACAAAATAAAACCAGACATGATGTTCTTTCTGTTAGCTCTAATGCAGTATTTCACCATGAAACAAGATTAAGCTAAACCTTAGTAATTCTGCAGCCTCCTCCTGAGCATGAATGAGTGTAATCATTTATGGCAATGCTTGTTAAATTATCATTGCTGCTGTTAATTTTCTACTCTTCCTTTGTTTTACATCTTCAAGCCACCCCAACACTTATGCTGTTTTTTTGCCTTAGAACCATCCCTTTTTACATGCTACCTCGTTGTTATTCTCAGGTTGAAAGGTCTGGAACAGGTCACAAAGGCCACCATGCTGGGGCACCTGCTTCCTGTGTTGCTCACTTCTCTGATGCACCCCAACCTGCAGACCCTCACTCTTGCCGACGCCCTAATGCCTCAGTTGGTTCAACTGGTTCTTTACACCAGCCAGGTTAGAGTTGTGTGAAACTGAAAGTCATGTCTTAAGTTAAATAAATGTTTTTTAAGCTGGAGAAGCAGTCCTCACTGAAGCTTCTTGTTCCACTCTCTGTCTTCCAGACTGCCCTGCTACTAAAAACTCAGTCTCCACTTTTCACTGAGGAACCTCCACCAGTGGTTGGCTCTCTAGGCCAGGGGGCAAAGGCATGTGCAGCTGATGACAAGTATGTTTTCTGATGTCCAAACTAACAATGCTGAATGTTAATTCATGATTAATAGATATGAAATATAAATGAGCATTTTAGACTATTTGAATTCATCACTAATGTGGCAGGGCATTAGGTAAATGTACTGTCTGTCATGAGTCCACATTTCAGTGATAACTTATAATTCTTTGTCTCTGTCCTTTATATCAGGATTCTTGATGAACGTGAGGAACCAGGTTTCCTGACGGGACTTAAGATCCCTGCCCCATGGGCTGCTGGGAAGACGGTAGAGACTGTTCACCCTGTGCGAGACAATTATAAGTTCAAGGAGACAGTGCACATCCCAGGAGCCCGCTGCCTGTACCTTCGCTTTGATTCTCGCTGCTCTTCACAGTATGACTATGACAAGGTATCAACTCTCACATTAACTGTAGGCACACTTTAGACATCACCTAGGTGATGTCACCTAGGTGATGTCTAAAGTGAGAGACAGCTGGTTTTATTACCCAACGTCTTCACACGTTATAGCTGTTACATGTATTGCAAAGCTCTGGTTTTGAAAATTGTACACTAAATGTATTCTGTGGTATTTTAGTTGGTAATCTATGCTGGGCCCAACACTAACAGTCGTAAAGTAACAGAGTATGGAGGAAACACTCTGGGATATGGCAGTCGCAGTGTCTTGGGAACGGGATGGCCCAAAGACCTTGTCAAGGTAAAAAAAAAAGCACATTTGTAGATAAAGCACAAAAGACACATACAGTAAAGTCTTGCATATTGAGCCTAAGACATGCTACATGTTTTCTGTGCCCTTCTGTAGGTTGAAGGTGACACTGTGACCTTCTCCTTTGAGATGAGAAGTGGGCGTGAACACAACACCCCTGATAAAGCCATGTGGGGATTCTCCTGCACTGTCAGAGCTCAGGTACAATACAGAAACACATCCCAAATAACTGTACCTACCACTGTTTGGAACATGATGCACAACAGCAAACTCTGTCTCTGTCTTTCAGGAGTCATCTGAAGATGTCTCTGGAGGCCTCCCCTTCTTGGCAGACCTTGCACTGGGTTTGTCAGTGTTGGCCTGCTCAATGCTCCGCATCCTGTATAATGGACCAGAGGTGACAAGAGAGGAGGAAGCCTGCCACGATTTGCTCTGCTCAAAGCTGCTGCAAAGGTTAGATAGCTGAAAAATCTAACATGATATTGATTTTTTTTTTTTCTAACGCTGCAAAACTTTCACGCAAAAGAATGTATATTGATGAGTCTGTTTATTTTTTTAGGTGTCAGTGGCAGGTGGAAGCAAATGGTGCAATCTCCCCTGCCCTCACACCCAGCCCTTCACCTCTGCCACTCACTATTGAAGAGGACCGGGAGTTCACCTACCCCTCTGACGTACTCATCCCACCTCCAGGCCTTATGCCAGGGACCTACTTTGACTTGCCTCGTATCCGCCTGCCTCCAGGCATCATGGGTAGGCTGCGAGAAGTGTCTGGAAGGGCTCGACCACAGTTCCGTCCCAGCATCAAGTAAGATACTCATAGTGTATCACCAAAGTTATTAGTGTGTGTATATTTGGTAAAGAAAGTGATATTTCAAAAAACTATGTCAATACCCTCTATAATGTTTTATTATTTGTTGTGTCATCAAAAGTCTAACTTTAATAATCAATGATCTTTTTCTATAAGGGAGGTGATCAGACCAGATGTTATGGAGGAGGTTATTGTATCATGTGTCATAAAACATCTGAGCCTGGTGGATGCTCTTCAGTCTCTTGTCAACTACCAGTACCGTGAGGATCATGCAGAGGAGTACGACCTAGTCTGTAAGATCATGGCTGAGACCTTCAAGAAGATCAATGCAATGGAGCGCCAGCTGCAGGTGAGCTCATTTTACACAGCAAGGATAAAAACCAAAACACTCCAAAATAGAAGATACGGTCTGTCTTAGTTGGACAGATTAGATAGTTAAATAAAGTACTTTCTGCGGGGTATACAGAATATGATTAATTGGCAATGTCTGTTACATGGAGTTGTTGCAAAGCTATATTTATTTGCCATCAGGAAGTAGATATACTAGGCATATCGGCATATTTACACTACCTTATTATATCTTTAATCACCATGGTGCAGCTGGTATTATGCCTTCTAAAATTTGGTTGAGTTATTCTAAAAATAAACCAGGCTACCAAACTGAACAGCACTAAAGTTTTCCTCTGTGTCTAATTATCTCCTTTACTTGCTTTCAGAGTGTAGCAGAATTGGAACAGAAATGGCAGAATGAGGTAGAGGAGGCCCAGCAGGGGAAGCTGGAGAACAACACTCCATTCTTCCACGACTACCATTTCTTTGAGGTATCCACTGTACTCTTAACTTTTGATAAAGACATTTTATCTTTACTATACCTTTTTTACTCTGATGTTGATGTTTTTTTTGTGTTTTTTTTTGCACCAGAACAAAATTAAGGAGCTGGAGCTTCTTTGCTCCTTGAAGGAGGTCCCACTTGATTTCAGTGATTTGGAAAATGTTGTCCTTTCACTAAGGCAAGTAGTTTTAATTATGCTTGAAAATGTAACAAACAACACCATCTTAAGTGTAACTCTACCTCGGAGTTGAATTTTGTGCTGTAACATTATGTTTCTGCACCGACAGAGAGAAGTTCTTTCAGGAAGTAAACACCATGCACCTCAGAAGCAGCACCCCACTGGCCAAAACTAAGGCACTGGTGAAGAGTCTGATGAACCGCACTGAACTTCTTCTCCATGTTACCATTGCTCCACATTGTAGAAGCCTAACTACCACACCTGCTGGCACACCAGGGCCAGGTATAGATTATTTTATGTTCCTAAATAGTTGTTAACTGAAGCCTTTTTAGGCCCCAAGACTGATATTAGAGATTATTTTTCAAATTTTTGTCACAGCCTCTAAGTCGGTATCAGATGCCAAGACAGTGATCCCTATGGTGAAGCAGCCGGTCTTCCTGCGCAGCATGTCTGCTCCCTCTGATTTGGAGATGATTGCTAATCAGGACTTAGAGTTTACTCATCCTCCCCAAAGGTATTCGTCTAATTTTGCTTGTTAGATACACTGTTGGAGAATCATGGGAATAAATAAAGTATGAATTTCGTTATCTTGTCTTGTTATGTATGTTTATGTATATGTTTTTTGGGGTTTTTTTTACCTTCAGAAGACGACACCACCCTACTAGTCATCGCAGCAGCTCATTTACTCTGCTGCAGTCTCTAGCAGTAGAGGACAGCCGTGACAAGCCAACATACAGTGTGTTGTTAGGACAGCTGTTTGCCTTTATTGGGACTACACCTGATCAGGCTGTAAGTCTCTTAGCTGTCTGTGTAATTATCTGTAAGTTAACTGTGATCTGATGTGGAGATGCAAATCACTCATACTCTTTGTGTCTGTTATCTCATTAGGTGTCAAGCAGCAGTTTCTTGTCTGCTGCTCAGACACGATGGAGGCGTGGCAGCACACGGAAGCAGGCTCTTGTTCATATGAGGGAACTGCTGACTGCTGCTGTTAGAGTAGGGGGGGTCACCCACCTGGTGGGGCCTGTCACTATGGTACTGCAAGGTGGCCCAAGGTGAGATGGGAAATATATCCCATTCCACACAAGAAGTGCACACATATACAGTAGCTACAGATAATCTATTGAAATACTCAAAAGTAATGACAAAATAAAGTAGTGATGGCAAAGTAGCTATTTTATTTGAATCTTTTCAGATTTAAGTGATGTGTTTTATTGTGTCTGGTTACTATACACATCTGTGTTTGTGTGCTATCTGTGCAGGATTGAGGAGCTGACCTGTGGTGGAATGGTAGAGCAGGTGCAGGAGGCCTTTGGGGAGACCATGACGTCTGTAGTGTCACTGTGTGCTCGCTACCCCATTGCCTGTGCCAACAGTATCGGCTTGCTTTGCACAATACCCTACACCAGGTAAGACTTTGTGCTACATTATCCCTCTTTACATGTACATCTAGACCTTCAGATTCTTTACCCTCAGTTTCTTTACCCTGATCTGTATTACTATAGGAGTGAGGAGCAGTGCCTAGTTCGGAGTGGTCTAGTGCAGCTTATGGACAGTCTTTGCAGCTTAAGTGGTCAGAGGGAATGCAGCTCAAATGAGAAACAAACCAAAAAGCAGAAGGTGGCTACCATGGCTTGGGCTGCTTTCCAGGTGCTGGCCAATCGCTGCATCGAGTGGGAGAAGGTAGAAGGTATGTTGATGCAGCCATTTGCTCTCATTATGTATGAATTTCTGTCAAGTAGGAATATATAGCTCTGAAACAAATTGAGATCATTGGAAAAAAAAGAGAGACAGCTGGTTTTATTATTTATGTGTTTGAGTAAAATGAACATTTGTGTTTATTTTAGAATCTACTGACAACATATCTCTCAAATACTAAATAAAAAAGTCATTTGGAACATTTTTTGTAGATAATGACAACTGGTCAAGATAATAAAAAAATGCTTTGTTTTCAGATGTAAGATAATGCAAACACAAATGCAAAACAAGTTGACATTCATTTTCAACAAGACGATACTATTGTTTTACTCAGAATCAATATTTGGTGTAAAATCCCAGGTTTTCAATCACAGCTTTCATGTGTCTGGCATGCTCTCCATCAGTCTTTCACATTGCTGTTGGGCGCTTTATGCCACTCCTGGCGCAAAAATAGAGGCAGCTCGGCTTTGTTCGATGGCTTGTGACCATCCATCTTCCTTTTGATCACATTCCGGAGATTTTCTGGAAATTTGGAGTGGTTTCTTAATTTTATTTGCTAATTAAGCAAATCTACTCAGTAACTGATAAATTGGTGCACGCTGCAAAGTAGTATGTCGTAATCACAGTTAAGCAGTCGTTTTTCTTTCCGCTGAAGGTGGCTCTACAGATGCGGTGCACTCTGGTCTGGCGCGGCAGGTGTCCAGCCTGCTGACCAATCACCTGGCCAGAGCTACGGAGTGCTGTGGGAATCAGGCAGCTGGCAACGATGCCTTACAGGATGTGCTTAGTCTGCTCAATGACCTCTCCAGGTAAACTGCAATGTCATGTATATATAACATGTTTATTTATAATCATGCATTTGTAAGTATGTGTTTGAATTTCTCTGATGTTTCCTTGTTTTTTTTTTGTTTTTTTTTTTGTTCCAGGAGCCACATAGGAAAAGCTATTCTGAGCCAGCCCGCATGTGTTTCTAAGCTCTTGTCTCTGCTGCTTGACCAGAGACCTTCCCCAAAGCTTGTACTTATAATCCTGCAGCTATGCCGAGCTGCACTGCCCCTTATGAGTGTGGAGGACTGTGGTAACGTGGCCCTGCCCTCATGGAGCTACTCTATCAACACACTAGATGCTGAGCAACAAGATGCTACTGACCCGGCCTCACGTATTGCTGCCTTGCTCTTAGCGAAGCTGGCAGACTATGTTGTTCCAGGTTTGTCTCTCTTGCCTTGTTATACTAAATTAATTTTGTGTATTTCTTAATAGGTCAGGTTTTACTAGCACCTATGGCCCCTATTAGCAAAGAGGTCTTTTATTAAATTCCATATGCCAGTATCATAACTAACTAAACTTAGTTATGATGTTACTAAAGTATGTCGTACTAGTACTTGTATTTTACACAGTTTGTTTTTTTGCCAGGCTGCCAGACCCTGCTGTCCCCCAGCTCCTCTGAGCCAGACACTAGTCTTTCCCGAGCCAGTTCCAAAGGTGCTCTGAAGTCTGAGGATGTCGGGGAGGAGGGAGAGGCAGTTGATGGCAAGCTGTCAATTTTTATTCACAAAAGAGAAGACCAGTCATCTCATGAGGTTTTACAACCACTGCTCAGGTAATATAGCCCTTAATGTTATTTGTCATACACATTATCAACCTTAAACTTATCCTCTGGCTTTCTCTGACATGAATGTCTTTAAAATGCAGCAGTTCAGAGGGACGTCCTTTTCGTCTTGGCACTGGAGCGAACATGGAAAAGGTGGTAAAAATGGACAGAGACATGACAAAGGTAATTATTTTTAAAAAGGGAGAAAACACAAAAACATCACCATTCATGAAAGTGACACTGTGTTAGTGTGGCTTTGTTCAAGTTCCACCCTTCCACCTGTCTTATTTTGAAATCTCCCTAGAGTGGCAGCTGTGAGGTGATCACAGAAGAGGCATCTGCTGCCCTGAGGAAGGCCAACAAGTGGGCCCAGTCTGGTCTGATAGTGAGTGTTGGTCCACCTGTGGAGACTCTGGCCCAGGAGACAGCTGGAGGCATCACCACTGGAGACAAGAAGAAAACTGCTCAGACTGCTGTATGTAGAGACAGGAATGCTGAGCTGGCCAGGTATGTCAAAACAATGATTCATGCCAGTTAGCCCGCAGTCTTACTAATACTTTCCACTGAAATGACGTAGCATACTGTGGATACTCTATGCTTTGTTTGTTTGAGAACATGGTTATGACTGACTTGTTTTGACTTTGAATAGGTCGGACCCTGTCAGGCCTTTCATCAGTGGCCATGTTGCCAACAGTATGGCTGCTGAGGTTATTGCCCTGCTGCACAGCCTGCTCACTGCCCCCGAGTCTAACACTGCGCAGATCTGGACTAGCACAGCTGAAAAAGTAAGATGCAATAGATTTTTGCCTTAACAGCACTTGTTTGTGTTTACTTTATTATTATGCAATTTTATAATTGGATGGTTGAGAAGGTCAGCCAGGGACCACTGCTCTCATTTTGCCCCAAGTCTCAACATCCAGTGCCCCCCTCCTACTTCTGTTCATTGTACTCCAATAGGCATTTTATATTTTTATGATGGTTATATCTATTGTGTAATCATGTTTTGCTGCAAAACCAATTGTGCCCTGGGGACAAATAAAGTTGAAAGTTGAAGTTGAATCTGTGTTCATGCTGAGAATTGTTAGATGATACTTTATTAAAATACTTTGTGTTTCGCTGGGTTGTTGACCTGAAATAATAACCTTTAGGCTACTGTTTATTTAATTCTGTATGATGCTGTGTACTTTTCAACCTAATGCCCTTGGTGTTTGTGGTAGGTGCTTTCCCGGGCGCTGATGTTTATTCCTCAGCTGGGAAAGTATGCTGAGAGTATTCTGGAGAATGGCAGCAGCAGTGGCAGAAAACTGGCTAAGCTGCAGGCCATTGGCAGACAGGCTGTTGCTGCACTCTGCGCTCTGGGGGGCTTCAAAGAAACCATTAAGATCGGCTCTGAGGTTCAGGTCAGTAACAAATCAATCAATCAGTGGAAATGCTATGCTTACATATTGACTTGTGTTTTTTTGTACATCACCTTTTCATTGATAAGCCTTGAAATGTAAACTCTTGGTACATTTCCCTGGATCCCTCTGCTCTGCAGGTCGTTGGTAAAGGAGTGCTTGGCAGTGTGGGTATAGTCATGTCCATCAATGAACAGGAGGGCATTGCAACAGTTAAGTTTCCTTCTTGTGAGTACAGAAGAGCTTGCAAAGCCTCCGACATCCTAACTGTACCCATATCACGCCTCTGTACACCCAGATCTGAGGTAGGAGTTTTGGCATCAAACACTACTGGCCTTCTTTTAATGAAATGGCTGTCTAAATGTTCCCCTTTTCTTTCTGTCACTCTTCACAGGCTCTTCCACTTTACAAGCTGTCAATCACAGAAAAGGTGGTACAAGCTGTGCAGTCCATGCTTCTGCCACAGGAGGGCAGTCTCTCCATTCACACTTCTCTGCCAGCGACAGGGGATGGATCCAGCCCAGTAATGGCTGCGGTACGCTTGCTGGCTGAAATCCGAACAAGGTTTGTAAACACATGAAATAAAATTAACGCCATCAAATGGTTTCTGTTCTGTAACCAGCATTCACTCAGTTTTGCTAATTTTGGCATTGTGGTTGCAAGCCTTACAATAAAGGAGTTAGCTTTTTTGTGGTCCTTCCCAAGTTTTCATTTTATTTAAATTACTTGTTTTCCTTTGTGGTCTAAGGTTGAAGAGGGTTGTTTTTTTATCATTTTAAATTTTCCTCTCAAATGTCAATGTTTAAAATGAAAACACATATATTGATGTATCATCAGGGCATGTCTGGTGATGGCACAGCTCCTTGAAGATAGCTCCTTCTGTGAGGAGTTCATCCAGCAGTGTCCAGCTGCTGTTGAAGTTCTCAACTTAGTTGCCCAAGAATGCAGCCCTGGTGAGCATACATACTGTATTGAATACATATGAAGTCTGAGGCAATTATTTGGCTTGTAATACAATATATAGTAGACTTCTGGCAGTTGTGGGTGTGACAGCGTTTTTTTTTTGTCTTCTCTAGGGGAGCGCCTTGGTATGGTTGAGGCTCAGTGTGAAAGAGTGCGAATGCTGTACCGAGACTGTGCTCGGCCACCACCTCCACCACTGCAGACTGACAGGCGCCAGGTAGGAGTGAGCACATTTGCATGATAACAAGATAGCATGTTAATTAAATGGCAAAATAGTTAAATGCTTGAAATGCTGTCAAATAAATGTTTTGTTCATAAAGGTGAATTAAAGCCACGTATCTTCTTTTAACACACTTTAAAAGAAGGTGAAAGGCAAGATAATTGTACATGAAAGCAACACCAAACCTTAAGTACCCCACTAATTCCTTTGCCATGCTTGCCTCACCAGCCGAAGGAGATCACCTGGTGCCCATCCAGAGTGTTTCCTCCAGTCCGTGCCTGTATGTTCTCATCTCGTCTGACCTCTGTCACCTTCCTGGCTGACCCCAGTGCTGGAGGGGGGCTGCCAAGGGGAACCTTCATCTATGCCACATCTCCTGTACCAATTCAGGTGGGCACAACTCTTTGGAATACACTACAGTCTATCTGTATCTGTTTATATTAATAAATTCAATTTACTTGTTCTCATCTCTGCAGGCCCCATCCTTTTACTGGGAAATAGAAATTGTCTCCTATGGAGACTCTGAGGAGGACAGCGGCCCAATTGTGTCCTTTGGTTTTGCCACTGAAGCAGAAAAGAGAGACGGAGCATGGACTAACCCTGTTGGCACATGTCTCTTTCATAAGTATGTTTATATGCATATTGATACTGACAGATTCCACCTTAGTGGGCTTCTCCACTGCTCTGTCTTTGACTTGAATGTTGATTGCTCTCTCTCTCTTTTGTGTGACTTTGTCTCAGTAATGGGAGGGCAGTGCATTATAATGGCTCCAGTCTGCTCCAGTGGAAGAGTGTCAGGCTGGATGTGGCTCTACTCCCTGGTGAGACAGAGACAAAATGTGTTTCTTTTCTGTATATGTCTTCTTCTTTGGTTTTCAAATGTATATGCTGTTTAAATCAATGTATACTATGGATTTAAGCAAAATTCTCAAAAGCATATGATCTTATCTGGCTCCAAGAATCTCTTACTTCTTTAATGTATCCTGTATCTAGTATCTGATTTGTAAACTGTGACATTAAGATGTTATATTGTTTTATTTCTGAGATAATAATGTACCATTTGCCCAAACACAGGTGATGTGGCTGGAATTGGGTGGGAGCGGTCAGAGGGAACTCCTCCACCCCCTGGTCAGGCCCCTAAAGGGAGGGTCTACTTCACCTACTGTGGCCAGCGGCTTGGCCCCACCCTTGAAGATGTCGCCGGTGGGATGTGGCCCCTGGTGCACATTCAAAAGAAGGTGGGTTTCCGTTGGTTAAAATGATCTTTTCATTTAAATGTATAATTCATATTTCAATCTCTGTTAAATACGCTTCCTTTTTGCAACAATGACCTCATTTCCCCTAAGATTAATGCAGTTGTTCTTTCTTTTGCAGAACTCAAAGATCCGTGCCAACTTTGGAAGTCGGCCATTTGCATACGCAGAAGGCCAAGCACACAGAAATGCAGCAGACTTGTGTGTAGACCTTGCAGAGGAAATAAGTGCAAATTTTGAAGCACTTCCCTTCGCTATGGCCTCTGACAGTGATAATGATGCAGGAGCAAGTGTTACCTCTGACTCAGGATCCCATGGACCGCCTTGTCGAATCGCAGCTGTTGCAGTTGCCCAGCAACGTAAGATCTCCTTTGCAGCTTTATCCACTTTGATTTTGAGTAAACATGCCATAGGGGCAGGTGTTGAGTACACTATATTGACTGTTTTTGTATAATTTTGTTTCCTTGTTGCTAACCTAATGTTTTCTCTCTGTCTTATTGGTACAGAGTACAATAGTGACCTGTCATGCCATTATAAGGTCGAGCTGAGCTATGAGAACTTGGTCACTTCTGGGCCTGACCCACATCCTCCACCCATTGCAGATGATGAAAGTGATGATGAGGACGATGATGATGTCCCCAGAGTAAGTAAGATGTCCACTCCACACTTCCCACTTTGATTTTATGCTTGCAAACGTCATTGTTTGTTTTGTGTTTGACATTAGGAGGACCACTATGCCTTGCTGGTTAAGGCCTGGGAGACTAAAGTGTTCCCAACCATTCGTAGGCGATTCCGTAATGAGGCAGAGAGGAAATCTGGCCTGGACCAAATCAAAGGAGCTCTGCAGCTGGGTAAAGAATTTCTTAATATAATATATAGTCATAGGCTTAGCATTAGTCCAGCATTAACATCAAGCAAGTTACTGTAACATGAAATAGATACTTTAGCTGATCCTCATCAAGAAAAGCAAACCAGTGTCCTTCATGAAAGGCATTGGAGAGGCTGAGTCAGATCGGTCCCTTCACTATCATATATATAAAAGTATATACTTCTGTCAATTTACAGTTCACTTCTACTGCTCGTCTTCTCCACTTTTAGAATTACTGCTCTACTGTTAAAATGCCTTTTAATTCATCA
Organism: Coranthus polyacanthus; assembly: GCA_037367275.1. Lineage (NCBI taxonomy): Eukaryota > Metazoa > Chordata > Actinopteri > Kurtiformes > Apogonidae > Coranthus > Coranthus polyacanthus. The sequence continues at coordinate 14,786,336 of JAPQRN010000027.1, forward strand.
CATATAAATCAGAAACACCCATGGTAAATACAAGGAGGGAGCTGTTCCAAACCTAATTCAAAAGCTGACAGTAATTAATGCATGTATCTCTATGTTCTGTGTAAATGGCGACAGGTATGGTTGACATTGCAAGACAGACAGTGGAGTTCTTATATGAAGAGAATGGAGGCATTCCTCGAGACCTCTACCTCCCCACCATTGAGGATATCAAGGATGAGGCCAACAAGTTCACTATTGATAAAGTTCGCAAAGGTATGTTTCATTTACATCTGTATACATCAAACCGCTATGCACTGAGCTGAAACTGGCTAACTACAGATTTCTACAAATTAACTATGTTAATAATCTGCCTACCCAACACAGGCTTGACAGTGGTCATCCGCTGTCCAGACAGCAACAATACTAACAGTACTACTGGGGGAACAGCCCTGCCCAAGTTTGCCATCCGGGGAATGTTGAAGACGTTTGGTTTACATGGAGTGGTGCTGGATGTAGACTCTGTAAGTACACAGCTTGATAAATCAATACTTTAAAGTACCATTATGGGGAATCTATCAGTGAACACTAATGGTCCTTCACCATTGTGCAGAGGTAGTTTTTGGTCATAATGATAATGAATTTAATGAATTCTACACAAATGTGTCAGAGAATAAAATGGCCTTTTATATCCAAAAGGTCCAAGGTCAACTTCAGTGTGAAATCTTCACTACATATATGAGTATGGACAAAAATGCATGTAAACTTGACTGGTTTGGTGGAAGTATAACCACCAAATACAGTGATTAAAGTGAGCCGAACCTTCCTTATAGGAAAAAATGCTATAAATTGATGTGTTGTGTTTGATCAGGTAAATGAGCTGGTACAAGTGGAGACCTACCTGCGTAGTGAGGGTGTGCTGGTGAGATACTGGTACCCTATTGAGATGCTGGAGCGCCCGCCTGCTGGATCTCGACGCACTGCTGCTAATGGCTTAGTTTCACTAGACAGTAGCAACATTCAGATTCACAGGTAACACACTGTATGAACTCACTCGTATAAGTATGATATATTGTATATAGTATAAATCCTGGCCTTGTGCTTAAAATATTTTTTTTTTCTACTTTGCTGTAGGGAACTGCTTCGCTGTGAGAGTGCGTTGGCTCGGTTATACTGCCGGATGGCCTTGCTCAACATCTTTGCACCCAAGAATCCCCACACCTTCACCCGTCTCTTCCACATACCTGCTATCCGTGACATTACCTTGGAACACCTGCAGCTTCTGTCCAATCAGCTCCTAGCCCCGCCCCTCCCTGGTGAGTTTACATCACAGATGTAAAAGAGATAGGAAATGTGCTCTCATGAGACGTAACCATAGCGCTGCCATCTTAGGAGGACTGAGAATGGTCTCTCAATGTGCGGCATCTATTAAAGAAAACCAGGAAGTAAGCCAGTTTTGAGTTTTGTGAATTAATTTTAGATTTTAAAATCAATGTTATTTGGCTCAGATGTTTGTATCTGTGCATTTGTCTTCATTAAAGTTCTGTCGAAACTGTTGATAGTTTCGTAATTGTCCATTTAACAAAGAATCTGACAGCTGAGAAGCTTTTCTATGCGGCCATACATACTGTATATAGTACGTAGTTGTCCCCTCCTAAGATGGCAGCGACTTTGGTAACAACATGCGCTACGGTTTGTAACAGAGATTTTCTATCTCCTTTTTATATCCATGGTGTACATCTATCTAAAATGATGACATGTTTCTGAGCTAAATGTTTTTCTTCCTGCAGATGGCACTATTAGTTCCAGTTCTATCCTGCTGGCCCAGTCAGTGCTTCACAACCTTCAGGGCCAAAGTTGCTCTCCCACAGACCTTTTCTACCAGGGCAATGCTCAGCCTATCCGGGAGTGGCTGACCGTGGCCATCACCCGTGCCTTGCATCAAGGAGAGGAAAGTCTCCTGGAGCTCACCAAGCAGATATGCTGCTTCCTACAGGTCAGCTCTGCCAGACCGTCGTTGATTTAAAAAAATGTCTCCAGTTGTTTTCCTACTTTTTAAAGCTAATAGTCTTTCTTTTAATCTCTGTTTTCTGTAACAGAATGCACCAGAGCAGTTTACCTCTGAAGAGTTTCCTGTGACTGAGTCAAAGGTTAGCATGGATGTCAGCTTTCCAGGTGCTGCATTTGTGATTGTATCCTGCAAGGAGAGCCAGCTTGGATGCCGCAAAGAGTGAGTTCCTCACAGTATGCGTTTTCAAGAAATCATTGTAAATGCAGTTTTGTTTTTTGCCGCTTTGGCATTTTGTGTTTTTGGGTTTTAATGCTTCTTTCCTTTTTTTAATAATAGCTCCAGCCTCTACAAGGCACCCTGGGCACGGGTCATGGTTTATGGCCTGGGTCACAAAGTGCGTAGAAATGGTCAGCTGAATTTGATGGAGGCAGTGTGTTATCCTCTGGATGCCTCACCCACCAACACAGGCCTTACCCCCCCTCCCACCACCAACCAGTACCCCTCTGTTATCATCCCCACTGATAAGGTGCACATCAAACTGGGTGAGTATCTAACTGCCAAAAGGTTTCCATGCAGACTACGCTAAATCATCTGGTATGGAATAAGATGAAAATGCCGATCCCATTGTGTTGATTTTAGGGGTGTCGCCTCCTCCTGGTGCTGTACTGGTGCTGCACTCCTTACCGCTCGAGTTCCCTTTGGCCATGGCATTTGCTGAACAACTGTTGACGTGGAAGCTTGGAGAAAGCAGCGAGCGATCAGAAGATGAGTTGGACACAGTGCCCTCGTCTGTATTGCTGCAGGTGGTAGAACTACTAGGTAGGTTAACACTAGTTATTAATATATATTTATATTTTTAGATTTCGTAGGCATGTTAAAATTATTAAAAATACTATAACATACTAACAATTATAGGTGGATGATCTGGCCAAAAGATCATGACATGATTTTTTTTTTTTAATCATAATTGCAAACTGTCTAGAAACAGCCTATGATGCTATAATATATCAACTTACAACGTGGCTGGAATCAGTTTTTGACATAATGCTACTATAAGCACATAAGTAATACATACACTTTTCCCAACATATGGGACCTATAATATTAGTGATGGTGGAATGTTTGGACAACACTACTATTTATTTTTTTAATGATGTTCCATTTCTCTGAAAAGCAGATCATATGCAAAATTAAGATCATCCAAGATATAACATCGTCAGAATGCCCACCCCTGATAACAACATGCACACCTTTAAATGTTTCTTATGATGTCATTCTTATTGTTTTAGGTGGCTTGCTGTGGACCACTGATCTGGCTCCCTCTATTAAAGAACTCATCTTTCACTTGCTAGCTGAGCTCTTGCGGAAGATCCACCACTTGGAGCAGCGTAAGAGCCCTGCTGGCCTCTCCAGCTCCATTGCTCTGTTACTTAACCCCTGCCTTGCAGTGCTCATGGCCCTGCAGACAGAACTGCGAAAGCTTTATGACAGAGAGACTCAGGGATGGACAGCTGGAGGGGCTGGGGCTGGAGGGTCTTCATCAGGGGGGATTGCGTTGGCTCTTGGTGCAGAGCAGAGCCGATTCTCCACCTATTTCCACGCTCTGATGGAGGTGTGTCTCGCTGTGGCAGAGGTCACGCTTCCCCTCAATGTTGGAGGCTCTTCAGTGGGAGCACTCTCCTCCACCAGTGCCCCTAACCTCAGTGACTCTTCTTCATCCTCATCATCATCACCAGGCCAGACACCCCAGAGTCCCAGCCTGTTGTCCAAACGGAAGAAGGTGAAGATGAAGCGTGAGAGGGCAGCGGCTGCGGTGGCAGCAGCGGTCTCTGGGAAACGTGGAAGTGGAGGAGCCCGCTTATCAGAGAGTGACAGTGCTTTGTTGAACATGGCAGGTAGCAAGCCCGAGGACATGCTATGGTTCCACCGCTGCCTCACTCTCTTAATGATTCTACGACATCTCGCCAACAAGGACCCGCAGGGCTTAAGTGTGACCAGCGATGCCGTGACAGATGCCTGCCAGGCTCTGGTGGGACCCACTGCCCACAGTCGCCTGTTGGTGTTGTCTGGCATCCCTACGCACCTGGAGGAGGCTGTGGTTCGAAATGCAATCCGCAGGGCTTGTAATGCACATGGAGGACTCTTTAAAGATGAAGTCTTCATCCCTCTGCAGGAAGAAGACCCTAAGAAGCCCAAAGCTGGAGCTGGGGTTACTAGTCCTCCAGATGGTAAAGCAGGTCCTGAACCTGAACGTCCATTTCCTAACAATGGAGGTCCAGAGAGTCCTGACAGCTCCAGCAGTGTGACGCCAGCGATGAGTGTGAGCGCCTCTGCCTCTACCAGCCAGACCTCAATTTGCAGCTCCTCTCAAGGGGTCTCCCGCACTGCCAGTGAACTTTCTGTTGACCAAGAGTCGTTAGCTGTCCCAGCTCTCACTCCTGCTGCGGCAGCCTCTGCAGTTACATACCCCCAACAAGGACCCCGAGACCCTCAGACTGTTTCCAGTCAGGAGAGCCTAGATATCTCCCTGACCAGCACAGGAAGCCTGGGGAGTCTAGGTAGCTTGGGGGAGCCTCTGGACAGTGCAGAAACACCATCAGTGTCAGATGGGGGCTCTATGCACACAGTCACCTCACTAGAGAGCAATGCAGTCATGGCCAGGCCCATCAAGGGATATGCTGTCATTGAGGTGGGTTGATTGAAGAAATTGATTTCAATTCATTTTCATGTTCATTTTCTGTGTTTCATAAAATCCAGTGGTGGCATATGGCTAAGTACTTCTACTGCAGTACTGTACTTTAGTATAAACTTGAGTACAGAATAATATAATATTCTATAATAGTATAACAGGGAACCATTCTGTAGAATGAGTTAATTCACATAAGTAGCATTTTGAATTCAGCACTTTTACTAGTAGTGGGGTATATCTACACTGTGGTATTTCTACTTTCATTGTAATAAAGGATCTAATTGCATGTTCGGCCACTCATAAAATCAAGTGCTTTCTTTTTCTTTAACTGTAGGTTCGCTCTCGGGCCAAAGTGGAAAAAATCCGTGCCAGTCTTTTCAACAGCAGTGACCTGATTGGCTTGTCCAGTCTGGAAGGTGAAGAGGAGCTAATGGAGTTGACCAATGAGGAGATCCTGACAGCCTCGAGCGTTAACCAAAGCCTGTTTGACACACAGGGAAGTTCCGCCCTCGAGGACTACTTCCTGGACAAGTCAATCAGAGGTTGGCGCTTTGCACTGACTATATGTTCTGCTTTTGCATAGTGAAGCTATTTTGGCCAAGATAAAATCAAATAATCTCTTTTCCATGTTTCAAGGGGAAAAGCTTGTACCCGGAGCACGAGATGTCCTCACAGACATTTTTAAGAGCTGTGTGCATTCAGAGCAGATGCTCAGCCTCACGCCAGCCAAGCCAGTGAAAGTATCAGACATTTACCTCAGCAAGGAGCAAATCAACTCTCAGACCCCTGGAAACCTACTGCACACGTTCTTTACCAACGTTCGGCCTCCCAAGAAAGTACTTGAGGACCAGCTCACTCAGGTATAAGACTTTTATTATAATTTTTACATTTTAGAATTCCCACCTGCTCCCCTTTGTGGTCAAGTGCCACAAATAAAATGTTATCACGATACTATATGTACATTTATTTGTGTAATAACAAACAATCATTTGTTTTTATTAGATTTTACGAAAGTACGGCACTCCCAAACCCAATAAGAACAAGTACAGCAAAGCAGGAAAAGAGCAGCATCAAGGCAAAGTAGTTAGCACTAAGAGACCCATCACCAAGCCTCCCACCAAAGAAAAATCTGTGCTCAACAGTGTCAGGTAAGTCATTGCACACGCAAGCGCTTATCCACATACGTTCACACTTCTGATCAGGTAATTTAGATACATTTCCTGGTGACATACCATTTCCAGGACTGCACTGAGTGAGAAGAAGACAGTCCTGAAGCCCAAGTCTCCTGAAAAATCCAGACCTGAGGAGAAAGATGTGGAAAAATCTCCTGCCAAGAAACCTGAAGGTTAGCAAAAATAACACACGCATCTTTCAAATTACAGTGACACACTGTTATAGCTCCAAAACAATTAGCTGGTCTGTCTATGTTATAGTTTGCTATTCTGTAGACAGAGTAAAATTTGTTTCCTTCAGTTCCAGAGGAGAAGTACCTGACACTGGAAGGCTTCCATAAATTTGCTGTTGACCGTGCCAAACAGGACATTCGTAGCGTCTGGAGGGCAATTTTGGCTTGTGGTTACGACCTCCACTTTGAAAGGTGAGACTGGAAAAGCCAAACCCCAATAACTAGCACTTGCAGTCTGCTGTAATTTACATCCCTTCACAAACTCACAGTGTTACGTTGTGACAAAATGGGACGTCTTCACGCTTTTCTTAAATGAGGTTTTAGGAAAAAAATCTGAAAAGGCATCACTTATCTTTTATATCTTAATATAAAAGATAATATAAAGTGTAGATATTTTGTCTTGATTTCAGTATGCGTCATTGTATTGTATATAGGGCGCTCTATATATCATTTTACATACTAGATTGCAAAAATAGTATATTTTACTCTTTTTAAGTTTAGAAATGTGTATTTTCTTATACTTAACATTAGACTTTATATTGGAGCCCCTCTTGTAACGGCAGCCTTGCTTCTGTACTAGGTGCACTTGTATAGACACCCGTCATGCACAAAAGGCCTGTAGGAAGTGGACCTTGGAAATGGACGTAGCATTGGTCCAGTATATCAACAGGCTGTGTCGTCACCTGGCCATCACACCAGCCAGACTGCACCCACATGAAGTTTACCTGGACCCCAGTGACACTGCTGACCCTCGCGTGGCCTGTCTGCTCAGTACGTAAAATATTTGTCAGTGCCTCTTCAGTTTTAACCAGTCATTTTCAACCATCCTGGTGAAACCTCGCTGCACAGTGACTTGGTGACAACAAATGTGTTATACACATTTTAGAGCTAAATGTAAAGATATGGTTGTTTGATTCTAACACACACATTGTTTATGAATGAACTTTAACAGTTATTTGAGCTACATGCATTTCATTTCACACTTGCTTTAATGTTTTTTTTAGTAATAAGACTAACAAGAAGAACAACAAACTTTATTTGTATAGCACCTTTCATACTAGGAGTTAAAAAATCAAACACACAGAAGGCATAAAAACTAGTATTTTGCTTTGTGTGCACACTTTGATCTGCCTAAGTTTTCTGCAGCCATAGGCATACAATAATCACACACTGTTTGTTCTATTTCCAACCTCAATCTGTTTTTGTCTGTTTTAAGATGTGCCTGTGGAAAGCCTGCGTTTGCGTTTTGCTCTGCTGCAGTCTCTAAACAACACCCTGGAGAGCTTCTTCCTGCCGCTAGTGGAGCTAAGACAAACACATACCTATCAGAACAGCATTGCAGCGCTGTTATGTGAGGCCAAAGGTGAGCAAGACCTCAACACAAATCTAGAAGGTCAAATAGACACTGACTATGTGGGCCAAGTTAGTGTAGTCTGTTCAAGTAAGTGTATTGACTTTTTACAGTAGGAAACATACATGTCTGAACTGGAAAAAAAGTCAATTCTGATCATATTTCCTCCTTTTATGTGATTCTTCTATCCTCACTATTTACAGGTCTAATCTTCTATGACACTAAGGTCACTGTAATGAACAGAGTACTGAATGCCACAGTACAGCGGACAGCTGATCACGCCGCTCCAGAGATATCTCTAGACCCTCTAGAGATTGTTGGAGGTAACCAATCCTTTAAACTGTCTTAATCGTTCCCATTTCAAATCATTTGTACATGATCTTTGTAAACACTCTGTATGTGTTTGTGGCATTTGTCTTTTAGGCGAGATCAGATCCTCAGAGAACACATATTTCTGCCAGGCAGCTCGCCAGCTCTCTTGCGTTCCATCGTCTCAGCTCTGTGTGAAGCTGGCCAGTGGAGGAGACCCTACCTATGCCTTTAACATCCGCTTCACTGGAGAGGAAGTTCACGGCACAAGTTAGATTTTCTTCCTTTACATGTTTTTCTGTATCACTTTGTAATGTTTTACATGCCTTTATGTGTTTGTTTGTTTGTTTTTTCAACCTGACATCAACGTGTCTCTCTAGGCGGCTCCTTCAGACACTTCCTATGGCAGGTGTGTAAGGAGTTACAGAGTTCTGCTCTTTCCCTGCTGCTGCCTTGCCCCAGTGCTGCAGCCAATCGGAACAAGGTAAGACTTTTCAGTATCTGTCTGATTTATATATTCTCTCCTTGATGTTTTTATTCTTCCCAACTTCACATCCTTCTCAATGTTTCCTTCTAATTTTGAAAAATAACAGATAGGGGAAAACCATGCCAGTTCCCCAAAATACTGCATTGATTTTTAAACGATAATTTAGATGCAAAGATTCAAGGCAGACTGTGGTTCATTTTGTGATGTTTCAATCTATGACCTGTAGATAAATGCATATTTCACTATCCCAGTGGAGTGCATATAAAATAAATCAGATTTCATGCATATGGAAATGTGTTCTTTAAAGTTTTCCTAAAACTAGAATTAAAATCTCAATATATCACCTCACTTACATTATTACAATATATTCCATATATTGAGTCGTAACCCCTGTAAGATGACACGTATCATATTACCAGGTTCTTGCCAATACACAGCTCTAGTTACTTGTAACATGTTTTACTACATCAAAGATGAGAGAATGTATCATAATAAAAGTAACAGTGTTCTGTTAAATATCACGTGTCTTATGAATATGGGCTTTCTGACAATCATTCAGAGCAGAACGCAGTTAATCACCCATGGCACCATATGAATATGAGTTTCGTTGTGTTTTTCTCAGGGGAAGTACATCCTGACACCGTGCCCTATTAGCTATGCAGAGGAACAGTTGCTGCACTTCTTCGGTCAGCTGCTGGGCATAGCCATCCGAGCAGACGTGCCGCTTCCTTTAGACCTGCTGGGCTCTTTTTGGAAGGGTCTGGTGGGCGAGTGCCTCGACCCAGAGCAGGACCTGCAGGAGGCTGATGTTCTCACCTACAACTATGTCAAAAAGTTTGAAAGTGTAAGGGACCAGTAGTATCTCATGTATCTTACTCCTTATGTAACTATCGTCTCCATCAAGTTGCTTGTTGGCATTTTTGCTCTTTGTCCTGCTACGAACGACTTTAATTTGACTTCTGTTCTGAAATGGTACAGGTGAGTGATGAGACAGAGTTGGAGGCCCTGTGTGCAGAGATCTCTTCCCAGCACCATTCAGGAGAAAGCCCTGATTCCCCCAGCCGGCCCTGCTGCACCTTCACCTATGTCACTATGACTGGTGAGGAGGTGGAGCTTTGTCAGGGAGGTCGCAGCCTCACTGTCAGGTACATGAAACTTCTCAGCTGATTTTTAGTTCTTACCGCCCGTAGCCTCCTTACTGTATAATAACTTCATACAATGTGACACGGATGTACGTTGTGCTTGGTTTTGTGTGTTTAGCTGGGAGAATAAGGATGTATATGCGCGGGCAGTGCGGACTCTTCGTCTACGGGAACTGCAGAATGTGGAGTGTATGACAGCTGTGCGTGCAGGCCTGGCCTCCATCATTCCTCTGCAGCTGCTCACTATGCTGAGCCCCCTTGAGATGGAACTGCGCACCTGCGGCTTGCCTTACATCAACCTGGAGTTCCTCAAGGTGATGCATAGATTTCTGTAAAATAAAGTCAATGTGTGCCACTATCTTACAAAACAAGTTTATGCAAAATGAGCACTTACCTCTAAGGTTAGGCCTCTCGACCGCACACAAACGTTGTTTTAGGTCACTAAAACTGATTTTTTTCAAATGCCCTCTAAAGTGAAGATTTTTCTCTGGTTTTTGTGACAACATGTAACAGAGTTTTATAAGTTAAACTAAGTTGCAGTAAATGATGACTACAAATCACTGAGTGACCAGACTTGAGAAGGTTATGGATCTATTTAAATAATAACTTGTACTGAACTGCAAGTTTTACACGAGTAGCACTTTATTGTCATATTGTTATAGTCTCATCTCTACAAAGTGTACCCTACTGTCTGTCCCTGTAGGCTCACACCATGTA